>LOEQ01000302.1:304421-317425 GCA_001685075.1 Bramus lutescens | reverse complement strand
ACTTGCTCGTCCAGGGAGCCGAGACGTCCTCGCGGAGGCCTGGTTCTGGGCCAAGGCCGACTTCACCAGCTCTCCGCCCTCGGCCTGGGGAACTTTCCAGACGGGGTAGGTAGAGCTCGGCCTTGGACGCGACCTGGTTACTAGTAAACCCAGAGGAGGCGGCGCGTGAGCAAAGAATAGGGAAGGTCTGCAAAACTCAGCCGGAGGGGGCGCGTGCGCACTACCTCAACCGGAAAGGCTCCGGGGCAGGCTGGGGTACTTAGGGAGCATCTGTAAAGACCGGGAAAGGAAGCTAGGGGTCGTCTGAGAAGAGCGCCGCGGGTAAGTGGGTACACAGCACGGGGAGGAGGCCCGGGTCCCCACCAGTGAAGAAGCCTGCTTTCGGGCAGGCCTCTGGCGCTTCAGCCGAGGAAAAACGGTTGAGCTGGGGTTGCTGGGCGCTGAGTGAAAAAAAGCGACTGGGCATGCAGTTAAAAAACTCGAGGCCAAACGACCTTAAGGGGCCGCCTCACAGACGTTACGTCTCGTTTCGCTACCTCTAATGCACGCCACGGCCAATTCCCGTCCTCTACGAACGAACGCCCCTCTTGGGTCTCTCACTTTCTCCAGCCCACCTATCAATCAGCGGACTCAGCTGTCCAATCAGCGGGCAGAAGGGGGCGGAACTGCAAGGCGCGTCGAGTGACGTAAGCACCCGCGGGTCTGGCAGCCCGANCCGATGCCTGACGGGTGAGGCTCGCGACTTGAGCTGTTAGCGCAGCGGTAATCGGTGTAAACAAGGGCCTCGTCCTTGCGGGTCCTGCGACGGCTCCTGGCTGGTGGGTGGTCTCGCGTGGGGCGGTAACCGCCGGGGGAGGTGCTTCTCCGCTTTCCCTCCCCCTGTTGTACACACCCCCAGCGCACCACGTGGGCGTGAAGCTAAACTGGAGGGGGGTGTTAGGCTGACTTCTAATTTCATTGGCTGTCGCTGCTGCCGGCACTCGCAAGAAATTGCTCTGATTGCTCAGCAAAGGGCGAGCGAGGTCTGAGTTCTAATGCTTCTGGTTGGTTATCTAAGATAAGCTTGTGAGGCGCGTTCTTCCGCAAGGGGTTTTGATTGGTCGGCCGGAGAGGTTATTTAGGATTCGGCCACCCGGGGCCGGGGACTTTGATAGGTGAGTTTCGGTAGGAAAATGGGAAATTCCTCCTTATGGACTCACACTAGTAAGCTAGGGTTGCACCCTAGGTTTCATATGGCTTTTTTTGCTTCACAGGATTGAGGAAGGTTTATATTCCCGAAACCTCGGGAGCTGTCATAGCTAAAGAGAAGGAATTCTGTCTCCAGGGGAGGGACCCCTCTAAAGATAGCTACTGTCCCGTTTCTGGAAATCTGGTATTTCTAGAGCAGAAATTACTTTCACCAAACACAAGTTGATGAGAGGAGGAGTCCCTGGACAGGACATAAGGATGCTGTAACCAGAAGATGGGATCACGGAACAGCAGCAGCGCAGGATCCGGGTCCTTAGAGCCCTCCGAAGGCTTGTCCCGAAGAGCGGCTGGCTCGCGTCGGAGTGAGGAAGAAGAGGAAGAGGATGAAGATGTGGATCTGGCCCAGGTACTGGCCTATCTCCTCCGCAGGTAACTTACCCTCTGCTGTGACACTGCTAAGTTGATCTCAACTCCAGGCAGGAAAGGTGCAGAGGCTAGGGAATGGTGTTAGCCCAGGACAACGGTCGTGTTTGAACAGGACTTGTTCCTGCTGGACACCCAGACAACCCAGCCCCATACCCGGGATGGTTCCACCTAGGGCAGATCACTGACACACTCATCCTGTGTTTGAGGGGCTTCTTAGGGAAGCCCTTTTGGCTGTCACAACACAAATTTAGTCTGTTTTCTGAGAAAATAAAAGGAGGAGGATGTGGAGAAAAGGAGAGATGTGAGGAAACCAAGAGTTGGGAAGGGGGTGTTAAATCACTTGCCATTTGAGATGAAGCCATGTGGATTTACTTGAAGAACAAGTTTAAATCGGCCTTATTAGCCCAGTTCTTAAGAAATGAATGCCCTGAAGCGGGTGACCACCAGGAACTGATAAAAGGTGTGTACCTGGCTTTGTTTGCTTGCATTTGGTTCTTGGGAAAAGATAAGCTTGGTATTCCTGCAGAATGTTGTGTTCTGTGCTGTGTTTTCTTGTCACCTTGATGTGGTCGGGGACTCACCCAGGAAACAGCACACCTCTGAGGGATTACAGTGATTAAGTTCATTGAAGCAGGGAGCAGGCCCTCTGAGCAGGCCCAGGAGGGATTACGGTGATTAAGTTCATTGAAGTAGGGAGATCCAAACTAAACGTGGGTGGCACCGTTCCTAGGGTGTGGCTCCTAGACTGTGTGAAAGAAGCACGCTAGCTAACCACGATCATTCATCCGCATCTGCCTCTGCTTCCTGACTGTGAATGCTACGAAGCCATTGTTTCAGGGCCTTGACTTCCCTGCTTTGGACTCTACCCTGAACTGTGAGCTAACACAAACCTTTCCTCTCTGAAGTCACTCTAGTCAGGGTGTTCCATCACAGCAGGAAAAGAGACTAAGAAGGACAAGTGGATATGCTAAGTTAGCTCTTGAACTAGCCATGTAGCTCAGTGGTAGAAGCTCACCTAGCATGCACTGAGGCCCTGGGGGTCATTCCACACCTGAGGGGAAATAATGTTTCTCTCTGCAAGAAATCAATTTAGTGGGTCAGTCTTCATAAACTGTTAGAATTCTGTGCTTTTATTTTTAAGAATACAAATTAGGGGGGCTGGAGAGGTGGCTCAGTGGTTAAGAGCATTGCCTGCTCTCCAAAGGTCCTGAGTTCAATTCCCAGCAACCACATGGTGGCTCACAACCATCTATCTATAATGAGGTCTGGTGCCCTCTTCTGACCTGCAGACATACACACATTCAGAATATTGTATGCATAATAAATAAATAAATAAATATTTAAAAAAAGAATACAAATTAGGGCTGGATTGATGGCTCAGAAGTTAAGAGCACTGGCTGCTCTACCAGAGGTCCTGAGTTCAATTCCCAGGAACCACATGGTGGCTCACAGCCATCTATATCCTTTTCTGGCATGCAGAGATATAAACAGGCAAAACACCGTATACTAAATAAATAAATAAATAAATCTTTAAGAAGAAGCCAGGTAGTGGCAGTGCACGCCTTTAATCCCAGCACTTGGGAGGCAGAGGTAAGTAGATGGATCTCTGTGAGTTCAAGGCCAGCCTGGTGTACAGTGCTAGTTCCAGGACAACTAGGGCTGTTACATAGAGAAACCCTGTCTCAAAAATAATGAAAGTACAAATTCTATCTTTTTGAGGTTGGTTTGGTTTGGTTGGTTGTTTTTCAAAACAGGGTTTCTCAACATCCTGACTGCCCTGGAACTCACTAAGTTGATTAGGTTGGCCTTGAACTCACAGAGATCTACCAGCTTCTACCTCCCAAGTGCTGGAATTAAAGGCATACACTACTATCACCTGACCCTATTATGTCTTATAGGAGACTTAAAATAACAGCCAAAGTCTAGTCATCCTCAAACTTCAAAATGGGAACCAAGTATGCTAAGAGCTAGATAGCCATTGGCTAGATGGGAGATGGGATCCCACCCCCTTTATAATGGCGATCTCTCCACAGAGGCCAAGTGAGGCTGGTGCAAGGAGGAGGCGCAGCAAATTTACAACTCATCCAGGCCCTCTCAGACTCAGAGGAAGAGCATGACAGTGCCTGGGATGGTCGCCTTGGAGATCGATACAACCCACCTGGTAAGACCAAAGGCAATCTAATCTTTTGCTTTGTTTTGTTTTGTTTGTTTGTTTTTGAGATAGGGTCTCTCTGTATCCCTGGCTGTTCTAGAACTCTCTCCTCAAAATCAGAGATTGCCTACCTCTGCCTCCCGAGTGCTGGGATTAAAGGTGTATATAACTGACAATCTAGTCTTCATGTTGGAAGATGTTCACCAGACCCCTTTTACTTTTAAAAGTAATCAGTCTTCTAAAGCTTAATAGGTTAAATTGAAAAAAGATAATTCAGGGAATGAAGGAATCCTTGTTCCCATATTGAATCGGTACAATTTTGCTAACTATCTTCTGGGCCGGAAGACCTAGAATGAAACTCCTTTTTGGTGCTCACAGTGGATGCAACCCCTGACACTGGGGAGCTGGAATACAATGAGATCAAGACACAGGTGGAACTGGCCACAGGGCGGCTAGGTCTCAGAAGAACTGCCCAGGAGCACAGCTTCCCTCGAATGCTACACCAGGTAGGCTTTTCCATCTCTAGTCAGCTGGCAGCAGACCTGTTGGAGCCAAAAGCTCTACCAGCCCCAGACAAACAGAAGTGAACTTCCCAAGGAGACCTCAATTGTGGGGGCTGGCGTGTCTTAGCCTGGTGTGTCTTAGCCAGCCTGCATCCTAGTGCTGGAAGGCATCGTTTCTGTAGCAAGAGAACTGTCCTTGGAGGTGGGGCTTGTGATTGCAGTGGCCCTCCTGTTCTGCTAGCAATATTCCCCAATCCCTTCCATTTAGAGAGAACGGGGCCTCTGCCACCGGGGAAGCTTCTCCCTTGGAGAACAGTCTCGAGTGATGTCTCAGTGAGTATGGGGCTTGGTGGAGAGACTCTGAGGGCCAGAAGACTTAGCTCCTACACTTGGAAGGGTAGAAGTTAAAGGATTCTCAGAAATACTAAGGCTAGGCTAAAGGGGGTTGAAGCTTGAGAATAAACAAAATGGAAAAGTGTAAAAGCTGACAGAACGGATAAACAGGGAATGTGCTGCCATTCCGTTCTGCTAACTGGGTCTTCTCACTCAGGGCTTCCCTTATCCTTTCTCTCCTTCTGCCTCTCTAGCTTCTTGCCCAATGATCTAAGCTTCACTGATACCTACTCTCAGAAGGCGTTCTGTGGCATCTACAGTAAAGATGGTCAAATCTTCATGTCTGCTTGCCAAGGTACTAGACCCCAGTCCTAGTAACTGCCTCAACCGAGGACAAAGAATATTCTCAACTGGACTAGGAAGCCTCAGACCCAGAGAACTCAAAACCTGGCTTAGAGATGCTTAGCCTAGAGCATGATTCCCCTTGGTAAAGCGAAGCCAGGGGCTGGAGAGATGGCTCAGAGGTTAAGAGCACCGGCTGCTCTTCCAGAGGTCCTGAGTTCAATTCCCAGCAACTACATGGTGGCTCCCAGCCATCTGTAGTGGGATTGAATCCCATCTTCTGCTGTGCGGGCATACATGCATATAGACCACTCATATACATAAAATAAATAAATCTTTAAAAAGGGGGGCCACCATAGATACACCAAGCAAAAGAGATCTGATGAAGAAGGCTACAAGGAGAACAGTCCATAATTCTGCCTGAAATCAACTCTCCAGATCAGACAATCCGACTGTACGACTGTCGGTATGGCCGCTTCCATAAATTCAAAAGCATCAAGGCCCGGGACGTAGGCTGGAGTGTCTTGGACGTGGCCTTCACTCCTGACGGAAACCACTTTCTGTACTCCAGCTGGTCTGATTACAGTGAGTACGCACCAGGTTCCGGCACCAGGTTCCACAGTGTTTCCTGCTTGGAACCTGAAGCCTCCAGGTCCGCCTCTCAGAGAGGATGCCACGCCTTGCCCTCGGAAAATCGCTCCCAAAGTGCTCTGATATCCTTGCCATTTGCTCTTTCCCTTCTTAATTTTACTTCTGTTCTCTTTCCCGCAATCCTAAGGAATTCTTGTTTCTCTTCTCTTAGTTCATATCTGCAATATCTATGGGGAAGGAGACACACACACTGCCCTGGACCTAAGGTATTGGCTTTTTCTTGTCAGACTTATCAGAAGCTTCCCAAGGAAGGCTTTCCAGGAGCACCTCTCCATCAGGAGCTCCCAGCTAGATGGAAAAGTGCACTGGTTGCCAATTTCTCAATGTGGCTTCCTGAGAGCATTGCCCATCCTGTGAGCCCTAGTTAAAGGACTGCTTCTGGGTTCTCTCAGGTGATCTGCATGCTAGCTTGAGTTGGCGACCCTCCGTGTCCTCCTTTCTATAATTCTTGTATATTCTTTGTAGACTGACAAGAAGTGAAAGGACATCCACTTAGCGTAGCTCCTCCTTTGCTGTCTCTAGGCCAGAAGAACGTCGCTTTGCTGTCTTCTCCATTGCTGTCTCCTCAGATGGACGAGAAGTACTAGGAGGGTGAGTGAGCATTGTGGGAATTGTCTACCTTGATTAGTGAGGTGAGTGCTCTGCCAGACGTAGGTTCTGCTGTTGCAGAAACTCTACTAGCAGCTATGGAAACCCAACTGGCCTTCTCCAAGATCAAGGTTTACAAGTTGCTTCACTCCTGCTCACCATTTCCCTGTATGAGATGTCAGGTCTTGAGCGTCCTTGAAAACTAAACTGCTGCTTCTCCCACATGTGAACGAACACAAAAGCTCACTCCTTGGTTGAGTTCCTCAGCAGGACTCTCACGAGCACACAGAACTATAGTCTTGGCTCTAGGACCTCTTGTCTAATTTCTTACAGTGCCAATGATGGCTGCCTATATGTCTTTGACCGAGAACAAAACCGGCGCACTCTTCAGGTATTGTTTGTGAGACAAGAACCTCCTCCTCTTGGTCTTTGACCTATTTTAAGACCGGAAAGAAATTCTAAGACCCTTAGCTTCCTGCTCCTCTAGATTGAGTCTCATGAGGACGACGTGAATGCAGTGGCATTTGCTGATATAAGCTCCCAAATCCTGTTTTCTGGGGGAGATGATGCCATCTGCAAAGTGTGGGATCGACGCACCATGAGAGAGGATGATCCCAAGCCTGTGGGTGCCCTGGCTGGACACCAGGATGGCATCACCTTTATTGATAGCAAGGTGAGCAAGGAAACAAGACTACATAAAGGTTCTAGTTGCCCAGGAGGGTATGACAGTGGACTGGATTGGAAACTGAAAAGTTCCTTCTTAGGGTGTGCAGGAACTGGCATTTAGGAAAACTGTTTAAGCTAAGAAGCATGAGTTTCTTCTGTACTCATCAGCCTGCAAAGACCACAACAGGACTTTATAAGAAAAGTGCAAGATGGGGCTAGAAAGATGGCTCAGTGGTTAAGAGCAATGGCTATTCTTCCGAAAGACCCAGGTTCAGTTCCCAGCTCCCACACCACAGCTCACAACCATCTATAACTCCAGTTCCAGGAGATCTAACCCCTTCCTCTGACCTCCTGGGGCATCAGGCATGCTCATGGTACACAGACATACATGCAGGCAAAACACCCATATATATAAAATAGATTTAAATAAATAAATAAATAAATAAATAAATAGATAGATAAATAAATAAAACTGGAGACAGGGAGACCTGAAGCAGGACATCAAAAGCAAGCTGATCTGGATGAGTCAAGACCAAAGCAGATTCAGCAGCTTAGAGGTCTAGCCTCAGCTAGAGCAGAGGAACTGCACTGGCAGGCACTAATCCTGGCAAGCTCCAATGCATGTGTCCGTCTTTGGATTCATAGGGTGATGCCCGGTATCTCATCTCCAACTCCAAAGACCAGACCATTAAGCTTTGGGATATCAGACGCTTTTCCAGCCGAGAAGGCACGGAAGCATCACGCCAGGNCAGGCTGCCACACAGCAAAACTGGGACTATCGGTGGCAGCAGGTGCCCAAGAAAGGTGAGGGTGAGAGTGAAGCTAAGGTCTGGGGATCAAAAGTTGGGCAGTGGCTAGAATACTTAGCCACTGGTGTGGCCTGGAATGGGATTGGTGGGTTTGTCTGTTGCCTGGGAATCCTGGAACCCTTCCCTCAGTCTTTTCTTTTAGACTTCTTATTTGGGGGAAGGGGTTCCCAGGCTTGAGGGAACACAGAATCAACCAACATAAAAATATTTTAGTATCATTAACATTGTCAAATCAGCAGGGCCGTGTTGGTGACTTGTCACATGGGGAAGGCCAGCAGTTTTGGGTTGGGTAGCCAGTTGCCTTTGAGTGTTGATTATTGTTAAGAGCTGGTGGTACAGGACAGTTTAGTAGAAACTTCCTCATCCAAGGCCCACCTCCAAAACCATGTATCCTTACCCAGCCTGGAAGAAGCTGAAGCTCCCGGGAGACAGCTCCTTGATGACCTACCGAGGCCATGGAGTGCTGCACACTCTCATCCGCTGCCGGTTCTCCCCAACCCACAGCACTGGCCAGAAGTTCATCTACAGTGGCTGCTCTACTGGCAAAGTAGTTGGTAAGGATTTTGTGAGAACAGGCCTTAAGAGGAGCAAGCGTGTTTCTCTGGCATTCTATCTATAACTACAGTGAGCACCATAAAACCTCAGTAACAACCACAAGTGAATTTTGTTGGAGCATAAAAGGCTTAAATAAGGAGCTAGGAATCATTCATGGGCATTTTTAATTAAGAAAGGGAACATAGAATTCTAGTCAAAATAGATTACCAAAAACGTAATTCTGTTTTTTTATCAAGTCAAGGAAAGGGGTCACAGAAAAGGTGGGAGGGCAACAGAGGCAAACAAATGACAAAAAGACAGCACTGAGTTGCGAGCATAGTAACTCATGCCTGTGATTCTAGCACTTAGGAGTTCAAGGCCAAACTGAACTACATAGGGAATTCTGGGCCAGCTTGGACTATTAATCAAGACCCTGCCTCTCAGAATAAAAAACAGCATGGGTAATAACAGGACCGAAGCCAGGGGAATGCACAGGAGAGAAGCTGTGCTAGGGGGATGGTTAAGGCAGTAAAGCACTTGCTGTCCACACACGAGGGTCTGAGCTCAGGTCCCCAGAACCCATACATAATGCAACTGTATCCTGAGCGCCTGAAGTTGGGGATGGAAACAGGAGGATCTGGGAACTTGCAGACCAGCCACTCTAGTTGTCTTAGTGAAGAGACACCATGGCAACTCTTATCAAGAAAAGATTTCACTGGGGTGGCTCACTTACAGTTTTAGAGACTCGGTCCATCATTGACATGGTGCTGGAGCTGAGAGTGCTGCATCTTGTAGGCAACAGGAAGTCGACTGGGAGCCTCACTGAGGGAAGCTTGAGGAAAAGGGACCTCAAAGTCCACCCCCACAGTGACAACGCTTCTTCCATCAAGTCTACACCTCCTAATAGTGACACTCCCTTTGGGGGCCATTTTCTTTCAAACCAGTGCATTGGCCAAATCAGCATGCTCCCAGTTCAGTGAAAGACGCTTTTTCAAAAAATACAGTGGAAGCCGGGCAGTGGTGATGCACATCTTTAATCCCAACATTTGGGACTCAGAGGCAGGTGCATCTCTATGAGTTTGAGCACAGCCTGATTTACAGAGCAAGTTCTAGAACAACCAGGCTATGCAAAGAAATCCTGATTTGAAAAACCAAATAAAGTGGAGAATAGTTGAGGAAAATAGCCATCATTGACCCCTGGCCTCTACATGTACATGCACTCACAGATGTGTGTACCCACTCACAAACATGGAAACACCTCCACCCTGCACACTGGCTAAAGTTTAAAAAGTGGAGATGTACTTGTCAGACAAGGAGCAAGTGCACACATCAACTCAGCCTGGAATTCACTGGCAGTACCTTGCATATCTTCCTAAAAGTTTTTGTTTAATTTTAAGAGACAGGGTTTCTCTATGTAACCACCCTGGCTATCTTGGAAATCACTGCGTAGATCAGGCTAGCCTCAATTTCACAGAGATCCACCTGCTTCTGCCTCCTGAGTGCTAGGGTTAAAGACATGTACCACCATACCCAACATTGCTAAAAGTTTTTTGAGGCCAGTGCATTTCCAGTTTTCATTTTGTTTGAGACTGGGACAGTGTAATCTGGGCTAGCCTTGAGCTCATGATTATCCTGCTTTAACTTCCCAAATGTTGAGATTACCACTGTAATCTCATTTTCCTCCCAGTAGTCCTTAGAATTCTAGCTAAGGCCCAGAAATATCCACATTCCATTCTACCTTCAACCCAAGGTAGGGACAGGAGCCAGAGGAGGAAGCTGATAAGAGCACCATCCTCTGAGGTGGGCTTTGCTTCCATGGGAAAGTGGGATGGTGCCTGAGAAGCAAGTCAGTGGTGCTACTTGGGAGACTGAGTGGTTTGAAGTTCTATAGCAGCCCTGTCTGGCTTTTCCTGGACAGTATATGACCTCCTAAGCGGCCACATTGTGAAGAAGCTGACCAACCACAAGGCATGTGTGCGTGATGTCAGTTGGCACCCCTTTGAAGAAAAGATTGTCAGCAGTTCGGTGAGACTCCAAGGGTTGGGAATGGGAGGACAGCTTGTCTAGAGCTTGGACCTGGGAGGGGCATCTCCTGACTACTTAATACTTTCTGCTCCACAGTGGGATGGGAATCTGCGACTTTGGCAGTACCGCCAGGCTGAGTACTTCCAGGATGACATGCCAGAGTCTGAGAAATGTTCCAGTGCTCCCACTCCAGTGTCCTGCCCTTCTGTGGCCTTTTCCTCACCTCAGTAGATCTGACCTCCAGCTCTGTAGAGGGTGGATTCTCAACATATTCTCTGCCTGCTCCTCCCTTTCCCCTTCTGGGGAGTATGAGGAGGAGCTGATGACATTGGGTAGTGAGAAACAGAAGACCCTGGGTCCAAGCTGAGCCTGGTCTACCCCCACCCCCCCAGGCCGAGAGGTTTTCTCACACATTCACACCCAGTCCGCTTGGATTTCTATCTGTAGCCAGAGTGTGGCAGGACAGCCGTTATTTGGGGTGCAGCTTCTGGCAACAAGTCAATTGTCTCGAGTGTTTTGAATCATGTTCCAATGTTAGATATTGGCTCATAGTGTAGATCCCTGAGGTCTGAATAGACCTATCAGCAATGCCCTTTGCCCAGGTGTTCTCACTGAGGATTAGATTGACCAATCAGGGCAAAGCATACTGGCCTTTCTTCCTGAGATCTTTGAAGGAGGACAGGGTGGGTAGAGCTGTTTCCTCGGCACCCTCTTGGGGTGAGTCTTTTCTCATAATTGGACTTTGAGGTTAAGAGACTGTGGTCCGAGAAGTAGGAGTCTCCAGAAGCTCTATATGGCCCTCCTTGCCATTGGATCCTATCATTGCTGGTGGCAGCAGCTTCAACAAGAGAGGTTAAAACAGGACCTCTCACCTTTTCACTGGCTTTGGTTTTCCCAATAAACTGTCTGTGGGAAACTGGCTCCGTGTGTCACTCTCTCCTTTTCCCATCTGAGCTCTGTTGTCACCTCACTTCAAGGAAACAGTTTTTAAAATGGGTGTGGCAACACATACTGTAATCTCAGTACTTGGAATTGAGGGCAATAGGATCAGAAGTTGAAGGTTATCTTCAGCCACATAATCAGCTTGAGTCTAGACTGCTACATGAGACCTGTCTCAGAAGACCAAAATAAAAGTTTCTACAGAAAGTATGCTACTTTCTAGAAGACACTTCTTGGATGACTCAAGTGAGTGAAAATCTACAGCATTTATTAAGGCTTGTAAAAGTCTTTCCAACACAGAAACTTTGCATCATGTAGTCCTGGAGGCCTCAGACGATATGCACATTTTCTGTTAAAACTCAGGCATACCTGTGTCACCTCTGCTCTGGAGCTGTTCCAGTATGCAGAGGGGGTAGTCTAAGTACACATCTAGAGAACCTGAGCAGCACCAGCCAGCCCAAGTTCCTTAGGCTTGCAAGATGGCTCATCCATTGACAAGACGGAAAGCTGAGCTTGATGCCTGGAGCCCATGTGGTGGGAGGGAACTGATTTTCAGAAACTCCTCTCACTGAGCACCCACAGACACATACACAAATAAGTGTAATAAATGAACCCAAAATGGGGCCTGGAGTGATGGTTCAGCAGTTAAGAGCACTGGCTGCTCTTCCAAAGGACCAGCACCCACATGGCTGCTCACAACCATTCGTTATGAGATCTGGTGCCCTCTTCTGGCCTGCAGGCATATGTGCAAGCAGAACGCTGTATACATAATAAATCTCTAAGGGAAAAAAAAAGAACCACAAGTCTTAGAGCAGTCGAAGTCAGAGGAGATGGCATTCTTCACACACTGCAGTCTAAGTCTTTCCTCACACGTCTTGCTATTTGAGGCAGTTTTTAAACTGGATATGCATCCGAAGAGGTGGTCTTCACGGCCACAGAAGTGTTGGGCTGGTCTTAAATGCTTGTGCTCTCTCAGTCCTCTAGCTTGAGTAGCAAAGATGGCAGACACATACCACTACACCTGGCCCCCAAAGCAGCTTGCCTTTAAGTGACAACACTAAACCTGTTGTTGATCTTAGTTCATCCCTGAAACTCATAGGAGAGAACCAACTCCTAAAGGTTGTCCTCTGACCAACACACACACACACACACTTTCTTTCAGCATTCTTTTGTCAAGGGTCTTATAAGCANACACACACACACACACACACACACACACTGGTGTGTATGTATCCACACAATAAATAAAAGTAAAATAATTGAAAACTATCCAGAGCTGAGAAGGCAGCCTGGGTTACTTCCCATCACCAAATTAAGCTGGGTTTGGTGGCATTTGCCTCTAATCTCAAAGCTTAAGAGGTGGGAGCAGAGGAGAACAGTTCAAGGTCTTTGCTACAGAGCAGTTTGAAGGCAGCCAGGGCTACATGAGAACCTGTCTCTAACAAGACAAAATGATACCAAAATACAAAACAACAAAAAAGAAAATGAACATGTTTTATCTTGTCTGTCCTTTTGCTCCTTTGCCTTCTGTATTTTTATTGTGCTCAACTTCTGACCAGGGGTCAGTGGTTAGGAGTGCAGGCTGTTCTTCCAGACTGTCTGGGCTCAATTCTCTAAGCACCCACACAAAGCTCACAATCACTTGTAACTCCAGTCCTAAGAGAGTAAACACCTTTTTCTGGCCTCCATGGGCACCAGGCACACAAGTGTTGGAGAAACATACATGAGGCAAAACATGCATAAAATAAAACAACACTAACAAAAGTAGCTTACAGGGGGAAAAGAGTTATTTGGCTCACACTCCAGGGAGCAGCCCATCATTGAGGAAGTAAGGCAGGAGCCATGGAG
>LOEQ01000302.1:269164-280160 GCA_001685075.1 Bramus lutescens | reverse complement strand
CTCTGGAAGAGCAGCCAGTGCTCTTAACCTCTGAGTCATCTCTCCAGCCCTTTTTTGTTTGTTTGTTTGTTTTTTGGGTTTTGTTTTTGTTTTTTTCCGAGACAGGTTTCTCTGTAGCTTTGGAGCCTGTCCTGGAACTAGTTCTTGTAGACCATGTTGGCCTCGAACTCACAGAGATCCACCTGCCGCCACCTCCCGAGTGCTGAGATTAAAGGCGTGCACCATCACCGCCTGTCTCCAGCTAGCATTCTTATAAGACTTGTTACTGTTAGCTATAGCTGCTTTACTTTGAATGCTTCGCAGAAGTCAGTTTTTATTCTGTGCCCTGGTCACATAGTCAGTTTGTCCCTGCTTAGCCACTGCTGACCAGGCTAAGGGTTGGTAGAGTTTCCTTCCTGATGTTCCTCTGCTGGTGTCTGGGTATGACTGCTCTTTAGGAAGGGGAAGCTGCAGGTGCTAGTCCAGAAGAGATCTTCTCAGCTTTACAGTACTCGGGCACTGAGGTACCCCTGCAGTGGTTGCGTTCAGAGTTGTCCTACGTCCTGGAGATGGTGGCTGACCTAGCTGGACAGCAGGATCCAGGGCTGGGTGCCTTTTCCTGTCAGGAAGCCCGGAAAGCCTGGCTTGATCGTCATGGCAACCTTGATGAAGCTGTAGAGGAGTGTGTGCGGGCCAGGAAGAGGAAGGTACCATTATGTGGCAGGTGGGTTGGGGTGGAGAGCACCAGAGCTTGCTTGCTGTTCCCTCTTAACATCTCAATGCTTTCAATGGCAGGTGAAGGAGCTCCAGTCCCTAGGCTTTGGACCTAAAGAAGGGTCCCTTCAGGCGTTGTTCCAGCATGGGGGTGATGTGGCTCGGGCCCTCACTGAATTACAGCGCCAGCGTCTGGAGCCCTTCCATGAGCGCCTGTGGGACAGAGGCCCTGAACCCACTCCCTGCTGGGATGGGCCGGATAGACAGGTGCTGAGAGTAGGCAAGACACCCAATATCCCACTTAAGGGAATAAGAGAAGATTGAGGGAGAAGATCCTTGGGTCTGACAGACACTGTCTCCTGAATCACATTGCAGAGCCTGGTCAGGCGGCTTCTGGCAGTCTACACTCTCCCCAGTTGGGGTCGGGCAGAGCTGGCCCTGTCACTGCTGCAGGAGACACCTAGAAACTATGAGCTGTTGGACGTGGTGGAGGCTGTGAGGCACAGCCATGACAGGGCCTTTCTTCGCCGATTGCTTGCCCAGGAATGTGCTGTTTGCGGGTGGGCCCTTCCCCGCAACCGGGTAAGTCCCTTCCTGCTATACCTGGACTTAGAATGACTCTGCTCCTGCTGGGCTGCCCCCTCACCCTAGGTGGCCTTGTCTTCTGCTTTTGTCCTTACACCACTGAAGCCTTCTGATAAGGGAACAACAGGAACACCACTTTTAAAAAATGTTGGAGCTTTCAACATTGTATTAGCTTTCTTTTACTATAACAAATACTGAGGTAACCAACTTATAAAGAGAAAACATGTATTTTTTTATACAGTTCTTGAGGTTTTAGTTTTTCATCTGTTGGTTCCATTGTTTTGGGCCTTTGCTGGCACATCAGGTAGGAAAATGTGACACCAAAACCACTATGCTCTTGGCTAGGAAGCTAGAAAGTAAAAGACTAGGGCTCCATCATCCTCTTCCAGGACATTCCTAGTGTCCAGAAGACCTGGACCTACCTCTAACATTCCGCTTTTGATAGGTGTATGGTGCACATCTTTAAGCCTAGCTCTCAGGAGGCAGAGGCAAGCAAATCTCTGTTAATCTGAGTCCTTTATGTTCTCCATAGAGAGTTCCAAGATACACAGAGTCACATGAAAAAAGTTTTAAAAAAATGAATAGATCTAAACTATAGCAAACATGCAATCATATTAAAAAAATGTATACTAAGCTTCCCTACTCCTCTCCCCTCAAAATCCTTCTCTGAATGCCTGATCTTTATCCATCTATATGTGCAGAGGGCTATTTGGAAGCAGATCTCAAGTGTCATGGTCTTATCTATAAGTATTTCAGTATGGATCTCTGTGAGTTCAAGGCCAGCCTGGTTTACAGAGCTAGTTCCAGGACAGGCATCAAAGCTACACAAAGAAACCCTGTCTCAAAAAACAAACAAACAAAAATTCAGTAACTCTCTAAAAAGTAAATTCTCTTTGAAAATATAACCACAGTAGTCACACCAGCAGAAAGTAACAATAATTTTAAAATTTATTCTTTGTCTATTGTGTATTTGTGTATATGTCGCATGTATGTGGATGCCCATGGGGTCAAAAGGTTTCAGATTCCCTGGAACTGAAATACAGGCACGGGTGTGAGCCACCCATCATGGATGCTGGGAACCAAACAAGTCCTCTGGAAGAACACCAAACACTATTGCTGGCTAAGCCATTTCTCCAGCCCAGCAGTGATTCTTAATTAATCTGGGTAGGGGTTTCATGTAAGCAATCAGTATGCGGTTAGAGGTGATTGTAGGTGTGCTGAGCCTCCCTCCTCCATATTCCCAGTGCTAGGATAACAGGCATGTGCCATCACACCCAGGTTTATGAAGCACTGGGGCCTAAACCCCCACCTTCATACAAGCTTTATAACCAGCACAGTAAGTTTGATATCACAATATCTAGGTCTCTGTTATGTTCTGAGCTTCACTTGATCTAGGTCCAAGGTGGCAGTTCTTCAGGTGAATATAATTTTAGTCTGGCTCTGTGTTGTGTTTGGTTTTATATATCTAAATATATTACATATATAAAAAACTATATGTAGTAAATCATAGAAAGATGCAAAACTAATATGGGGAATTCTGTGGACTGTACCCACCCTCCCCTAGTGGTGACATGTAATTATTATGTGTCATCAAGACTAAAGTACACAGGCACCATTAGCTATAGTATGGTTCTTCTTGTTGTTCACTTGTTTGTATGTGGAAGAGTGTTTTCTTTTTATATGGCCCAAGCTGGCCTCAGACTTAATATACACCCAGGGGCAACCTTGACCTTCTGACCCTCCTCCCCACCTCCTGAGCGCTGAGACAAGGGATGTACCTTTAAGCCTGGTTTATGCAGTGCTAGGCTTTGTTTACCAGCTGAGCTACATCCCCAGTTCATCTGTGTCAGTTTTACAATTCTGTCTCAAATGTGTGATCAAGATAGAGTATAGCCCTATGTGGTGGCATATGCTTCTAATCCCAGCGTCCCACAAGATTGGAAGTGCTAACCTGCCTTTAGAGATGTTTGCTTTACTTTAGTGTCACCACTGTCTGCTGCCCTCCTTCCAGCTGTCTTAAGATGTGGGTTGCCTGCCTAGGAATTCTAGGTGCTTGAGCTTTCTGTTTGCCCATTTAGTTAGACCTCAGTTTTTCGGTGTATCCCAGGGCTGACAGCAGATTTCCCCTTTTTCTCTTCTCCCCTCCCATTGTAGATGCAGGCCCTCATTTCCTGTGAGTGCACCATATGTCCTGACTGCTTCCGCCAGCACTTCACCATTGCCCTGAAGGAAAAGCACATCACAGATATGGTGTGTCCTGCCTGTGGCCGCCCTGACCTTACTGATGACACCCAGTTACTCAGCTACTTCTCCACCCTTGACATCCAGGTACTACGGCTGCTATGGTTTAGGTGGACTAGGCTTTGAACAAATTTCTACCCATCTACCACCTCTACTTCTTGTCCTCAGCTCAGAGAGAGCCTTGACCCAGATGCATATGCCCTATTTCATAAGAAGCTGACGGAGGGTGTGCTCATGCGAGACCCCAAGTTCTTGTGGTGTGCCCAGGTAAGTAGCCTGGCAAAAGGAACTGACTGTGAAGGGACAGGGTATGGTACCACGTCAGGTCTTGAACAGCTTTTGTTCTCTTGCACTCACAGTGTTCCTTTGGCTTCATATATGAACGTGAACAACTGGAGGCAACATGTCCCCAGTGTCACCAGACCTTCTGTGTGCGCTGCAAGCGCCAGGTGAGTCACACTCTTCCCTTCAGAAGTGTTGACTAAGCTATTGCCAGGTTCTGTTAGACTCAAGGAGTACAAACAAAACAGTCCTGCTCTCTAAGCTTAAAGGGCTTGCTGGGGATCTAGGGAGATAATGCAGTTAGTGGAAGGACCTGAGTGCAGTCTCCAGGACCTGTGGAGGTGGCTCAGCAATTAAAAGTCCTAGCCTCCCTTCCATAGGACCTGGGTTCAGTTCTCAGCACCCACATGACAGCTCACACCCTCTTTTTGTCTTGGACACCAGTCACACACGTGTTGAACAGGCATTCATGCAGTCAGAACTCCCATACACATTAAATAAATAAAATATTTGGCTGGGCGGTGGTAGCACATGCCTTTAAACACTTGGGAGGCAGAAGCAGGTGGCTCTCTGTGAGTTTGATACCAGCCTGGTCTACAGAACTATTTCCAGGATAGCCAAGACTATAAAACTCTGTCTTAAAAAACAAAAACAAAAAAACAAGCAAACAAAAAAAGATTCCAAAGCTGGATTAGGGCCAGTTAAGGTCTGTTACCAGACCCGACATCCTTAGTTCTAGCCCCAGGCCCTACAGAGGTAAAGGAGAGGACTGACCTCTACTGGTTATCCTCTGAACCCCACACACACTGAATTAATTATTTTTTTTTTTAAAGAAAAATGTAAAGCCAAGTCTGTTGATAGATAGTTGTAATTCCTGCAGTGGGTTTGGTGAGGTTACTGTTGACAGGCGTATCCCTGGGGCCTGCTGGCTAGTCACCATATCCTGAGTTCCAGGCCAGTGAGATACTCTGTCTCAAAAAGAAGTGATACAGGGCTTTATACTCTGGCCTCCACATGTACACACGTATAGAGAACGGAAGGCTTCCTAGGTAAGGACCAGGCTCAGGGAAAAAGAGAAGAAAGGAAAGGAAGGGGAGAGTGTGGGTGTAATTCTGTACAGGCAAAAGCTATCAGGACCTGAGTGGAACCTAAGCTGAGAAGACCAGCCTTGTCTGCCTGAAGATTGAGATGCCAGACGAGCTCTTCCTTTTCCTTTAGTTTTGATTTCCTGAGAGACTTTGCTGTGTAGCCCAAACTGGCCTAAAATTTGGTGCAGTCCTGGCTAAGCTCCTGAGGGCCAAGATTACAGGTGTGCATCACCATACCCAGCCATGCCTGTTCAGAACTGTTTAAGCACTGGCCTGGAAGTTAAGCCAGCCATGCAGAAAGTATTTTGGGGCAAAAAGAACAATCCATAGAAAAGCCAAAATCGGGGGGAAATAATGTATGGTGGAGCCCCAAGAGTAAGAATGGAAATGGCAGGGTGGCAACCAGCTGCTAATGAAGGGCAGCCCTTGAGGCCAAGTAATACAGAGGTTTGAGACTATGCACAAAGTAACACTATCATTTGTCTTTTAAAAGGTTGGTTTGCTATTAAAAACCTTGTGTCTGTCATTGAACATAACAGAATGAATCCCTGTGCCCCCACCCCTCGGAGTCTGTGCTGCTGACACTAAGAGAGTTTCACGACATCGACTTTGAAATAAAAAATGGGGTGGAGGGAGCAGAGCATAGTAACCCAAGCAAGCATATGAAGCACGATTTGACAATTACCTGGAGTAAGGTGGTAGCAATAGGAACAAAGAGGTGAGGTTTGGATGGGAACAGCCAAGGTTTATGAACAAATGTGTAGTAGTTAGGGAAGTGAAAAACAGTAGCCTTTCAATGTTCAGAACTGAGTGAATGGTAGATAGCAGTAGTGTCCTAAGTTGGGACCACTGGGTGTGAGTGGTCGGGCCAACGGGACAGACTACGGCATGGGGTAGAGCTTCCATGCACAGCCTTCTTTCCTCCTGGCAGTGGGAGGAGCAGCACAGAGGACGGAGCTGTGAGGAGTTCCAGAACTGGAAACGCACCAATGACCCAGAATACCAGGCTCAAGGCCTGGCAATGTATCTTCAGGAAAATGGCATTGGTAAGGCTACCCCACTTATTCTGTCTGCACCTTAGTCTTACCAGAAGAAGCCTCCTTCTTGAGAACCTGGGTTGCAGTGCTGTCCTCACCCTGAGCTGCTTCCCCTTACAGACTGCCCCAAGTGCAAGTTCTCATACGCACTGGCCCGAGGAGGCTGCATGCACTTCCACTGCACCCAGTGTCGGCACCAGNNNCAGTTCTGCAGTGGCTGCTATAATGCCTTTTACGCCAAGAATGTGAGTTCAGAGAGTGAGGGAAGGAGAGAAGAGTGGGTGGCTGTTGGGCTTGAGGGGTGGGGCCAGGGGAAAAGGAATGGTCAATAGGACAGAAAGCATCTCTGCCCTCTTCTCCCACTGCTTACCCATACCCCTTAATATCATGATCTCCTTTCACTCCCATACCCCCCCACCCCCACACAGGGGTTCTTGAAAGTCCAGGACACAAACACTTTCCAACTTCTTTCTCCTATTTGGGTTTTACCAGAAATGTCCAGACCCTAATTGCAGGGTGAAAAAGTCCCTGCATGGCCACCACCCTCGAGACTGCCTCTTCTACCTGCGGGATTGGTCTGCTGTCCGGCTCCAGAAACTGTTGCAGGTCAGAGGTGGCCAGCCCGGCTGGGTGTGCAGATTACTAGAAGATGGGATGCCGGATGAGCAAGAAGGGAAAGGACTGAATGCTAGGAAATGGGACAGTGGCTGAATCAAGGGAAACAATGCCCATATATCTCTACTTCTCCCTAGGACAATAATGTCATGTTTAACACGGAGCCTCCAGCTGGGACCCGGGCTGTCCCTGGAGGTAAGTGTCAGATAGGCCTCTGTGGAGATGGTGTGGTGGGTAAAGAAAGGGAGGATCTGGAGTCGTTTATGTGCCCTTTGGCAACGTAGTTAACCTTTCCTCGTCTTGTTTCTAACTGGTGAGGATAATATCCACCTAATGACTAAGGTGTGTTACAAGGAATCATTAAAGCACATGGCCTTTAAGTCTCTTTCATGTTCTCTAATGGTTAGGATTCAGTAATTAGCTGAGTAATTAATGATAACTGGTAGCTGTTTAGGTTTTAGGCTACTGTTTTGGGTTCTGTGTGGGGAACAAACGATGCTGAGTAAGGTTCTGACCTACCCTACTCAGCTTCTAGGCAGAGATAAGGCCTCCAGAGGGCTGGACAATGGTGGCACATGCCTTTAATCCCCACACTGGGGAGGAAGAGGCAAGCGTATCTCTTTGAGTTCAAAGCCAGTCCGGTCTACAGAGCGGGTTCCAGGACAGCCAGGGTACACACAGAGAAACCCTGTCTCAACAAACAAACAAGACCTCCAGAGAATAAGTTGGCTGTATAGGAGCTAATAAGCAGGAGAGCAGCTTGAAGAACATACGACAGGCCAGCCAAAGCTCTGTAGTGAGACCCTGTCTCTTCCCCCTGCCAGAAAAAAAGCATGTGATTATGGATCATAAGCCACTTGGTGAGAAGTGGGGCAGCCAGGCCTCCACCTTTTCCCAAGTCACTCTGCCTCTGAACCAGAGGTCCCCTCCCAACATGTTCCCCTTCCTTCCTTACTCTTAGGTGGCTGCCGAGTGATGGAACAAAAAGAGGTTCCCAGTGGGTTCAGGGATGAAGCTTGTGGCAAGGAAACTCCACCTGGCTATGCCGGCCTCTGTCAGTGAGTGCCTGCCAGAGCATAGAGCATGACATTGGGATGAGGGCTAGGTTGCCCAGGCAGTCCTTCAGAGAGTAGGGGGGAGGGAAGGAGAGGCCTGCTGGTCACGGGTGTGGATGGGTAGTGGCAGGCAGCACAGAGATTCTGGCTGACACTGCTTGCAAGGAGAGCAAGCAGAGGAGCTAATAGTCTTGTTCATGTGAGAATCTAATGTCCAGGACAGCCAAGGCTCTCCACAGAGAAGCCCTGTCTCAGAAAAAGAACAATCCCACTGTGGCCTGGTGAGACAACTATGTGGGTGTAAAGGTGCTAAGTGCCTAGTATGGGGAGCATAGTTCTACCCTCCAAACACACATGGTGAAAGGAGAGAACTAGCTCGCAAGTTGTCCTCCGACCTGCATATGTCCCTTGAGACATGAGTATGGGGCTGGGCTCATACAGCAGACACAAAAGGAAAAGTCCAAACGCGCAACAAGGTGTTAGGCTCAGACAGCTAATATTAAACAGCAGAATAAATATTCTGCTGCCTCATCTCCCCAGGGCACACTACAAAGAATATCTTGTGAGCCTCATCAATGCCCATTCGTTGGACCCAGCAACGCTGTATGATGTGGAGGAGCTGGAGACAGCCACTGTACGCTACCTACATGTACACCCCCAGGCAGTGGAAGGAGAGGACCGTCCTGCCTACCAGGCCCGACTGTTACAAGTAATGCTGTCAACACTCCACTTCACCTCTGCCCCTACCTTCCAGAAGTCACCTGACACGCCCATTCTTCTACTCCAGGTTTTCAGTATCATTATCCTCTCTCTCCTTTACAGAAGCTGACAGAAGAGGTTCCCTTGGGACAGAGCATCGCCCGTAGAAGGAAGTAGCTGAGGGCAAGGGTCCTGATGAGGCTTCACCACCCTGCCCTCAGCAACAGCTCCGGCACCAATAAAGAGGCATCTTATGGCCTAGGCTTCTTGGTGGTCCTTCTTCCTGGCCTCACCATCTTGGGGCCTTAGGGAAAGGGAAGGGGTAGGCAAACAGAGTCTTGTTGAAAGGGGCCTCTGCAGCCTGCCATCCGACTTCCCCTGGACTCCTCCTGGCGGGAAGAAATGAAATGCCATGGATGTATGGACAAGAGAGACCCTCCAAATCTCTAACCGCCTGGTGTAGGCATCTCTGCTTTCTTTTTCTCATTTAACCTGGCTGCTGTGTGAGATCACTTAAAGTATAGCAAGCAGACACTTGGGGAGCACAAATGAGCCCCCAGGTCAGATCCAGAGACTAGCTTTCCTAAGAGGCAGCAGTGTCTCCTACAAGGGAATCCTCATGGGAGGAAGGAGGGGTCTGACTGGAGCCGCTGGGCCCTGGCCTGTTCTGTTGTCAACACATTCTCAGATGCTGCTTCCCTCTGCTGGTAACCGCTGGCCCTGCAACCCAGACCACGTGATTTCTGGGAAACGTACCTCCCAAGAGGAGAACTGAAACTTAGGGTGGGGCTGTAGAAAGGGGAGGAGAGATCAGAAACCTAGCCTAGAACAAGCTGAACCTGGGACATCCTCGGTCGCTCAGGTAAGAGCAACTCTGGAGGGGAATCAGCTGGGAGGGCGATGAGACGAGGGCTCCCAGGCTCCTGTGCTAGATGGAGGATCAGGCCAGGCTCTGGGTCAGAAAATAGGTTTGACCAGAGTTAGACCGGACAGGGGAATGTCCTTTGCTCAGCCTCAGTTGACCTTTGTTTTCTTGCCTCTGGTCCTGCCTCCTGCTTCAGCTCCTCCCTTTCCCCCAGCTATCTGCCCCACCTACCCCTCCAGTGCAAGGAGACAAGATGGGGGTGAAGGGGTAAGTAGACTGGGGAGCTGTCTTAAAAGCAATGTTGCCTCTTTATATGCTTGGGATCTACACAGTCGGTCACCAGGAGCAGGTCATTAAGGGAGTCCTCCCAAATAAGATTTCTGAAACACCTCAACATTAAGACCAAGGTTTCCTTCCAGGTGTAATAACGTGGAATATAGTTTTTACCTCAGAATGTTTCAAGAGAAGGGTCTTGGGGAAGGGCTGTTGCAGGAAGCTGGCCCCAGTGATCAAATTTAGTAAACACTTCCAATTTGTCGGTCCCCCTTGGGCATGGCAGCACACACCTTTGATCCCAGCACTTCAAAGGCAGGTGGATCTCTGTTTAAGTCCAGCCTAGTCTATATAGTTAGTCCCAGACCAGTCAGGATGACTTAGTGAGATCCTGTGTCAAATTTTAAAAATAGTTCTATGTATCCTGCTTCTCTTCCTAGGATGGCCTCAGGCAAACCACGCTGCACCCGAAAACTGCGGAGTTGGATAATAGAGCAGTTGGAGAGTGGGCAGTTCCTAGGGGTATGCTGGGATGACACAGCTAAGACCATGTTCCGGATTCCCTGGAAGCATGCAGGCAAGCAAGACTTCCGAGAGGACCAGGATGCTGCCATATTCAAGGTGAGAGGGCCTGAAGCCAGCATCCCTCAAGTAAAGGATGATGTCTGCACTGGTGTATTCATGTCCAGGTGCTTTTGTCTGTCTGGGCTGTGGATAAAGTGAGTGCTAGAAAGTAGGATCAGCTGTGTCGTTTGCAGAGCCATGGGGCATTACCAAGGATTTCATGCTGGCAAGAATGAAATACAGACCCAGTGCAGGCTCATCTAAGCTCAAGGCTTGTGCTCAGACCACACGCCTGTGCTGTCAGCCATTTGGAAGGACATCTAGAATATGTAATACTTTGTCTTTTCTTCACTTAATCTCTTACTAGGCTTGGGCGCTGTTTAAGGAAAAGCACAAGGATGGGGACATAGGACACCCTGCTGTCTGGAAGACTCGCCTGCGCTGTGCCCTCAATAAGAGTTCTGAATTTGAAGAGGTTCCTGAGAGAGGCCGTATGGATGTTGCTGAACCCTACAAAGTATATCGGATCCTGCCACCAGGAACCCTCCCTGGTGAGTGATCCCTGCCCAGCTGCTCCTGGAATGAGCAGATTGACCAGGAAGGATGGAGATAAGCTCTCTGTGGACTGGCAGGCCTTCCTAGGCTCCCTCATCCTGCCAAACTGTTGCTTTGGATCCTTCCCACCGTCTTCCTCTGGAAAAGGCTCTGACTCTCCTCCACCTGCCACATTTCCACAGCCCAGCCAAGAAGCCAGAAATCACCATCAAAGCGATCCATCAGTTCCGTGTCACCAGAGAGGGAAGAGAGCAAGGTAAGGAAGGCACCCTCAAGAACTTGACTGTTATTCCCGTCCTCAAGACTCCTTCAGAAGAGTGAATGTTGGGAAGGGGAATAGGTAGGCCAAAGAGCGGGGTGGTCATCAAAAGAAGAGGTGTGCCATTAACAGATGTTGTATCGGTAGGCGAAGGGGAGGGCCAGTGGGGTTGTAAAGCACTCAGA
>LOEQ01000302.1:249425-269143 GCA_001685075.1 Bramus lutescens | reverse complement strand
TCTCCTCCCATTTCTCTCCCGCTCCCCAATTCACCCTCCCCTCTCCCCCTCCAGGCCCCGCACCAGAGGAAGGTACTGTTTCTCCTGCCTTTATGTCCCTGTTGCACCTTCTGTGTCAGGCTCTTCGGTCTCACTCTGAGTGATCAGTGCCTTTGCCTCTCTTCCAGATGCTAGCACAACAGAAGCCCCCATTCAAGAGGACCCAGTGTTCATGGAGCATTTGCTTCCTCCAAACTCAGGTAGGTAACCTTTCTGACCCCTCTCTGTCCCCTTCCTCTCAGGTATGCTTCTGACCCTGCGTGCATTGTCTGCTCAGCCAGGGCTTACAACAGACTTTATCCTAGGGACAACACTTCTCTGAATTGAGTGTTCATGTGGCTGACCATACTCAGTAGAGCTTTTCTTGCCCTCGGAAAAAAACAAACTCCTTAAATTCTCTGTTCCTTGAATAGTCACACTGAGATTTTTATTTTTATTCTTTTTTTTTTCAGCCCTGGTTGACCTCGCACTTGCTCTAGTGAGATGTTTATTTCTTTATTGTCCAGAAAAATCCAGTCTCTGAGACCTTCTTGTAAACGGCACAGTTGTGAGCTTTAAGCTCTGCTGGGAGTGACTCCTGAATGACAGGAAACCTTTGCCACAAACCCTGTGTTAGGAGGAAGGCATGCACATGGAGAAGGAGGCACCTCTCCTTCCTTCTTTATTTGTTTATTTATATTTTATGT
The DNA here is from genome assembly GCA_001685075.1 of Bramus lutescens. Taxonomy (NCBI): domain Eukaryota; kingdom Metazoa; phylum Chordata; class Mammalia; order Rodentia; family Cricetidae; genus Bramus; species Bramus lutescens. The sequence continues at coordinate 268,418 of LOEQ01000302.1, read as the reverse complement.
TTGAGTTCTCTACAAGTATATCTGCAGGCCAAAAGAGGGCATCAGATCCTTCTAGATGATTGTGATCCACCATGTGGTTGCTAGGAATTGAACTCAGGACCTCTGGACTCCTATCTGCTGAGCAATCTCTCCAGCTCCTTTTTTTTATTTTTGGTTGTGAGCCTTGCCTTTAATGGCTGAGCTATCCCCCCAGGCCTCCTTCTTTTTAAAGACAGTCTCATATTGCCCATTCTGACCTCAGACTCACTATGTACCTAAAGTTCTTAGGTTTCCTGCTCCTTCTGAGGCTGGGCTTACAGATGTGTGCTACCCATGCTAAGTCCAAGGGCTAATTGCAGTGCTGGGGCTTGAACCCAGGGCTTATGTGAATGGTAGGCAACCATTCTTTTACCTGAGCTACATTACCAACCCAAAGACATCTCTGACTCAGAAGGAGCTCCCTCGGCTCTGCAACCTTGTCTTCCCCAGCACTTGCTCGGATGCCTGTTCTGGGCTCAGTTTTCCCAGTAACAAAATGGGGACACTAGACCATATGGAATTTCATTTTTTTCTAACACCTTGTGATGGTCATGTGCACTGTGGGGCCTGGGCCTCTTACCAGCCTGCAGGTTCCTCCTGCACCTAGTACAGCTAGGCTTCTCTGTCTGCAGACTACTCGCTGCTGCTCACCTTCATCTACAGTGGCCGCGTGGTGCATGAGGTCAAGGTGCAGAGCCTAGACTGTCGCCTGGTGGCTGAGCCCTCAGCCTTGGAGCGCAACATACTCCAGGTGCTGTTTCCCAAACCTGATCCGCCGGAGCCTATCCAGAGCCTGCTGGATCAGCTTGAGAGAGGCATCCTGGTGGCCAGCAATTCCAGAGGCCTCTTTGTTCAGCGCCTTTGTCCCATCCCCATCTCCTGGGATGCACCTGAGGCCCCATCTGGGTCTGGTCCACATCTGCTGCCCAGCAATAAGTGTGTGGAGCTCTTCAGTACCACCTGCTTCTGTAGAGGTAAGGGTGTCCTAGCTGGGCCTCATCGCCCATCCCTTTCTCCATCTCCCCTGGGCCTGTCCAGAGCAGATCGTCACTGCAGCCTGTGCATGGCACCCCTACACTTGTGTGGTGCACATTGTGTGTAACCATGTGCTCAGCTCCGGCAGCATTTCCCTAGCCAGAGTCATGGTAGATGAGGTTCAGCTGGAGTAGCACAAGTGCAATACAGTTTGGGGAAGTGTTGTAACATCGAAGCATGGTTATATGAATGTGTGCAAACAAGTTAACACAGATTTAAACCTGTGACCATCTCCGTACACACTGGAACTCACAACTCTGTGGAAGAGCCAAGACCCTTACACACACTTGCCCCACCCCACCATGTCTACCACATTGTAGGCATCTCCTAAGACTGTCCCTTCCTTCTGTCCACTCTTGAAATTCTAGTTACAGCCTTTGAATCTGGGCATAGGAGCAGAGGGAAGAGCATAGAGAAGAGAGTGTAGGTGTCCCTGGGTTCGTAGTATCCTAGTGTTGGCAGAGGATAAGCAAACGACAAAGGGTTGGTAGCCAGGACTGCTGCTTCTGAGGACTCCAAGGTGCCTTCCCTACAGCGTCAGGGAGACAGCTTAGTTCCTAGCGTCTCTAAGCCCTGGCCTTGGTGTCCATGTTACCCCATTCCCAACTTCCTCTGCATCTGGCTTCCCAGACGGCTCCACTTTACTCATGGTCCTCTATATTGTCTGTGTTTGTTTTTGAGACAAGTCCTTACACCATTCCAGGTGGCCTGGAACTCACTCAGTAGGCCAAGCTGCTGCAAACACATGGCAACTCTCTTGGCCCAGCCTGAGTGCTGGGGTTACAGGCATACACCACCACGCTTGGCCATATGCCATGCCTGCCTTCCCTCTTTATTTATGTATTTTGGTTATTTTATTTATTTATTTTGATTTTTCAAGGCAGGGTTTCTCTATAGCTTTGGAGCCTGTCCTGGAACTAGCTCTTGTAGACCAGGCTGGTCTTGAACTCACAGAGATCCACCTGCCTCTGCCTCCCAAGTGCTGGAATTAAAGGTGTGCGCCACCATTGCCCAGCTCCTCTTCTTTCTTCTAATCCTTGACCCTTTTTCTTTCAGACTTGGCCCAGTACTTCCAGGGCCAGGGCCCCCCACCCAAGTCCCAGGTAACACTGCATTTCTGGGAGAAGAATCCTGGCTCTAGCCATACCCAGGAGAATCTTATCACCGTGCAGGTGAGTTCTACTCCAGGACGAGAGCGGTGTTGATTGAAGGGAAGGAGCTACAGGGTGGTGACTGTCCCTGCAGTGCTGATCCTTGTTTCTTCTGGTACAGATGGAGCAGGCATTTGCCCGACACTTACTGAAGGAAATTCCAGAGGAGCAGAGAGCTGCTTTGTTCCTGGTATAGAACCCAGAATGCCCATCTGCTGCTTTGCCACTCTGACTGCAGGTCTCCGTGAAAACAGACTTGTTCTTCACACCGTTGGTCTGCCACCTTTGTGCTGACTTTATCACTGGGTTATACAGCATGGCTGGTAATGCAAGCATCTTTTTTATTCTTAGAACAATTATTTTGAAAGCCAGGCTTGTTGGTGAATATTTGTAATCTCAGCACTTAGAAGACAGACTGAATGATTATGAGTTCAAGGACAACCTGGGAGAGACTTTTATGTACTTTTTTAAAATTAGCTATACCCTCTTTCATCTCTAAAGAACTGGAAAGTTCTAAATAGTGTGATCTCAGCGGGAATTTTGCTCTTTCCAATCCCTGACTCTAAATCCAAGCACTTTATATTTCCTTCTTAGATCATCACTGGAATTTAAAATAAAGATTAACTGGGTGGGGTAGTATGCATCCATAACCTAGGCACACGGCAGGAAGAGTGTGGATTCAAGGCCAACCTTGGTGACTATTGTGACCCTGTCTCCAAAACAATAAATCAAAGCTTTTTAAAAGAGAGATGAGGATGTGATATGTTGGGAGAAGATAGCAAGGGTTACAGGGATTGTAAAGATGGAAACTTGGACACCTGCTGCCTGGGTTCTCCTCTAGGTCCCTTGGCTTTCCTGGAATATTATCTGGGCTCTAGAGCCTAGTCTCAAATGCATGGTGATTCTCCTGCCCCAGCCTCCTGAGTGCTGGGGTTACAGACATAGACCACTATGCCTGGCTGTACTGCCATGCCTCCCTTCTCTCTTGTCCAATCCTTCACCCTTCTATTTTGTTTTTCAGACTTAGCCTAGTACTTCCAGGGCCGTGGGCTCCCATGCAAGTTTCAGGCAACCACACTGGGGAAAGGATTGGGAGTCAGTCACTGTAGCCACTGATAGTTTGAATGAGAATAGCCTCCATATGTTCATACCTTGAAAACAACCCCCACCCCACTCCCTCACACACACACACACACACACACACACACACACACACACCGTTTCTCTGTGTAACCTTGGCTGTCCTCAAACTCAGAGGACTCTGCCTCCCAAGTGCTGGGATTAAAGGCGTGCACCACCACCGCCTGGCACATACATTGAAAGGATCCTCAGAGTGACTGGGAATGTTTTAAGAGGTGTGGCCTTGTTGGACAAGTTGTGTCACTGGTAGTGGGTTTGGGGTTTCAAAATACTCATGCTGGGTGGTGGCACACGTCTCTAATTCCAGCACTTGAGAGGCAGAGATAGGTAGATCTCTGTGAATTCAAGGGCAGCCTAGTCTACAGAGTTCTAGGACAGCCAGAGAGCTGTTACACAGAGAAATCCTGTCTAAAATAAAAATGTTCTAGCACCCTGTTCACTGAAACTTGAGTGCTTGCAATTGACTGACACTCTTCTTTTTGTTGTTGTTGTTTTTTTGTTTTTCAAGATAGGGTTTCTCTGTGTAACAGCCCTAGCTGTCCTGGAACTCTGTAGACCAAGCTGGCCTTGAACTCACAGATCTGTAAGGCGACTGACACTCTTCTTATTCCATCACTGCCACCGAGTTGGTTCCATTGTCACCTGACTGCCACCACCTCCTGCACATAACACCAGATTTACTTTCCTTCTTGCCATGGCTCACCAGATTCACTCACGTGATCAGGTCTAGATGTTGAAATCCTTATAGGACCTTTCCAGACATCTTTGTGCTTCCCTGCCTCCTTGAACCTTTTTTCTTCCCTTCAGCCTGTTCCTGTCCCTCAGGGAAGCCAAGAGTAAACAAGGGGAGGTATTAGTTTTGTGCCTTTAGTTTTCTGAAATCCCCCTTGAACCTTCTTTGTATCTTCTCTAAAGTGCATCTTTGTCTTCGATTTTTCTCTTGGATCCTACATCTAACCCAAAATGACAATATCACTCTTCCTTCAAACAAGCCTTCGCGGGGATGGACATGGTGTCTCCCTTTACTCCCAGCACTCTGGAGGCAGAGGCAGGCAGATCTCTGAGCTCCAGACCATCCTGAGGTACATACAAAGTGAGATCCTGTCTCAAAAAATTTTTTTTCAAAGAGATGGTGGTGGTGAGATTGCTTAGTGGGTAAAGGCATCTGCTGCCAATCCTGAAGATTTGAGAGTTTGATCCCTGGTTCTTCATGGTAGACTGAGAGAACCAACTTCTATGAGTCATCCTCAGACCTCCACACATGCACTTTGGTACATGTGCACCCATGCAACACTTACAAAATAAGTAAAAATATAAACTGTGTGTGTGTGTGGTCTAATTCCTGTGGAATATGCAACATGCTTACACATGTCGCAGTGAGAATGGAAACCAGGGTTAAAATGTCAGAAGGAGCACTGAAGAGGATGAAGAAAAGAGCTTGTAACTGGGTGTAAACTACCCAGGCTAAACAGGTAGGAGGGAATGGGTTCTGGGCTAATGTCTGCAGTCCAACTGCTCCAACAAAACTATTGTGGATTATGTGTAAGGCACTTAATACTCCTGCTTCTAAGGCAGCTAATCCTAACATGGGGAATTGCAAGTAAGTTAGATTTTAAGTACCAAGCTTCTGCTTAGGAGACTAAGACTTAGACCACTCAAAAGACAAGGAGCTAAATATAGGGTAACCAAGAAAGACAGGAGCTGTATCTTGGTGGCTGTGATGGAGTTAACACTGTCATAGCAAAGCTACAAGCTGATCCTGTAAATGTGACAACAGAGTGCTTAGTATAGCTTAGCAGCACTTGAGACACTAGGTTGGTAGGTAGTAAGGCTGGCCAAATGACTAACGACAATGGGCAGTCACAGTCAACAACTAACCAAGTACAGACAGAGAGGGGCTCTAAACACACCTAACTGGGTGGCAGCCCATTATCATCACCCTATTGGGCCAAGCAGACACACACAGAGCATGCGGGTTCTCCATTGGCTGGCCCAGTGATGTTCCTGAGAGCTAACCGATCTCAAGTAATTATCTCAACTTTTGTCCAGTTTCTGCTACAGTCCTATCAAAGTCCTAGAGGAGGAAATTCAGAGGCTTTTCCCTCCCTTAGGATTCCTGTCCTCTCTTGGGAGTACCTCAATTCTCAATTTCTCACTCTTCTGTAACTTTAAAATACTTTCAATTTTGTTGTGTGTATGGGTGTTTTTGCCTGCATGTGTCTCTGTACCACATGAGTGCCTGGGGTCGTGGAGTCCAGAAGAGGACCTCAGAGCATTAGGAACTGGAATTACAGATTGTTATGACATGCCGTGCGGGTCCTCTAGAAGAGCAACACATGCTCTTGCCTCTGAGCCATCTCTCCAGGCCCACTTTTCTGTAATTCTAATAAAGTTTGCTTCTGCTTTGCCTTCCACCACAGGAGTCTGCCGCTCTCGGCTGACCTTGGGTGGTCTTTGAGTGTCTGACAGTTAGAAGCTTGAGCCAAGAAAGGTCCTATTCTCAAAAACCTTGCTTCAGCTCCACCATTAGCATATATCGCCTCTCGGTTCTTCTCACATCGTCTCTCGGTTCTTCTCACATCGTCTCTGAGGCCCTCTGAACACAAATCTGGTCATTTTACTTCTGTGCTCACAGCCTCCCCTGGCTCCCAAGGCCCTCAAGGTAACAACCAAGATCCTGAAAATGACCTCTAACCTCCAATATTAATCGGTCCCCGCCTCCTCCCTAATTCATCCTTCACCCTTCTCAGCTGCTTTGTTCCAGGCTCCTTGAACCCACTAAACATTGCTGCCTCAGAATTTAATTTGTTTGTTCTTTTTTCTAAAATACCATTCCCTGCTGACTGGTGGCATAGGCCGTTAATCCCAGCACTGGAAGCAGAGGCAGGTGGTTCTCTGTTTGAGGCCAGCCTGGTATACATAGCAAATTCCAGGTCAGCAAGAGCTACAAAGAGAGACCCTGTCTCAAAAATCCAAATAGTGATAATATAATCTTCCTGCAGGCAGTCACATGACCTGTCCTTTCTTTTCAAAATACCACCTTTTTAGAGCTCCCCGAGTACCCCATGTAAGTTGTCCACATCTTCTGGTCCTCCGGTTCCCCACTTTTGCTTTTTAATTTTTGTTGGTGTGTGTGTGTGTGTGTGTGTGTGTGCGCACGCGCGCGCCTTAAATTCCAGCACTTGGGAGGCAGAGGCAGACAGATCTCTGTGAGTTCAAGGACAGCCTGGGTCCACAGAGTTAGTTCCAGGACAGCTAGTTACACAGAGAAACCCTGTCTCAAAACAAACAAAAAATTAAAGAAAGTCAGAAAAGGCATCAGATCCTCTCCAACTGGAGTTCAGATGGTGAGATGCCTTGTAGAAATCAAATCCAGATCTTCTGCAAAGGAGTAAATGCTCTTAAACAACTGAGACATCTCTCTGCCTGTGTTTGGGTTTTTTTTTTTTGTTTTGTTTTGTTTTGTTTTTTTGAGATGGTCTCACTATGTAGCTCTGGCTGTCACGGAACTACAGAGATCAGGTTGGCTGGCCTTGAACTCACAGAGACCCAGCTGAGCCCTGCCTCTGCCTCCTGAGTCCTGGGATTAAAGGCTTGTGCCACCACCCCCTTATTTGTTTGTTTATTTTTGAGGCAGGGCTCAGCTAGCCAAGATTAGTTTACAGTACGATCCAGGCTGGTCTTGAACTCTGGCAGCCTTCCTGCCTTCACCTCCCTCCCCTCAATGCTGAGATTATGTATAAATCACTATACTCTACCTCTCAATCTCTTTCGATCTTGAAACCGTCTTCAAAAAAAGGAAGGAAGAAAGAAAGAAAGTGAGCTAGGCGGTGGTGGCGCATGCCTATAATCCCAGCACTCGGGAGGCAGGAGCAGGCAAAAATCCCAGCACTCGGGAGGCAGAGGCAGCAGATCTCTAAGTTCGAGGCCAGCCTGGTCTACCTGAGCTAGTTCCAAGACAGGCTCCAAAGCTATAGAGAAACCCTGTCTCAAAAAACAAAACAAAAAAAAAAAGAGAGAGAGAGGGAAAGAAAGAGAAAAAGAAGAAAGCAAGCGTGTGTGGGTCTTGAGCTAGGTCTCAAAGCAACCCAGGCTGTGAAGTGAAAACCTGTCCTTCAACTCTTGCAGTCCCTCCCAAGGACTGGATACAGGCATACACACACCTTCATTTTTAGTTTTGCTGTTGTTTTTATTTGCTTGGTTTTGAGACTGAATCTCACCCTGTAGCTCTGGCTAGCCTGCAAGTCACTGTGTAGAGCATCATGGTCTCAGACTGAGGGTTTGCCTGACTCCGCGTCCCAAGCGGCAGGATCAAAGGCTGTTTTCCTTCCTTTTCTGCGGTTCTGAGAGTTAAGCTCAGGCCTGGCAGATGCAGGCAAGCTCTCTACTACTGAGCTACATCTCCAGCCCCCCCCCCTTTTTTGACAGAGAGTCTCACAATGGTTCTGTAACTGGCCTGTAAACAGGGCTATTCTCAAACTTGTAGAGATCCTCCTGCTACTATGATAAAAAAAAAGTGTGCACCACCACTCCTCACCTCTATTTTTGCTTTTTTAGAGATAGTGTCTAAATTCCAAGTGCCAGGTAAGATTTCAGAAGTTTGTAATTACAGCCCGGGTGGCTGCCTTCTTTCTTGTTGATAAGTAGCGATTACAAGGCAAGCTCACAGTTTCTCCCACTTAGTTCAGCACAGACCCTCCCAGGACACAAAATCAGGTTGGTGGAATTTAGAAGATCAGGGCTCGTGCACAGGCCCTTGCATCTCAGAATTATTATAAGCAGCGCCAGGGCGTTTGCCCTTGACATGACCCCATCTTCCACTCTAGTAGATGTCCTGCTGGCAAGCTGTCTCCAGGGAGAAACTGGGTTTCTCCCCGTTTATTGGTCAGATGAACCCCTTGGAGAAGTCCTTGTTACTACCTGAGAGAACGAGAGCCCATTGGCCAGGACATCTCACATTGCTACAGTAGTCCTCAGGATTCTCGTGATTGGCTGGCGACCCCTCTCCTGTTTTGCTGGCTGGCACCAGGAGTCAGAGCTCCCCCTCCGCAGCTCCCCATTGGCTGTCCTGGCTTTGGAGAGCATGCTCCTGGTCCCGCTGGAGGGCGACTGAACCTAGAGCAAGTTCCAGAAGCTCGAAGACGGCTGACGAACACTCAGTCTTCCCTGAAGACCTGTTTTTTGTTTTTGTTGTTGTTCGTTTTCTGGCCCTGTTCAGGCTTCCCCTTGGAGCTCCGCATCTCTGGCCGGGACGTCAATCCTGAATGAAGGTAAGTTCCAGGTCTTCGAGTGACGTGCAGACCTCCTCAGGGATGGCAGAATAAGGGTACCCAGCACCTGCGTCTCTGTTTGGTTATCTCCTAAATTCAATTACCAGAAGTTGGTCGTCTTTTTTTTTCTTTTGTTTTGGTTTTCAAGACGGGGTTTCTCTGTGTATCTTTGGTTGTCCCGGCACTCACTTTGTAGACCAGGCTGGCCTCGAACTCAGAGATTCATTTGCCTGCCTCTGCCTCCTGAGTACTGGGATTAAAAGCATGCGCCACTACGCCTAGCGTTGGTCGTCTTATTAATTGGGCTTTTTGCATCCACATGCACCATGCCCCCTGTCCAAATTCCTACTCCTCTTCAATGGTACTGGGAATCTCGCATCCTGAAGAATTCGGATTGAGATCCAGACGGGATTGGTGCGGAGTGTAAACTACAGAGATGTTCTATTATCCCAACGTGCTTCAGCGCCATACAGGCTGCTTCGCCACTATTTGGTGAGTGCAGGGCTGACTGCTATGCGAGGAGCCAAGTAGTGGGAATTTCAACTTGACAGGCCATACCCGTCCCCACCCTTCCAGGCTAGCAGCAACCCGAGGCAGCCGGTTGGTGAAGCGGGAATATCTGAAAGTGAACGTAGTAAAGACCTGGTAAGGCCCGGAAAAGAGGGAGGAGTCTCTGGTTTGGGAGCTCCGATGAGTGCAGCATTGACCAAGGTCCGTTGTTCTCCCAGCGAGGAAATACTCAATTATGTGCTGGTACGAGTGCAACCTCCGATGCCCGGGCTGCCCCGGCCCCGCTTCTCTCTCTATCTCTCCGCCCAGCTTCAGATTGGCGTGATACGGGTCTACTCCCAACAGTGCCAGTACCTTGTGGGTAAGGCTGGGGACACCAGAGGAGGGCTAGAGCTGAATGGTCTATGGCTAACCTGATTGTTTCACCGTCGTTGACCACAGAAGACATCCAGCATATCCTAGAGCATCTGCACCGGGCCCAGCTGCGGATTCGCATTGACATGGAGGAGGCTGACTTGTGAGTCCTGGAGCTGCGGCCATCCAGACCTGCTTGGCCTCAGCCTTGTTTTGTTTTTTGAAACAGAGTTTCTCTGAATAGCTTTGGAGCCTGTCCTGGAACTTGCTCTGTAGCCCAGGTTGGCCTTGAACTCACAGAGATCTGCCTGCCTCTGCCTCCTGAGTCTTTTTTTAAATACATTCATGTGTGTGTGTGCATGAGTGCATGAGTGTGTGAGAGAGACCATTCTATGCATGTGGAGGTCAGAGGGACTTTACCTGCTGAGCCATCTCACCTACTCTCAGCCTTGTCCTTGACATCCTTCATTCTCTCCCAGACCTAGCTTGCTCCTTCCTAACTCCCTGGCCATGATGGAGATGCTGGAAGATGCTCCAGAACCTTTTTTTGGGACGATGTCCGTGGATCCCAGACTTCCCAGCCCTTTTGATATTCCTCAGGTAGGGTTCCTTTCCCTAGACCCCCTCAGAAATCACCAGATGATAGTATAGAAGGAAGAGTTAGCTGGTGTCCTTGTGCCAGTCTGACACTGAGGTCTGGGCATGGAACCCTGCCTGCTGCAGATTTCCATGAGAGGCCATGGAGCAAGGGGATTGGTGGATGCAAGCAAGCGAAGCCCCAGATCTTGCCTACTTAGGATGGTTTTCCCACGAGAGGCATTCTTCCCCTATCCCCACTATTCCCAACACTGAGACTATGTTGGTTGTTCTTCCCCATTTTCTCCCATCATCCCCACAGCTTAGACATCACTCCATTCCCCATTTTCTCATTGAAGCAGATGGTCCCGAACGCATATAGTATCAGCATCTAGGGATCTTGGTGCCTGAATTGAGTGGTACCCATCCCATTTTTTTCTCTTCTCTAGACAGCCTTAGCTACCAAACACCAATAATTTTCCATGTCCCCAAAATGCCACATTTGCTTCTTTGCTTGCGAAAATGCATTTATTGCTCTTCATTCTCTGCTGGTTAGGGGTCACTTATCCTTACAGACTTAGTCTGATGACACCCTTGCCATGAAATTATTCCACTTGAAGCCATAAGCAATTATGTTTGGGATCTGAACACTTTACCAAACCTGCTGTCTTTTTGTTGACCCTACTGGAATCACACACAAACGAGTTCCCATTACCATCTACCCAAGCATCTTTCTATTCATCTCTGTCCACAACGGTTGCTATATGGATGTTGTAGGGCTTATTGCACAAATGGATAAGGCTACTTTGGGGGTGAGGTTAGGGCAGGGATGGGGGGGAACTAAGTTGGTGAACTTATAACATATTGCTGTCAAATGGCGCAAAGATTTGGTTTAGGGCTGGAGGTGTAGCCCAGTGATAGAGCATTTGTTTAACATGCACAAGGCCTTAGCTTTGATTCCCAGTTCTGAAAATGTGTGCATGTGTGCATGTGGTGATGTAACTAAGAATTCTCAGGTTTCAAGGAGGAGGGCTGTTGAGAGTTTAAGAGGGCAGGGTGCAGATGGGGCTGGAACCATGCCTAGGGGTCCCGAGCGTGTTTGGGACAGGATTTCACTGCCAGCTTTCAGCCACCTATAACTCCAGCTCCAGGGATCCAACATTCAGTTCTATCTTCTGGCCTCCAAGGGTACATGCGTGCACACATAGACAAATAAAATCTGTCTCTAAAATAAATAAGAATAAAGCAAAAATTCTAAGATGAAAATACAAAGAGAGACTGCCAGATTGGTGTCCAGCGTCCATTGAATGTTCTGAGAGTGAGGCCAGAGAGGACTGAAGCTGATATCTGTCTTTCATTCCCAATTTCTTCCCAAAGATTCGACATCTTTTAGAGGCTGTGACCCCAGAGAAAATTGGTAAGGAGACCCCCTCCTGAAGGCACTGCTAAGCCCAGGGAGCCAAGTCAGCAGGGAGGGCCATTCTGATGAAAGACTCAGGGACCCAAGAGCTGAATAAATAACTCTTGAGGAGTCCAACCCAGTCAGGCCTGGTGACAAGTCTGTAATCCCACTGAAAGTTAACACCTGCCCAGGTCAGATACTGAGTTCAAGGCCAGCCTAGACTGGTTAAGGAAACTATTTAAACATTAAAAAAAAAGGGTAAAATGAAAACAAAACAGGTGGACACCTGTAATCCCAGCAAACAGAAAGTAGAGGCAGGAAGACCAAGAGTTCAAAGCTAGGGGCTGCGAACTGACTCAGGTTGGGTGTGGTGACTGCACACCTTTCATCTGAGCAGTGGCAGAGGCAGGCGGGATCTCTTAGTTTGAAGCCAACCTAGTCTACATAGTGAGAAAAAAAGATGCACTTGGGAGTATTTGCTGGTGACTAGCCTGGCTCTTGGTCCCCAAAGTGTTTCTGCCCCCAACAACTTGGAAAGAAGTAATAGGGCTGCCCAGGGGTGGTGGTGGTGCACGCCTTTAATCCCAGCACTTGGGAGGCAGAGGCAGGCGGATCTCTGTGAGTTCAAGGCCAGCTAGTTCCAGGACAGGCTCCAAAACTACGGAGAAACCGAAACCGTGTCTCGAAAAACAAAACAAAACAAAAAACAAAAACAGAAGAATAGGGCTACTTTGACTTTCCTACCCTCCAGACAGGACCTTAGCCACTGCAAAGTCTCCTGAGACCATCACCCTACAGGAGGCAGAGCCCATCCGCATGTTGCAGATTGAGGTGAGTTTACCTTTAAACTCTAGTCCAGCCCCATCATACCCCTGTAGTTCTGCCTTCTCTTTTCCATTTCCCCACACTCTGTCCCCTTAGTACCCACTGGGCCTCCTTGGGCTCAACCCCAAAAATCCACTGTTTTGCTCTCTCCATAGGGGGAGCATGATCTCCCAGAGGTCAGTCGAGGAGATTTGGACCTGCTGATTGCAGAGGAAGATGATGCCATATTGCTGGAGGAACGTCAGCGACGCAGGCTTCTCCGGCAGCGGAGGGTTTCCCCAGCACTGGATGGTCAGGTCCCCGCATAGCTAACCTGGGGATGGACAGCGTCCTCTTCTTCTGTCTCCTAAGTGTTCTGATCCTTTTTCTGCAGAATCCAAGGAAGAACCCCGGGCCATGGAGGGTAATGGTGTGGTCCCCTCTTTCTCACCTCCAGCTCCAGCACAGTAAGGACAGGAATCCTTGTACCGGGTAAGGGGTCATTGCTGGGAAGGGTTTCCTTATCTGCCTATTTCCCCTCAGGGTTGAAGGCATAAGAGAACCACTTCCAGGCCAGCTCTTCCCTCCTGAGGTACAGAAATTGACAGGCTGGGAGCCTGAGGCCATACTCACTGGTAAGTGTCCATCACTGGGTGCTTCCTTGGGAACATTTGCACACTTGTAGAGACAAAAGTCCTTACCCCCACCATCTGAGGGAGACACTAGTAGCTTCAAGAATGAAGGGGCTAGCCAGTTGGCCGTGGCACACACCTTTAATCCTAGCACTTGGGGAGCAGAAGCAGGCGGATCTGAGTTCTAGGCCAGCCTGGTCTACATAGTGAGTTCCAGGACATCCAGGGCTACACAAAGAAACCCTCACTCCAAAATCAAAAAACAAACAAAATTGTGGCGATAACACCTGTAGTCAGTCCAATCACTCCAGAAGGCTGGGGCAGGATCAACATAAGCCAGCATGAACTTGAATGCCAGACCTTGTCTTTAAAAAGGGCAAAAACAGCGAGGGGGCTTATGGGTGTTGTTGCAGAGGTGACCCCTCCTCAGGAGCTGCGCCTACCCACCCCACCTAGTGCAGAGGTGAGTAGGTTCTCCCCTGAACTCATCCTCTTTACCTTCCCCTCCTACATCTTTGTCCTTAAGCCCAGGGCCATTGCTAGCTTACAGTGAGGATTTTACTCCTATCAGCAAAGATGTCCCTTCCCATACCTTCCTCGTGGTGTGGCCCCTTCCCAGTAGGTACCTTTGAGTAAGCTATGAGTTGCATAAGGACTTTACCCAAGCTTCTTCCGGGCAGAGTATGGGGCCATCAGTAGTCTACTGGAAAGGGGAGGTGGGCAGCCTGACCCTTGCCTCCCCTTCTACTCTAGAAGAGGCCTCCACCTCCTCCGAGCCCACCTGGCCGCCAACGTCGCCAGTTACTCTTCTGGGACAAGGAAACTCAGATCTCCCGGAAGAAATTTGAGGAACAGCTACAGACCAGGGCTCACTGCTGGGAATATGTGAGTGCAGCTCTGGTTCTCCCCAAGGAGTAGAGGCATGCTGGACTTCTGACCTCCCAAGGATCCCTGGGAATATAACAAAAGACCCTATCCTAGAAAGTACGTGTGTGGGGGACTGTGTATACACATACCCACTGACATCAGGTCACCATCTACCCATTTAGCCACTACAGGCCAGGTCATGAGCCTGAAAGCAGGCACAGGCTCTGGGAACAATGTACAAAGGAGGGGTAGTGATGAGCGGTGCTCTCATAAAAGGGCCACTGGCCTTGCACCCTCTTGCAGCCCATGATCCAGCCTCCCAAAAGGATGATTACAAGCCCGGCGGAGCTCTTCAGAACCCCAACTCTCTGTAAGGATGACAATTGGGCAGGTGGGATCTTCAGAACCTGGAATCCTCAGTCCCATGATTTCAACCTTCCCCTTTGTCGTCAGCGGGCTGGCTGGCGCCAGAATTACTAGCTTTATGGACCCACTGTGCCCAGACACCCTCAAGAATGCTGAGACAGAGACCACAACTGGAGCCTGAAGAGGCAGCTGAGGAGAGGGAAGTAGTAGGCAAGGAGGAAAGACTGACTGAAGCTCTGAGCGAGATTGAGGTAACCGCTTCCACTGTGCCCTGTAAGCCTCAGCTCTGGCCAGCTCTAGGCAGCTCTCCTGACGCACACCAGCCTGCTTACCAGACCTAGACCTAACCCTGGTGCTTGGGTCTCAGTTCTTGCTCTCTCACCTGCAGGTCCTGAGGGAGGCCCAGGAGCCCAGTGGTCCCCTCATGCTCTCTTCAGGTAGGTGCTGGAGAGGGGCAGGTGGAGACCACTATCCTACCAGCCTCGGGAAGCAGTACTCCAGTTGCTGAGGCTGTTTCCAGCAGGGAGGGGCACACAGAACTTTGACGCAGACCTGATGCTTAGTGTCCCCACTCTGCACGAGGCTACAGTAGGTTACAGGATATGGGGAGGGGAAGCTTTGTAGTCTTGGGCCTGTGCATGTCAGGCGAATGCACTACAACCCCAGGATGACTACAAGGTTCCAGCTCCTTAGAGTCAGACTCCTCAGTGTCCTCTTCCTCACAGAGCTCTCCCTGGAAGCAGCTGAAGAGGAAAAGTCACGGATTAGCCTCATCCCCCCCGAGGAACGGTGGTAAGCTGCCAGGGGCTCCAAGCTCAACCCCATAGTGGTCCTGCCTGTTGTCACACCTGCTGGCCCTCTTCCCCGAGCTTCCTCTTGGTCTGCTAGGGCCTGGACTGAAGAGGGGCAGCCAGAGCCTCCTGCACTGCCCATGCTGCCTGAAATCCCAGAAGTGCCCATGGAAATGCCCCCAGGACCTGAGTTACTCTCTTCAGAGGCTGTATTTAGGTATCAGGGAGGGGTCCCTCAAGGGGTAGGGCTAGGTTGTTACTCTGGCTGATAGCCCTCAATCCCTGCAGAGCGGTAGCATTGGAGTTGCAAGCCAACAGGGAGCCTGACTTCAGCAGCCTGGTACCCCCATTCAGCCCCCGGAAGTTAGCTTCTCGGGTCTTCTACCTGCTCCTGGGTGAGTGTAGATACAAGAAAGATAGGGGCAGACAGGCCAGAAGCTTAACACACTACAATCTCCTGCCTTCTCCTTTCCCAACCAGTGCTGTCCGCAGAGAAGATCCTTCTTGTGGAACAAGAGAAGCCATATGGGCGCCTCCTGATCCATCGGGGTCCCAGATTCCACTAAGCAAGTTCATTAAACCATATCCTACCTCACTGGACTTTGTGGGTCTTTATTTATTTATTTTTTTTTAGTTTAAATTGTGTGTTGGAACGTGCAAGTGAGTGCAGTTGTTTGGGGAAGGCCCGAAGAGGGCATTAAACCCCAGGAGCCGAAATTCAAGACAGTTTTGATCCATCTAGTGTGGGTTCTAGGAACTGAACTCCATCCTCTGCAGGAACAGAACGCCCTCTTCAGTGCTGGGACACTCAGCCCCGTGCCTGTCTCGTTTCTGAATGCACACCTCTAGTCTTCGCGCTCTCAGAGCTAGTGTCCAAGCAGAAAACAAGCTGCCTTTATTACAGTATGATGTCACAGCTCTGCTTGTAATAGATCCAGCCCCACAGACACCCCTGTTAAGACAGCAAGCAGAATTGACTTCCAACGATACAGTCTTTGGTGAGGTGAGCTGAGCCTGGGCTGACTGGTGGTCTTCAGGCCCTCTGGCCCAGCTGAAGCCTGTAGTCTAAGTGAGGCCCAGCATGGCCTGGAGTTCCTGAGCCTTATCAGCAGGCAGTGAGCCCAGGGCTGCATGGAAGCTGTCAGCATGCTCTTTGGCCAGGAACGTCAGGAGCTGCAGTAGTGCTGTCTTGGCGTCTGGGGAGGATGAAGAGAGAGGGCCTAATGAAGGGCTGGGTTCTGACACCCTTCTTGCCCCATTTTCCCTTGCCCTTAGCTGTGACTGTCCCCCTCACCTGGCGTGATCCTGTCGTCTGCCAGAATCACGCTGCAGATGCGTAAGAGCTCAGGAGCCACATCCACAACCTATGGAAAAGGACTGGTCAGCTCTGGCAGTAACAGCCTGGGGTCCCAGGGCTTAGAAGAGTTGGTTGGAACCAAGGAAAAAAAAGTCCATGAAATTGAGTTGACACCCAACCCAACTGAGAACTAGAGAAGGAATAAGGAAACATAGTAATCTCTTTTTGGAAGTAGTAAAGATGTGTGATAAAAGAGTAAAATTATAGCTTCAAAACCAACAAAATGCAGCATCCAAATGCTCACCCAACACACAGAACAGACTTAAGACAGAAGGGACACAAGAGCATTGGGGCGTGTGTTCACACGTGCTAGCTGGTATATGCAGAATTGCTCTGGAATGGTGAAACTGTTTTCCTACCCCTGACCTAGGAAAGCTTAGGGAAGTTAGGACTGCTGGCTTAGCCCAAGAGAAGTGGAAAAATGCTACCCGAAGCCCCTACTCTCACATCAGACTGTCTGCCAACTCTGTGCACACAGAGGAAAAAAGAAGCTGGGGATGTAGCTCAGTTGGTAGAAGTGTTTTCCCAGCATGCATGAGGCCCTTCCTGGACTTGATCCCTAGCACTGCTATAATTAAATCTAGTGCATGCCTGTAATCCCAGCACTTTGGAGGTGGAGGATGGATAGGGAAGATCTTAGGGCTCAAGGCCGTCCTCAGCTATATAACAGGCTAGGGTCAATTGGGGATACAGGGAAGGAAAAGGTGGCACACATCTTTAATCCCAGCACTCAGGAGGCAGAGGCAGGCTGATCTTTGCGTTCAAGGCCAGCCTGGTCTACAAAGCAAGTTCCAGGATAGCCAGGGCTACACAGAGAAACCCTGCCTCAAACAAACAAAAAATAAATAAATAAAAAACAAGAGTAAGGAGTGTGAGTAGGTGGTGGTGCACACCTTTAACCCCAGCATGCGGGAGGCAGAGACAAGCAGATCTGTGAGTTCAAGGCCAGCCTGGTCTACAGTTACAGTTGCCCACCCTTAGACTGGAGCCTCACACTCTCTGGAGAGCTCCAGCAGCAGGGTACCTGGTCAGGGCTGTTCTGGTGCAGGAAGCTGAAGAGGCAACCCATAGTGATCCACTCCTCCATGTCTTCCTTCAGTGGCAGGGCATGTAGCAGGGCAGCCAGCACCTGAACACACAGATGTCTCAGGCCCGTGTGTCCTGTCCCCTCCACCATCCTTGGCCTCCACCCCTGCCTGATGCCCCTTCCTTCACCTGGGGATCTGCTTTCCTTGCTGGACTGACCATCAGCAGACGGGCAAGAGCCCCACAGATGTTATCACGGACTCGATCATGTTGCTCCCTTGCCAGGAGGGGCAAGAGGAGGCCCAGTAGCTTAGGGAAGTGACTGGTGCACGGTTAAGGAATACACACATTGGCAGACTTCACCCTGCAGCAGCACCTCACCAATCCCTGGGCTCACTTCCAACCCCATTTTCCCTCCTGCAAGCACAGGATACTCCTGAGCAGGGCTGCCCCCATGCTCTACAAGTACACCCAGCCCAAAGATAGCATTGCTCCGCACCTCAGGGTCTGCTTCCCGGGCAGTGTTTAACAGTACAGGGAATAGCCGAGACACAAACTGGGCTGAGGCAGTACCAAGACCCTGAATGGACTCTGCCAGTGTTCCCACTGCAAAGGACTTCTCTGCCGCCGTACAGCTCTGCTTCTAGATGGGAGGTTGAAGGAGCACAAATTGGCATGGAGGTGGGGCTGGAGGGGTGCAGGCACTTGGGGCACAGGTAGACTGGGATGTGAGGTCAGGGGACAGAGCACTCACCATCTTACACAGCAACAATGGCAAGAAACTGGCAAAAAAAGGAGCGAAGGACTGTCCTCCAGCTGCAGCAGCCAGGGCAGGGATAGCCTCTCCAGCATGCTCTAGTAACATGGCATCATACTCCGCCTGTGGAGCCAGGGAAGGGGCTGGAGCACCAAGGCCAGCTCTGGGACTGTACAGCTCCCAATCCTGCTCTGCCACTGGCTGCAGGTGGTTCTGGGGCTGCCCTAATTTCACAGACCGATTTGCTGCCAGGATGTCTTTTCAAGAGCCCAGGCCCTCCATTTATCACTGCCAATGCTGCCCCATGGCATGCCTCTCTCCTCTGAACACCTCACCACCTAACTGGGATGAGGGTGGCACCTTCCTAGTAGTCACCAACTTCTCTTACCAGCCCTGGCTCCTCCAGGCTAAGCTGAGGGCACTGTCCACTGCTGGCCCTGACTAACTAGATTATCTAGACCTCTTTCATCTGAAACTCTTACCTGGTCATCATCGTCATCCTCTTCTTCCTCCTCAGTGTTCTGACAGGCTGTCTGAGGAAGACACAGTTCAGTGAGTGTGGGCTCTCCCACCTTCTCCTTTCTGCGGTGATGGTATGATGGGCAGAGCTGACTTGAAGCCTCTGAAAATTCACTCTTCTGGGACCTGATACCTCCTCTTCCCAGCCCCCTTCCCCGCTCACCTTCTTCTGCAGCACAGTCTTCAGCACAATGCAGAGATCATTGAGACGTCCAGGGTGCTGCACTGCGAGAGTCCCACAGGTGCGCAGCACCCCGGTCAGGGCCTCCAGCACTGCCATCACCACTGGGCGTTCCCTTTCCCCTTTCACTGCCTGCATGTAAGATGGCATCACTCGAGCCAAGGCAAGCTGCAGAGCTGGAGACAGAATTGACCAGAGCCATGGTCAGGCCCTGCCAGTTCCCAGCGCTCCCAGCCT
>LOEQ01000302.1:196150-206156 GCA_001685075.1 Bramus lutescens | reverse complement strand
GGCTAGCCCGGCACCACAGAGTCTTGGCAAGCCTGGTAAAGCTCCCACCTTCACTTTAATTAGCATCTTCCTCCCAGGTTGGGGCTGCAGGCGGCTCTATATGCTGCTTCTCCCGCTGTGGTCACCACTGCCGCTTCCCAGCACTCCACGGCAGGGACACTTCTGCTTCCGGGTCACTCTCCGGATCCACCCTCTCCTCTTTCCACCCGGCTTCCGAAAGGCTCAGGAATGCCCTCGTATTTCGAGTCAGTGGCGCTGTAGAGAAAAAGGGCAAGCCGGCTTAGAAAAAGCACAGACGACGCCCTGAGACACCACGCGGGCCCAGCTAGCTGGGGTTAGCAGCGAGCTGAAGCAGAACAAACTACTCTTCCCATCATGCCAGGAGGCAGCTCCGACCTTTGCGTCCTAGGAGTTGTAGTCCTCCCGCCGCTCGCACCCAACGGCAACCTCGGTGTGTGGACTCTGTTACCCAGAAGGCCTTGAACAGCTCCCGAAGCAGGAATTCCTTCAGTCGGATTTGCAATTAGCGGAACTTGTTGGTGTTGCCCTGAAGGCTCATCGGATCTGCACGCGGCTAGTTGCTAAGACAAAGAATCTTTGGTCAACTGCCACCTGAGTCAAAGCAACAGGAAGTGAGTACCCCTGTGCCGGAAGCTGATTGAAATCTCTTTTCTCATTCCCGACTAAGTCAGTTTCTTACTCTAAATTGCCCTTTGCTGAGGCGGGAAAAAGATTAGCCGGGTAAGGACTGCACCTTCAGAGACCATGATCTCTTTCCTGTTCTCCCTAACAATACCTGGGATTGAAGCATTTGGGTAATCCAGACTCTAGATGGTCCTAATAAGACTTTAAGGACCACACCCTAACCGTTTACACAATTTAAGCATGAGCGGTGGCCCTTGTACTAGCGTCATCAAGATAATTAAGGCCCATGAGGGACTCGGTTCCGTTCTTTACTTGTAACTTCCTAGGCTTACAGCCCTCAAACTTTTATCTAACTGCAGTCCTGCATCATGCCTCATATTGACAATGATGTGAAACTGGACTTTAAGGATGTCCTGTTGAGGCCCAAACGCAGCACCCTGAAGTCTCGAAGTGAGGTAAGCCAGCTATATTCTTGCTTTTTTAACCTCAAACTTGTGGGAGACCAGGACCAAGAAAACTGTCTGGTTCTAATGTGATACATATTTTATGGATGAATGAAGTGCTTAATGTCCTGTTGATTTCTGTAGGTAGATCTCACAAGGTCCTTCTCATTCCGCAACTCAAAGCAGATATACAATGGCATCCCCATTATTGCTGCCAATATGGATACCGTGGGGACTTTTGAAATGGCAAAGGTTCTCTGTAAGGTGAGACCAATCTTATGTACCATACCCAATGTTACCCCAATAGACTGCAGAAGCTTTGCTTTTCTACTCCCATTCTCTGACAACTGACAGAATCCTTGGGCTCACCATTTTTTCCCATTACAAGGACCCTTTATCACTTCAAAGATCCATTTGATTTAGTGAGGTTCAGAATTTGATTTTGTTCCATTTTTTGCTTGTTTTTGTTTTTCGAGACAGGGTTTCTGTGTAGCTTTATGAGGCAGCCCTGGAACTCGCTTTGTAGACCAGGCTGGCTTTGAACACACAAAGATCCACCTGCCCCTGCCTCCCAAGTGCTGGGATTAAAGGTGTGCACCACCACTGCCCTGCCCATTTTCTGATTTATAACCCCCCAGTAAGTTTTGTATATACCTTACCAAATTCTTCCAGCCACCCACCCAGGTCAACCCAGTCACACACATCTCTTCAGTCTGCCATTGTTTTGAACATTGAGCATTCATTGTTTAGTCCAGAAACAAAATACTGTTTATATGTATGTCCCAGAGAAAATGGTCTTATTAGTGTTCTTGTATGCCTATTATTCTTTTAATTTTCCCCTGCTTTAAGTCCTAGGTTCCTGGGAGTTTCTGAGATGTACCCCAAATGGATGTTTTTTTCTTAAATACAGGTTGTTCCCTTTGAGAGTGGAAGACACTGCTCCTGTCAGTAATGTTGCTTGCTTCTGTGCATGTAGCTGAGAAGGTAGATAGTAGTTGCCTGGGCACTTTTGAGAACATAATGTGCTTTGCTAGTAACCCATGTAGCCCTAGTTGATGGGTTGCTTCTGTTTGTGACTTAGCCTGAAGGACTTTCTGATTTTTCTGTCTTTGTAGAATATTTGTTGTGTTTTCTCTGAGACTGATAATTATGGTGTTTTATTACTTTTTATCTATTCATTCCATTTACTGTTAGGAATCCTGCTGTTGTCTATTGTCTGCCTTCTCTGACAGGTAGATTTGGGGGATGGTAAGTCTGTCAAAAGATACGCTGCAATATATGAATCTTACTGGGGACTGGATTTCAATACTGATAAGCGCCACAGAAACAATAGTTTTTTTTTTAATCCCAGCACTCAGGAGTTGTTTCTCTGTGACTTGGAAGCCAGCCTGGTTTACAAATAAAGTTCCAGGACATACAGAGAAACAGAGAAACCCTGCCTTGAAAAACCAAAAATAAATAAACAGAAAATCAAATTCTAGAAAAGTAGCCAAGTTTCAGTAATAATAAGGTTAGATACAAGTCAACTTTTTCTCAGAGTTGGTATGTGTTGGGTGTGTTTATTAGGTCAAATATCTCCAAGATCTGCTGATCACCTAGAGCTTTTGTTTGCCAACATGTTGACACTTTGAGTGTTACCGAGAAAGAATACCAGCTTTTAAGTATGTTGCTGGCTGATACATGACCACTTTGGGTTTCTCCACACTTGCAAGATTTGTGTTGTTTCAACCAATTCATGACTCTTTCTGGTTTCATGTTTAAAGCATGAACACCAGCATCCCGTGTCTTCCAAATGCCTTTCTCAGGGGATATTTGCAGTTTTATGAGCCAGAGGTTTTGAGCCTGCTGAGTCATATTTTTGGTGGTGGTGGTTTTTTGCTCTTTTTATGAGACAGGATTTCTCTGTAGCCCTGGCTGGTGAACTCCAAAGATCCACCTGCCTCTGCCTGAGTGCTGGGATTAAAGGCGTGTGACACCACCACTCTGGGAGTCATTATATTTTTTTAATTTACCAAGATAGATGAAATTGATCTTTGCATGTTTATGTTCCTAACATGAAAATCTGCCCTTACTCGGCAGAAAAGATAAATATGGAATAGTATTTTGTTTGCTCTACTGTCTTAAGCCTTTAGCTTTGTGTATATCTAGAGTTGAAGTACTGCTAGCAAGTAAACCAGGAGAGAGAAAAACACAGAATTTTTAGTACTGGATCGCCTTAGTGCTAAGTGTAGACGAACACTAGCTCCATCTAGCCTCTTTGTAGTTCTTCCATGCCTCCTACTTGCCCTGCTGTACCAGCAGCATGTCCCTGTCAGTTAGGTCACAAGCGGTGTCTGTGCTGACAAGTTCAATCCAACCCAGATCACAGTACTTTGATAGGAATGCTTGACAAGTACTAGTTTAGGGCGAAAAGCTAGCCATGCTGGGGTTTGTAGGAAGAACAGTGGTTCAGTCAGCTCAGTGGTGAACTCCTTCACATTCTCTCTCAAATGCATCATTTCCTCTCTGGACAGTATAGATATGTCTAGAAATAGTCTAGTCAAGTTTTTGCCCTTCTGATGGTTCTTTCTACTCCCCAGTTCTCCCTTTTCACTGCCGTCCATAAGCACTACAGCGTCCACCAGTGGCAAGAGTTTGCTGGTCAGAACCTTGACTGTCTTGAGGTACCTCAGGGCCTGCCCTGCTCCCTTACCAGTTTCCTAGGAACCCTCTTTTGGCTCTTTAGGAATAACCCCCACTGTTAGTCCCTACTGATTCCTTACCAGGCAGGTCACTTCTGACACAGTGCCACAGGCTAATCTAATGCTTTCTCCACAGCATCTAGCCGCCAGCTCTGGCACAGCCTCTGCTGACTTTGAGCAGCTGGAACAGATCCTGGAAGCTATTCCCCAAGTGAAATATATATGCTTGGATGTGGCTAATGGCTACTCTGAACATTTTGTTGAATTTGTAAAGGATGTACGGAGGCGTTTCCCCCAACACACCATCATGGTATGTGTCTGTNAAGGTTTCTCTATGTGGCCTTGGCTGCCTGGAACTCACTCTGTAGACCAAGCTGGCCTCACACTCAGCAACCTGCCTGCCTTCCAAGTGCTGGGATTAAAAGCATGTGCCACCACAGTCAGGTATGTTTCTAGTCTCCTCCTCCTTTGACATTCCATTTTGTCCTATCAGTATTTGTCCTCTGCTGCACCATGTTTCTGGTCTACATGGTATTGTCATGGTTCAAAGGTTTAGATGTCTTAACCAGTGCAGCATCTCTGACCCAGTGACTAACTTCACTTAAACATGATGGAAGTGGGCATGGTGGTACACGCCTTTGAAGGCAAAGGCAGGCAGATCTGAGTTGAGGTCAGCCTGGACTACAGAGTGAGTTCCAGGATAGCCAGGGATACAGAAAAACCCAACAAAACACGATGGAACATTTTACACATTGCACATACCTGTGGTACATGTATGTATGTCTTCCTACTGAAATGGACATGTGCTGCAATAATATAAAGTATCACATGAAAGCCTGGTATTGCAACACATAGCCTATAATCCTAGTATTTGGGAGGTAGAGACAGGAATTTTAAGCCCTGAGGTCCTGTCTCAAATTAACAACAAAAAGTAGCATATAAAACCGTGTTTTATTCCTTTGGAGGCCTGTTAGAAACAACCTCAGGCTTTATTTTCTTCACAGCATTGAAGGGAATGCCCCAACACTGTCCAAGCACAGTTAGGCAGATGGAGGTTTAGCCCACATTTCATTGTCTTTTCATTTCCTTTGAAGGCAGAGAGCTTCAGGACTGGGAAGTAGTGACCTGGTAGTGAAAGGGGACCACTGTCAGATCTGAGTGGTATTTCTCTGCTTCACCAATACCTCTTTAATGCCATTTTGTCTTCTTGCTGGTTGACCTTACTGCCTTAAAGGTCCTTCTGGACTGTTTTGCCCTAGTTCAATGACAACACTGGCCAGTTCCCTCTATCCTTTACACTAAGTGAAAATAGGAACATGGAGAGAAAGGAGAGTGGGAATCCAGGTCCTCTGAAGTTGGGAAGGTCCTGTAGAGGGGCTCTGGATGCCCTTTATTTGTAAGAGGATGGTCACAGTCAAGGCATGCCATATGAGAGCAGAGCTGCTCTCCACCACTGACCCTAAGGATGCTCTCTTTTGCTTGTGTCTTAGGCAGGAAATGTGGTAACAGGAGAGATGGTAGAAGAGCTAATCCTCTCTGGAGCTGACATCATCAAAGTGGGAATTGGTCCTGGTAAGCTGGTTCCCTGGGGCCGCTGTTCTGTCTACCCCTTTGGTGGTAACCAAAGAACACTTTTCTCACCTGTCACATTCTTCCCAGGCTCTGTTTGTACAACTCGGAAGAAAACTGGAGTGGGGTATCCACAGCTCAGCGCAGTGATGGAGTGTGCAGATGCTGCTCATGGCCTCAGAGGCCATATCATTTCAGTAAGACCCAAGGGCCAGGGAGGGTTGAGGCTGGCTGCCTAGCAGCTATGTTTTCTGTGGTGTGGGGCCCCAGTAAAGTCCCAGTCAAGAGCTGAATTCATGTCCATTTTGATATGAGCAGTTGTGAAGCCTTGAGAAGTCCATGCTGTCTCTCACAGTGTTTGTTACTTTGTAGGACGGAGGCTGCAGCTGTCCTGGGGATGTGGCAAAGGCTTTTGGTAAGGAGACTGGGAAAGCATAGGAAGAAGATCCTGTAAGTCATCTGAGGGTCTAGGGTCAGGCTAGCAGCAGCTCGGGAAGCCATTCAGTGTCATAATATGAACTAGTGACCCTGAAACCTAAAGTGTTACTTGTGACAAGCTAGCAGAGGTAATCGTGAGATTTTTGGACAATGCAGGTATCTGAGCCCTATACCCAACCTACAAAATCACCCTGAGGGAAAAAACTACAAATCTCCATTTTCCTGTTTCCCAGGTGATCCTTAAAATTGGAGAGCTATCTTCTTGGGACTAAAGTCACACTCAGCTGGGGAGCAATAAAATGAAATCACCAGAAGATAGGAGTGCAGAAAAACAAGCCAGGGAACGTCCAGGTCTTTAAAAATCTTGAGGAAGTTAGTCCTAATGGGTAGCAGAGGCAAGGGCAGAACAGTCCCACTGCACTATGGATCAGCTGTGCAAACAGACCTAAAATGTTGGTTCACAGAACTGACTTTGACACAGCTGCTTTTGAAGGTGGCTATATGGGTACCTTGGCCTTTTTCCAACTCCTTGACTTTGGCAGGGGCAGGGGCTGACTTTGTGATGCTGGGTGGCATGCTGGCTGGGCACAGTGAATCAGGTGGTGAACTCATTGAAAGGAATGGCAAGAAGTACAAGCTCTTCTATGGAATGAGTTCTGAAATGGCCATGAAGAAATATTCAGGAGGTGTGGCTGAGTACAGGTATGTATGGAAGGCTAGCGTGAGTGTTGTTGAATATGGCTAGGGAAGATCGTGTCATGCCTCCTGGGAAATTTTGGGTACCATTCTTGGGAGAAAAATGGTAAAGGGGTTATAAATGTTAGAGACAAGAGTCACTGGGCCTAAGAAATTCTGAACAAATAGGTAATAAAAGTTTTTCTTTTTCAAGGGCCTCAGAGGGAAAGACAGTAGAAGTTCCTTTTAAAGGGGATGTGGAACATACTATTCGTGACATCCTAGGAGGCATCCGGTCTACATGCACATATGTAGGGGCTGCTAAACTGAAGGAATTGAGTCGGAGAACTACCTTTATCCGAGTCACCCAGCAAGTGAATCCAATCTTCAGTGATTCTTGATAACCTGACAAGTCTACTTTCCCAAGGCAGCAACACTCTGCCACTGGGGCCCTAAGGGCTTCTCTCTCATTCCAGCTACTGTGGCTGTATGTTACTTAATTCAGCTCCAATCATCTCACTCCTGAGTGCTCCTGTAGTCGCTATGCTTCCTGCACACACAAAATGCTAAGAACACTCACTGGGGAGGAGGCAAAAAAGAGGACATGAGATCAATAAATGAGAATCTGGGGACAGCATCCTGAAGACTAGGAGGAAAAGATGCTGACTGATACATAAATGACAAGCCTTGGTCTGGAAAGAGAAGGCTTTTGGAATCATGTTAATCGGCTTCATTAAATGAGATCATCAAATAACTAAACAGCTTAGAAAAGTACTTTAATAAAGATAGATCCTATTGGTGGTAAAAAGAGATGCTGGGCTATCTGCACAGTTGGTATCTAAATGCTCCTCCTAGGCAGAGTATGGGATGAATAACAATGAGTGTTATTCTATGAAGCACCTACACTCTAGTGTCACCAGTCCCAGATAACTTAGTAGCATGAACATTTGCAGAACAAATTTTGCCATTAGGGAATGTTAACAAAACAAGCACTCATAATTTATTTCTAGGCTCTCAACCCTGGTAACCCATCCAGATAAATCAGAACAACCCTTTCAAAGCAAGGAAATATGGTAAGGGCTTCAACCAGCTCTAGAGAAGCCAGTTATGTTCCTGAGGAATGACCTACATAGAAAGATGTCTTAATTCCCCTTCTTCCCATCAAGACATTGTAACACATTCAAGTTTTAATTTTCAAGCATTATAAAGCTTCAGCAATGTAGCCAGGCAGCTTGGCTCTGGGCTTCCTTTTCATTCCCACTAAACTGCACACAGAGCTGCAGAGGTTGATGGGAAGAGTGCAAGGGGCCTTCCAGAACCACTACAGGACCCTAGAATTGGCTATCTTGCCAGGAACGAACAGGCAGGACTCGGGCATGTAGTCACAAAACATGGGGATAAAGGTGCCAAACTTTGTCTTCTGATAGTTTTTCAGAGACTCCTATAGAGAAGGAAGCACAGTTCCTAGAACCAGAACCCCTAATGTGGTCGTCTGCCTTACTCTGTCCATCCTCAGCCTTCTGTTTCTTCCTACTCACCTTTCTTTCCCTCTGGTTATTTTCTTCCTCATCAGAGTCCAAAACCCGGTCCCCTATGGTAATAACAGAGCCACACAGAGACGGGGACTGCACTGCCACTGCAGGAGAGAAACCACAATTAAAACCAAAACCATTTACTTGCTCTGGAGACCAGGCTGGTCTCAAACTCACAGAGCTCCACCTGTCTCCACCTCGCGCATGCTGGGATTAAAGGTGTGTGCCACCACTGCCCGGCCCAAAACCATTCCCTTAGGTGAATACAGGCACTGAAAATTCCCAAGGAAAGGCTATCCACTCGAGTCTTGAGTCAGCCCACTAACCTGGTTTCTTGGGTCTAGGAGGTGATAATGACAGTTTTAGAGGATCCATGTAGCAATTCACAGAGTTCCTGAGGCGGGAACAAGGGAAAGGTAGGTAAAGAAGGAAAGTAGGCAAGGAATGGGTTCCTAAGTAAGGAGAAGCAAGTCTTACTCCATTTGCTCTGCAGCAGGTATGTCAGGGAGGCTCTCTTCTGGAGCTCTTTTCCCCATGGTCTGAGATGCAGTCTTGGATTTCCCAGTGGAGACTGTTTTTGTACCCACAGAACCCGCTGTGTTCACTCCATGCTCTTCCATGCTTCTCCGGTTAGATGTATTTTGGGCTGTTAAGCCCATATTCGTAAAGGGGAACAGCATAACTGTAGGCCGCTTTTTATGACATCCCTTTGCAGATGTCCACTGTGATCGGAATTTTCGCTTCCCTAGAGGGGCTAGATTAAAGCGACTGCCAGCTAAATGTTCTGGGTGCTCCCGCGAAGCTGGCTGGTGAAGGCCAGGCTTAGCTTTAGGCAGAGGACTGTGGAGTGCTGGTTTTGCTTGCTGACAAGGACTCTGTTCCACGGGATCTGTCAGATTCACTGAGCCAAAAGCAGAGCTCTCTGAAAGGTAAAATCAGATGCCTTATAAAATTAGAAATAGGTTAATTAACTCAGTCAGGTTTGTGTCTCAGCTCCACATAATTTGTAATCAGCTGACTCAGGTTTGGTCAAGGTAAACACTAAACTAACCTCCTAGTTAACCCGATGGCTCCCTTACCTGGAAATGGCCATCCCATATCCATACCATAGTGGCGCAAAGCAACAGAAGAGGTGACAAAACAGCCAGGCTGAAGCCAACTTAGGGCATCCTGAAGCTGTGGGCAAAGTGACAGATATGAGGATCACGGTTCTCAGAAAGGCCACCCCACACTCTGCCCTTGCGGGGTTTTGTCTAAACAACCTCTTGTGCCTTGACTGTAGGCAGTGCTTTTTCTAGCTGACACAAGTATTCAAATAACAGCTTTTCCATGGCAATCAGAAAGGGTTCTCCATAGTCTTGTTTGAGTTCCTATATGTGGGAAAGAGAAACAGATCATAGGAGTTTTAGAAAAAACAGGAATCACATAAAATCCTCCAAACCAACCATTCTCACCGGCAGGCTCGAGGCCAAATCCTCAGCCTTTGACAGCTGCTTCACTTGCAGGCAAAAATTCTCCTGGGCTTCCAAAATCTTCCTATCTCGCCTTTTCTGTTGAGGAGAGGGAAGACAGAAAAATTAGGGGGAGAGGGTGTCACAAGGACCCAGGGGCTACTTGGTTGCATCACGCCTCATGAGTATGGCCTATGGAGGGATTACTCACAGTTGCAGGATCCAGTGGTTCCGGTCTGGACTCTGGGAAGTGATGATCCAGGGCATTCAGGACCTGGACCCAGGGTTGCTCCTGCAGGATCAACTCCACCACCACCTGCACGGTACTGAGCTCAGAATTCCTAACCTTCAACCGATCTTAATCCCAACCAGTCGGCCTTCCTCGGGTCCTCGCATCCCGCCCCTTTAGGTTCTACTCTAGTACCTTGGCTTTTAGGCCTATACACAGACGTTCGTGGTGTCGGTAGCAAACCAAGCCAGGAGCGGCTGCACGCAGGGACTGCAGAAACTCTACCACTCTGGGGAAGTGCTCCACGCGACGTTGGCGGACGACCAGCCAGCTGGCGGCAGCT
>LOEQ01000302.1:100415-113813 GCA_001685075.1 Bramus lutescens | reverse complement strand
TTCATTCCTTACCCAAGGGAATAAGTTTGAAGAGGGGTGAGCCAGAGAGCAGCTACTGCACGACTCAGGGTGTGAATAGGAGGTAGAAAACTGGCCCCATTTGCATTTTTGGAGTTAAGTTTTTTGAATTAAATAAGTTTATGGATTTTGTGTATGCATGCATGCGTGCGTGTGTGAGTGTGTGTGTGTGTACACACCGAAGCATGTATGTAGAGCTCAGAGGAGAACTTTCAGGAGTTAGTTCTCTCCTTCCACTTTTAGTGTGTTCCAGGTTGTGAAGTATTCTTTACCCCCTGAGCACTAGAGAACTGGATTTTTATTTTAATTAATTAACATTTGCTTGAATGGACACATATGGCTAACAGCTACCGTATAGGATGTTGTAGAGCTAGAGGGATGGGTGATCTGCTCTTCAGACCATTCCCACCACTGTTTGACTAGGGCTTCTGAAAGGCATGACATGGCCATGACTTGGAAAGATGCTTGCCTTCTCCTCACTCCCACCCTCTGGCCATGGGCCTCCCGCATGGTAGGCAAGCTCTACCGCCGAGATATTAGCCCAGAAGATGTTCCTGCTAAACAAAAACTGGAAGCACAGATTTTGTGACCACCAAGGACAAGGCCCAAGATTGTGCTCTGACAAGGCAGGGGCATGGGTGACCACTAATCCACTGTCTGGGAACCCCAGAAAGGATGGGAGAAGACCCAATATTCTCATCCAAGCTCAGTTTCATTTGGGCCTCTGGAGTATGAGGTTGAGAGTCACCTCATTGCGCCGGTTCTGGCCGATGAACTGGGGGGCCACATGTGCCGGGAGTACATTCTCCAGGAGGAGTCGAGTCAGGTTCTCCATTGTCTCAGTCTCCTCTTGCTCCTGCCTCAGCTTCTTCTTCCACAGGAAGTCCAGGCGGCAGTAATACTCATTCTAGGGTGACAGAGCAGTGTCCCCAAGACCCCCATCCAGCTTAGAGATAAGGTTTAAGGCACAACTGTCCTGGAGGGAGGTGGCTTTTAAGATCTATCTCAAATTAGGTTATGCAGAACGAGCAACAGACATTTTTTCATAGCCATGGTTTTTCTTAGATTTGGGGATAGGAGAAGGGGGTGCTGGTGAGAACCTGAGGGGCTTAGAGAGGGAAGAAGTAAGAGTCGGAACACTCTCTTGGAAGTTTCAAATGGACATACTACTTGGGCTCAGCCCTGAAGATGAGACAGACAAGGTATCCATATGGGCACCCAGCCTCAGCCATTCACACGGAGGCTCCAGAGGACCGAGCTGAGAGATATACCTGCCGAGCCAGGACAAGGAGCGTGAAGAAGAAGATGAAGAAGTAGATAGCTCCCATCAGTTTGGGTTCCTTCAGCACCCCTGGCCTGAGAGATCAGAATCAAGATTGTTCCTTGCTCTGCCCCTTCCTGATGGTCTCCTTCCTGCTCCCAGTGCCCAAAGAGCCCTCAGCACCCCTCCCCTTTGCCTTGTAGGTGGTTCAAGTCTGCAAAGCAAGGACGGCTCTGTGTCCTGTCTTACTCACTCTACTGAGGGCTTGAGCAGATGTGCCCTGTGAGTGTACTTACCTGGAGTCCAAAGGGCTTTGATAAAGATGGGCGATGAGGCAGTCGGACAACCAGGCGTAGGAGTGCAGAAATAGGGAAGAAGATGCCGCCAGCCACAGCAGAAGTAACAGCAGTTTCAGTTCAAAGCTCATGTGCAGAAAAACAGAGCAGGAGAGGAAACCCAGCACACAGCAATGCATGGAGTACTGTGGGCCGGGCAACACAGTCAGAAGCATCCCCTAGAGAGCACTGGGAGAATGCCCACGGCTCCTCTTCTTCCAGGGCACAGGGCATACTGGGCAAATTGGGATATCATTCATGAAAATAGACACTGGCTATGCCTAATGTCTTGGATGGAGTGTTCTTCAGCTTATGAGTTGGCAGACTGATGAGGAAGAGTTTGGGGAAACAGACTCAGGAAGGTACAGAAATACTCACTGGGATGCTGATGAGGGGCAGGGATCCTGGCAGCTCCCAGGAAGCATTGGAAGCCTTGGAAGATGCATTGGAAGCCAGGAAAAGACAGTCTGATGACACTGGCAAGAAGAGCTGCAGAAAGAGATGGGTAGAGGGCAGGTGAACTCCTTGGGTTCAAGGGAGGCTTCAGCTGGGCTGTGGCTGAGTGAGGGATGGCTTAAAGGCAGACTCCTATAAAGAGGCATATTCTACTCCTTCTGACTGATGAGAGAGCTTCCGATGGGTCCTTACTAGGAGGAGGGGCTGTGAGAGATTTCACGGATACTAGTATGTCATCAAACCAGCGTCAGTTCTTGTCAACTACTTAACCCTGTAGGCTGCCTTTCTTCCTTCCCTCTCTCTTTCTCTTTAATTTGTCTGGGGGATAACTCCTATTGAGTTCTAGGAAACTTCAGCCAAGTAAGCTAAAAATGATGTGTGCCTACAGAGGAAAAAAAAAGAACATTCAACAAAGTGTTAACAATGATTATGCCTGAAGGGTAGGATACACATACATACACACACACACACACACTACACACACACAAACACACACTACACACACATACACACACGTAAACACATACACACACACACACTACACACACATACACACACCCCTCCCAGCATCTTTTGGTTTTTCTTCAGCTGTCATTTTAGATCCAGGGATTCCCTTTCAACCCCACAGGTGCAGTATGTCCTGATGTTGGTAGACAGAACCCCCTTTGTCCTCACCAGGCTGGCGATGGCCATGGTGAACACCAGGAGGATAGTGGCAGTGCCCAGTGCTACCCGAAGTCCTGGCCGTGTGGCCACCAGGATAGACAGTGCAGGCAGCCAGTGCAACATTTTGGGACCTTTCTGGACACACTTCTGTGGAAGGAGAACAGATGTCATAACTACAGGACTGGGGCTCCTTCTTCAGGCTAGGTCATGGCTAGGGCTCCAGCTTGTCACTCCCCTTTTCCCAGACCTCCTTACCGTCAGGTGCTCTGAGAAGCAGACGAAGAGGAGGAGGAGGAAGAGGAGGAAGGTGATGCTATAGGTGATGGCCAGAGCTGGGGGCCTAAGAGAAGACAAAAGGGAGGCTTTGAAGTGCTAGAAGGAGCTCTGGGGAAGGGGCTGTGCTTGCCATCTGGTTGGGAGGTGGGGTTGGGGAAGGGGAGTAGTCTCAGGGATGCAGAGTAGCTGCTGAGGAAGGGTGTAATGTTCTGTGTTCTGGGAACTAACTGTTCAGAGCAGAGTTTCAGCAGAACAGGAACTGATAAAGTTGGAACAACATTGAAGGGAGCAGAGGATTCACAACCACGGCCATGGCTGAATCAGCCTCTGGGCTGAAACTCTTTGACTTCTGAATGTTGAGCAAGACCTTATTCTTCCAAGCAGTGGCCTAGGTTTGAGAGCCTATATTACAACTCAGTCATTTGCTGTGAGAGTTGGGCTTGTTGATGAGAACACAATGCCCTTCAAGGGGGTGTTGCTATTGTTTAAAAATACAGGAAATTGAAAGTGGTCTGTATGTACAATATTTTTCCAATAGTGAGGACTGAACCTAAGGCCTCATTAAATGGATGCCACTCTCTGCCACTCAGTTACCCCTCCCCCCAGCCTCAGGATGTACATAAAGATGAGGACTGTGATTACCTCCAGAGGATGTGGGTGAGTGTCTGAAGCTCAGGGGAAGGTGCCAACAGAAGAAAGTGTGGGTCATGGGTCAGGAAGGGCAAAGGGTTCCGTATGGGAGAGCCCGTGCTGCTGTTGCCTGGTGTGATCTCACCTGTTTGTCACCAGCATTTGGATAGTGAAGTTGCACAGGAACACCAGGAAGGTGCAGGCTGCATAGCACTTGAAGGCAGGGAGTGCAGAGAGTCGATACTGGAGGCAAAGGGGTCGACAGAGACAAGGCATTGGTGTTGTCCATGGCTGGGGAGGAAGCAAGCCTGGACAAGAGGTGGGTCTCTAGCCTCACCCTCCACCCCTCGGTTCATCTCTGTAGCCCCCACACATTCTTCAAGGAGATATCCCCACTCCTTTTATTGCCTACCCAAATACCTCAGCCTACAGATGACATATTTTTTTTTGTCGTAACCTGGGTTGGCCTCAGGCACACTAAGTAGCCTAGGATGACCTTGAACTCAATCCTTCTGCCTTCATTCCCTAAATGCTAGGATTATGGGCATGTATTATGACCCCTGGCATGACTTTCCTAAGAGAGGCACAATCCCCTCATCCTAGGGTCCAAAACCATGCAGACCTGGGAAAGACAGGTAGGGACAGAAGTCCTAAGCCTTCCCCGGGGCAAGGGCCAAGGCTGGGAGATCTTTTGTAGCTGTTCTCCATCCCACCTGCTTCTCCATCTCCGGCTCTCTGAAGTACAGGGTCAGGAGGTTGAAGTCCTTCGACTGCTTCCACTGTCTGGTGTGAGGCAGCAGGTGGTGAGCATCAAGGAGGATGGGGGAGGCCGGGGCAGCACAGGTGGAGGTGTCGTGAGGGTCTTTCTCTAGGAAAGCTCCCCACTTCCCTCCAGCAACCCCCAGCCCTCTGTTTTCTGTACTTCTGAGAGTTGAGCTGCTCGATGACCTGGAAGAACTTGGCGTCCCCCGTGTCCAGTTCATCATCTAGTCCCCGAGGGGTATGGCTCCTGCACAGTGGCAGCCAAGCCAGTTACCACACAGATCCTCAAAAGTGCCCAGATGAAGCAGAGCAGTCCCCAGAGAGGCTTCACCCAGTGTGCCCCACTGTCAAAGATGAGGTTTCCTCACCGGTCCAGGCTCCACTGGGTGCCGAAGGCCTTTTCCTGTTGAAAGAACACATGATGGGGCTGTGGTGAATCCCCCTTCATGAAGACAGACTGTAAACCTGATAGAATTTTCTACCTTTGTCCTTGACCATGTGTACCTGGCCTGGCTGCTTCTGTTGCTGCTAATGGCCCCCATACCACCCCATACCAAATCCTACTGACCCAGGAAGGATCATTTCAAATTCTATTTCCTCCTAACTCTATAGACTTCCAGGGTCCTTAAAGTCTTTGCTGGTTCTTGGAGATCATCTTTTAACGGGCAACCCTTCATCTCTATATTTCATCTTCATCTTCATCTCTGTATTTGGGTGCCTGTTAGTTGTGTCTCCTTAAAGACTGCATATTCCAGGACTGGAGAGATGGCTTGGCTGCTCTTCCAAAGGTTCTGAGTTCAAGTCTCAGTAACTATGTGGTGACTCACAACCACCTAGTGGGATCTGATGCCCTCTACTGGCATAGAGTCATATATGCAGATAGAGCGCGCGTATACATAAAATAAATAAATCTAAAAAGACCGCAGATTCTAAAGGTAGGGACTTTCCCACCACTCTTGAATGTGAACAAATCCATTGACTTGAAGTGACTACGCAGAAAATATTGCTCCTTCTCTGACCTTTTGTTTGGTCAGCTATGCTGAGCTGAGAGAGAGTTGGCCAAGGTAGATAACAAAGTACAGAAAAGAAAGAAAAGAAAGGGATTCAGCTTGATTAGAGTCACATAGCCATTCTCTTCTTCACCAAAAGGCACACACAATATATGCAAAATTATAAAAATGGTCAGGTGTGAAAGAGCAATTACTGAGGGAGAAAGTGAATTTCTGTGCCCCTCAGACTGGTACAAGAAGTATGTTGACTATCCTTTCCTACCCTCCTTGGTTTATTTGATGGTAACAGGATTACAAAGCAAACGCGGTATACAGGAGAAGCAGAAGGGGAGAATAAGATACTCAGGCCGGGAGGATGGTAGAGCCTAGATATGAGCCTAGGGATGCATATATGCCCAGGCTTAGCTTTTGTCAACCGACTCCCTTATGCCTTAAGTTACATGAAAGTAGGAAAAAAAATCTACTTGTTTCTGTCTTTTCAAGAATTTTCCTAGTGGCTGACACAGAAGCATTCAAAAAATATGAGGGCTAGGTAGGTGTGGTAGCGTATGATTCCAACACTCAGGAGGCCTGAGGCAGGAGGATTGCTTCCAGCTGGGCTACACAGTGAGGTCTTGTCTCAAGCAACAAAACAGTGCTAGCATCAAGGTATGTGTGGAACTTTTCAGCACAGTGCTGCTCTACCACCCCAAAGACCCACAATGTTAAGAGTAAGCAGATGTGGGCCTGGAGAGATGGCTCAGAGGTTAAGAGCATTGCCTGCTCTTCCACAGGTCTTGAGTCCAATTCCCAGCAACCACATGGTGACTCACAACCATCTGTAATGAGATCTGGTGCCCTCTTCTGGCGTGCAGGCATACACACAACTGGAACACTGTATATAATAAATGAATAAATCTTAAAGAAAGAAAGAAAGAAAGAAAGAAAGAAAGAAAGAAAGAAAGAAAGAAAGAGTCAGCAGATGTTTGCCTAGAATACATGCAGCACTGGGTTTGATCCCCAGGGTGTAGTGGACCACATCTGTAATCTCCACTTGGGAAGTGGAGATCACAAACTCCAAGGACCCCTTGGCTACATAATGAGTTCAAAACCAGCTTAGGACCCATGAGACTGGGAGGGAGAGGGGAAGGGAGGGAGGGAGGGAGTAGGCTCATTTTGGGAATCATTAATATTTGACTGAGTTCCTGGGTCTTCACGGGTCGATTTCTGGGCTGATAAGGCCCTGCTCCAATCAAGAGATACCCTCAAGCAAGCTGTGCTTGTCCTGTTACCCTAACACTGAGCCTTCACAGTAGCCCTCCGGTGGGCCTTTCTATAGCGAGAATTGCACCCAAGCTTGTCTCATGATCTCTGAGCTTGTGACAGACTCCACACAACATTCCTTCTGCATCACGGAGACCTCATTTTGCAACAGGGTGTGGGCTCTTTGAGTCTTACTTTCTCTTCCTCCTGCTCATTTAACAACGGCCCCTTTGGCCTCTTCCTTCACTAGACTGACATATGGAATCCTTCCTAGAGCTACTGTTGCCAATGTCCCCCTCATGCCCACTGCTTACTGAGATCTAGAACTGTTTCTGCTGGATTGAAAAGGAAGGAGAGAGGATGTAATACCGAAGTCTTTGAAGACGCCTCAGAAATCTAGCCAGGCATAGCTAACGCTGCTCTGGGAGAGCGTCAGAAAGGTGGCTGCAGTATGGAGCAGATATGAGAAAGACAGGGTGGTAGGGGAGAATAGGCTGAAATACAAGCCTAGGCGGGAGAGATTTAAGAGCCTCCATGACAGGTGGGTCACAGGTTGGCTCTAAGTCTTATATATAGGCTCACCAGTGACAGGCCCTGTCTTAGCTTCACCCAGACAAACTGTAAGCCCATTTCTTCCCCTCTGCCACCGCTTTGCTTGCTTGAGACATCTTTCTTCTTCAAGGCCATGAGCAAGTTCCCTGTCACCTCGTTGTACTTGTGTCTGAGCGCTAAGGAGTAGAGGGAACACCAGCTTGCTCACAACTTAACTTTGGGAAGGATGAAAGTATGGAATCGTAGTAACGGATCTTGACAGAGGCATTTGCTGGCGGGATGGGTGTGCCGAGTCTGGAGGAAGTGGGGTTACCTGTTTCCTTTGGGTGGCTGGGGAAGGGAAGATTGAGGTGCATTGGGCATAGTGACAGATCTTTCATTATCTCTGAGGTGAGCTGGGAGGACAAGAAGAGGTCTGAACCACTGACTGGGGCAACCAGGTGGTTCAAGGCTGTCACACATTACCAAGTGATTCATTGGGGGGCAGGGAGCCTGGGAGTGGAGCCTTGTGACAGTGGAGGCTGTTTTTTCTCAAGCACAGGGGTTTACAATGAAGGTGTACATACCGGGAGTGGAGTGGAGGTGGATATAGGGCTGTCAACATGGCTTAGGTGGGCGAAAGGCTTGGCTGCACCCCAAGACTCCAGATAACGAGTCATCAGTAGTGACGGACGCATCTTGTGTCCCTCCAAAGAAGACAGTAATCCTTTTGCAGTGACCTTCTCATCTTCCTCCTCAGCCTGGGACATGTGAAGTCTGAGAGTAAAAATGAGGTATTTCTCTACCCTCCCACGCTGCTTATAGGCTTGTCCCATAGCAACTCAATTTCTGGCATAGAAGGAAAGACTGGTCTTGCTGACTAGGTGGTTTGCTTGGTCCACTCTGCGGAGTCCAAGCTGGGCTTTTACCCGAGGATCGATGACCAGGTATGTAGGTTCTCCTAGCTCCCGAAGGTATGGGTCTCGGTGTTCCATGTCTGCACTCTCCACAGCATAAGCCCCTGCCAGCAGAGCCAGGGTAGCCCCTGTGATATGCACTCGTCTGGAAGGAAGAAGCAGTGAAAGTCAGGAGGGACAGCCTCTAAACTTTCAATTTCTTTCAAAGACCATTCCCAGATCTGTGCCTTCAAGAAAGACCCCATGTTGCAGGGGGTGCCTCCCAACACCCCACAATCTCTCTGAACTTGTCTTAGAGACTATAAAGAGAGGAGTAGCAAGCGGTAGAGTCAATCGGCCTTTTGCTGTAGTGCTCCAGGCTCCACGTCTTACCCTGGCACACCGCCAGCTTCCATGTGATTGGCTAATGTGACGTCATGGGACCAGACATCATACTGCCACTTCTGTAGCCCGATGACTCCACAGAGCACACTGCCCGAGTGCACGCCCACACGCATGTTGATGTCCACACCAGTGGCTACCCGAAGTTTCCTGAGCCGGGTGTAGGGCAAGCTTAGTCCTGCCCTGCTCCTCCTCTTCTTAAGGAGTACTGTGTCATCCTGCCTCCCACTTTCCCTCCAACACCCGTGTCTCTGAATTTCTCCTGCTTGTACCTCCAAACTGACCTGATGGCCCGGCACATGTCCAGTCCCATGCGCACGCAGTTGATGGCGTGGTCTGGCAGCGAGAGTGGCAGCCCGGAGACACAGTAGTAACAGTCTCCCAGGATCTTGATCCGCATGCATTCGTGCTCCTGGGAGTGTGTGTGTAGAGGAACCTGGTTAGAGGCCAGAGGGGTAGGAGGGAGTTGGGAAAGGTGGGGAGCAACTGTGGTATTCCTGAAGAACTTCTGAGGTTGGAAGTGTCTGGATCAGATCTATGGCCTCCCTTGGAATGGGACTGACTGAGGTCTCCTGTAGAAGGTCTTTAGCAGAAGGCATAAGCAAAGACTGGAGGGTCTATGTTTCTCCCCAGTTTGTGTATACATAGGGTACATTCCTATCGGTCTATGATAATAGTGTCAGGATTGGGGGATTTAGAGGCAAGACCACAAGCTAGGATGTCTGATTAGGTGCTAAACTGAGTTGTCAAAAGCAGAAATTTCTCCCAGAAGGGCCGCCCAAGGTCAGAATGCCTGAAAATCTCTGTGCATATCCAGAGGCATTATGCTAGGGATGTCTGTAAAGACTTGGAGAGGTCTCTCTGGAATGGTGACAATTTCCTGAGTGGGATCCTACTTCTACTGCAGTATCTGGGAACTTGGCCTGTGATGTAAGACTTCTTAGAAGATGAGTCCTTTCCTTGCAAGAGGGTCCCAGCAGGTGATATTTGAGGGCCCCTGGGTGGGGAGGGAAACCCCTCTGACCTTGGCAATTTGGTCGAACTTGCCAAAGAGCTCGTTGAGCATAAGCACCAGCTCTTTAGGGGAGCACTCGCTGGCCAGCCGCGTGAAGCCCACGATGTCAGCATACAGCACGCTGCATAGGGCAAAGCATGTTATCCGGGCCAGGTTGTAGCTCAGGGTCCCTCCCATAACGGGGCCAGGCTGTGGTTCAGGGTCCCTCCCCTAGCGGGGCCAGGGCTGCAGCTCAGGGTCCCTCCCGGCTTCCTGTCTCCTACCTGACTCCTTGGTGCCTCTTGACATACAGGCTGTGGAAGTTGTTTGTGTTCTCTGGCCGTGACACTTGCACAGCCTGCAGCCGGGCCATGATCTCGGCTTTCATCTCTTGGGCCAGGTAGGCAGGAAGGATGGACAAGAGGAGGTGCTCCTGGAGAAAGTCCCTATGATGACACCCCTGCTACCCTCCTATGCCCTGTAACCAAGAGCCTCAGCCCTTCCAATTACTCAGGCTCCCACACATTGCATCTACTCACTGGTATGAACCCCAACATTTCCAGTCGATCTTGCATGACTCCTGTATCCCAAACTGTCTTGGTCACTTAAGGACTGAACTCAGTATCAACACTTAAACTTGAAATATTCCTTTAATAACTTTTATCATCATCATTATCCTTATTTGTTATTATTTTGAGACGATATCTTACTATGTAGCTCTGTCTGGCCTGGAACTCAGTATCTAAACCAGAGTGGCCTCAGACTCACAGACTGGCCTTAGCCTCCCAAGAGCAGGGATTAAAGGTGTGTGCCACCAGCCACCAAACCTGGCTAAAATTTAATTTTACTATCATTGCACGATGCATGTGTATGTGGGTGCATGGGCCACAGTGTATGGGTGGAGGTCAGAAGGCAGCTTAGTGGAGACAGTTATTTCCATCTTCCTTTACGTAGGCTCCAGGAATTGAACTCATGCCTTCAGGCTTGTGCAGCAAGAGTCTTACCTCTCAGCTGTCTCACTGGGCTTCAATTTGAACCTAGCAATAATCTTCCAGGGGTGAGTGAAAGTCACATTTCATATAAAAGAGGAAATACTTGAGAAAGGCAAACAAATTACCCAAACCCATTCCCTAGGAAGGTGCTAGAAAACTGTTCTCTCTGAGCTGCATCCTCTTCCCTCCCTTAGGTCCTCCTGACCTGATGCTTTTTCTCAGTGTCCAACCTCCGGCGTGAGTGCAGAGAGCTGAGAGCCTCCCGGAACGTGGCCCGCAGTGCTTGCTCCATCAGGGCCTTGTGGTATGCTCCCACCACGTTCCCACACAGGAACAACACGGCGTTTGCTGCCAACTGTGGGTAAAGGCCAGACTTGGAGAGTACACCACCCAGTGGGGCTGGAAAGTTTAACTGTATCGTTCAAGTGAGTTCCAAGAACAGGATGAAGAGAGCCAGGCTCTACAGTGAGGGACCTAAGTATCTTGGTCCCGCACTGTGACATCCATGGGGGAGAGCTGGTGCCTTTCCTCCTCTATGCGCTCTGCTGTAGACACTTGGCTGCTGGGCTAACCTGGTCACTCGGGTCTAGATGTCTTGCATGTATATTTCCTCTCTGAGAACACTATTCTACCGCGTTCACCTGAGCCCATTCCATCTGTAAGACACTACTCAAGTTCTGGTCCCATGCTCCACTTTTTCCTTCTGTACCTGTGGGAGCGTCACGACAGATTTCCCCATGACTATAGAGCCCTCTTCTGGTGAAGGCAGGCGGTGCACCCATCTACCAATCTACCAGCTCCAAGAGGTCCCTCTAGGGTGTTGGATTTGGCACTCAAGGTTGAGCCCTACCGTGGAGTCCCAGTTCAGCAAATGCTCAGAGGATTTTTATCAGGCGGTTGAGCCAGCTGTAGACTATTACCTGCACTCTTGCTTTTTTTGTTTCTTTTTTTCGAGACATGGTTTCTCTATGTAACAACCCTGGCTAACCTGGAATTTGCTTTGTGGATCAGGCTGCCTCTGCCCAGTGCTGGGATTAAAGGCGTAGGTCACCACCCAGTGACTGTTGCGGTTTTACCTGTGGTAGCAGAGCCCTCTGTGAGTCAGGTTGCCACCCAAGGTACAGTCCAAGGACCAGCAGATGTGAGAGTGATGAGGTGAGGCCAGCAACAGCAGCATCCCGCATGCCCAAGGGCAACATGGCATACACGGTGAAGATGAGGAAGAGGAAAAACGACACCTGGAGAAGGGTGTGGGAAGCCGAAGGCCTGGGTTTCACTGCACAGGGCCTGAGTTTGGGGTCCCTATTCCCCTACTTCTTAACTGTGATTCTCCTCACCTGGTCCCAGGCGCTCACCACACCCCCAGTGAACAGGAATCCATGGCCTAGCGCCAGCAGCGCAGCCCATATGAGGCCAGAAAGAGGTCGTGTCCAGCGCTGCAGTTGCTGCTCCCAGGAGGCCAGCCCCAAGAGCAGAGAGAAGCCACCCAAACCACACAGCACGGTTGTCAGGAAGCTTGGGTCTGAGGTCAGCTCCTGTGGATAAAGGATGTATGAAGCAAGACTGGGAAGGATGGCTTTGGAATTGTCACAAGGTGAAAGGGAGCAAGTTAGATGCCGTTCAGATCTGTTCTGTAAAGTGTCTTCAACACATGCACAAACAGAAAACAAGGCCAGTGGGACGGCACTGTGGGTAAGGGGGTTTGCCACCAAGCCTGATGATCTAGTTCAATTCTTAGAATCCATGAGGTGAGAGAAGAGAATTCACTCCTTCGAGGTGTCCTTTGACCTCCACATGTATGTATTCATGTACACACACGAACACCCCCTCACACACAACACTCACATACAGCTAAATAAATGAAAGAAAACAACAGGGCCAGACTGCTTGTGTTTTCACAATTGATTGAACCATAAGAAATTGCTGAAAACCCTACTGTTTTTACCCATGAAACTCAGCAGTCTCACATGGTAATGGCTCCTACCCTCTTTCTAAATCTCAGTTTTGTTGTTGTTGTTGATTGTTTGCTCTTTCAGGTTTGAGGCAGGATCTCAAGTAGCTTGGACTGGCCTCTAACTCTCTGTGCTGTGATTCCAGACTTGCCTGGCTATTCCCACAGTTCTTACCGTTTAAAGGGGAAACTGTAGCATGTGCTTGGCATTCGGAGTGAATATCACCCAAATGGCTAATTTGCTCAGGAGAATCCTCCTTCCTGAAGCCATGCGCTAACTTCACAAATGATTACCTAGGCAGCCCAAGTTTCTGCAACTCCTTGCCACCCGAGCTCCGAGATCTGAATACCTGCTTTCCCTCTAACCCAGAAGCCCCAATCACGGTCCCTACCCTTTATTCCCACCTTTTTCTGAACTTGGGGTAACAAGGATTAACAATGATCAGTCCTTTTTCCCACCTTGGCTCCGAGAGTGAAAGGAAAACCTGGAGCAGAATATTTCAAATTTGGGATTAAAAATCCCCTTCTTGCCCAATATGAAAGTGGAAAAGAGAATTTTGGTGGAAGGAGGAGGGTAACTAAGCCACATCGGATGAAAACTGCCTCTTGGAAGTCTGTGGGTACAGCTAACAGCCCCACATTCCCAAACCTGGAGAGAAAAAGTCAGGAAATGAATTCCCCTAGGGATGTGAGTAGAGTTTCCTCTCTGGAAAACTGGAAAATCCGGTGTTGGATTTACCGTAGAACCAGAAGAACAGTGAGAGGCATCCGGGACACATTTACCTCCCAGGATAGACCCAGGGAACAAACCTAGAGGGAGGAGGGTTTGGTCACATGTGCCCAGAGTCACAACAATTCATGACGGTTCAATGCTTCTTTTCCGGTTCCCAGCAAAGCATTATTAACTAAAAGACCCCGCAAATCCCAGTCCTTCAGACAGTCCTAGCCCGAGGCCAGCTCCCCCCCTCCCCCGCCC
>LOEQ01000302.1:23639-35990 GCA_001685075.1 Bramus lutescens | reverse complement strand
AGCAGAGGGGCTAGTGTGGTCCTGTGCCCTGAGCAGAGGGGCTAGTGTGGTCCTATGCCCTGAGCAGAGGGGCTAGTGTGGTCCTGTGCCCTGAGCAGAGGAGGCACTAGTGTAGTCCTGTGCCCTGAGCAGAGGCACTAGGGCGGTCTTCAAGATGTCTGCTGGAGATTAAAAAAAATACATGGGGAGCACTTGTCACCCAATGGAGCTGTTGGCGAAGACAGGAGGGGTGATTGCTAAGGACATGGATGTGGAAGGACAAGAGAGTGAACTCAGTCCGCTTGGGCTAACACTTGAAGAGATTGTTTAGGAGCTCCTGAAGGTCCTGGGATTACGCTGGTAGTTAGACAAAGCCAGCTGCTCTCCCTGTAAACATGCACTAGGGGCTTCCCTTCTGGTTAGACAAGATGTGAGTCTGCGGGATGTGACACTGGCCCAGCAGCTTAATCTCCACCACTAGGCAACAGTTTCCATGGTTATGGGTACAGGTTGTGCCTGAGAGCTTCTGGAGGGGGATTAAGCCAGAATCCTACAGGATTACCTGGAAGTAAGTCACTGTGTTGTCAGCCAGAGGGGGTGCAGAGAGCTCTGGTTTTAGTCAGGTAGACGGAGGCTGTGATCTGGTGCAGAAGGCGTTGAGC
Source organism: Bramus lutescens (assembly GCA_001685075.1). Lineage (NCBI taxonomy): Eukaryota > Metazoa > Chordata > Mammalia > Rodentia > Cricetidae > Bramus > Bramus lutescens. The sequence continues at coordinate 35,349 of LOEQ01000302.1, read as the reverse complement.
TCTGGGCACTTGGGCCAGCTCTTATGAGACAGGAGGATGGGAACAGGCTGTGCCAGGCACCATCCTCAGTAAGCTAAGATCACTTAGTTCCCTGAAGCTTCCAGTAGACTGGGGAGGCAGAAACGGATGGGAGACACCGAAGGGAGGAGGAGTTAATAACTTGCCCCAGACTGCCCGTGTTCTCGGCATGCGAGAATACTTAATAGTGTGTAGGTCCTTTTCCTGGGAGCCACACAGTTCTGCAGAGCCAAGGGAGGCCTGGACCCTCTTGCCATGCTCTAGGTGAAGAGGCTGAGATCCTGAGAAGATGGTGCATTTCCTACAATCCTTCCTCGTTGAATAAGGCCAAATTAGAACTAGCACGAGCTCTCTTGATGCCAAACTTGGATCTTTTCTCTTCTTTCCTCTGAGTCTCATTCACTCTGTCACCATTTCCTGGAAAGAGGGGATGGAGGGGGAGGAGTCCACTGGTGGTGGTGGTGTTAGCTAGCCACTTAGCAAGGGGTTGGCCTTTGAGGTGCAGAGGCCAGCTAGAGTTAGCCACTCACAGGCTGGTTCCCTCTGTTGCTCCCTTCTGCCTAGGAATATCTGAAGGGTCTGTGCAGCCCAGAGCTGTGGAAGGAGGTTCGCTATCCGCCAGTCCTGCACTGCGCCTTCCTTGGGGCACAAGGCTTGTTCCTGGACTGCCTCTGCTGGAGTACTCTGGCTTACTTGGTGCCTGGTCCCCCAGGCTCCTTGATGGTGGGTGGACTGACCGAGTCTTTCACCATGACACAGAACTGGCTGGAGGAGCTGGTGGCACGGTTCCGCTGGGGTCCTGCTCCTATGATCACCCCCCGGGGGGGTTGGGAGACAGAGGTGACCCGGGCTTTTGGAGCACTGGTGTGGATCCGTGGTGACCAGTATGCAGGAGATCTGATGCAGCTTCCCCCAGCAGTCCAGGAGCTGCTCCTCAACCTGGTGCGAGATGCTGCTGGCAAGGAAGACATCGTTGAGTGGCTCAGCCATGTTGGCATCTCTAGCACCTGTTCCAGCCCAGAGGTCCTGAACTGCCCTGGCCAGCAGCAGAAGGAAGGCTCGTCCTTGGTGACCATAGGAGAGAGCCCTGGACCCTTCCTAGAGATAGGAGCCTTGAATCAGGCTTCAGAGAATTCAAAGAAATTGGCAAGGTTAGGAGCAACTGGATCCCCGACCCCAGCCCAGAGTAGTCAGCAGGAGTCAGCATGCCAGCTGGTACGGTAAGTACTGGAAAATGGACTTTCTCCACCCCTGACCCTGCTCAGGATCCCAAGGAAGTAGTAATTGGGGACCAAACTGCCTTTCTCATCTTTTCAGCAAACTTGGGCTTTTTTTTTTTTTCCAGGATCCGTCCCAGCAAGCAAGGTGAGGTGAACAGTGCTCGTGAGGAAGGGCCCCTCGTGCAAGCCGTCAGCAGCCAGGGCTCTGTCAACCACACACAAGCCTTCTTGCAGCAAAGGCAGGCACAGAGGACAGAAGACAGAATCTCATTGCGGTCACCAGTGTCGGCTCTGAGTGTGTGTCCATCCTGGAAGTCCTGGGCCCCCGGGCCAGCCTTTGGGCCCTTGTGGCCAGGGGCTATTGCTGCAACTTTCTGGAAGATCAACGAACTGCATTCTCTTCACCTGGCCTGGCTGCTATCCCAGGCTTGCTTCAGTTTCCCATTCTGGCAGAGACCCATGGGCCCCATTCAGCTGAAGCTGCCAGGACAGAATCCTTTGCCCTTAAACCTGGAGTGGAAGCCGAAAGAGCTGACTCCTCTACCCAGTGCAGAAAACCAGGCTTGTAGACCAGATGGAGAGCTAGGAAGGGAGCTAGCCCTACAGCATAGCCTGAGGCCAGAGACCCCCTCAGAAGTCATCAGCTTATCGGGGGTGCCAGGGGACTGTGGTATCATAGAGGTTGTTAGCTCAGAACCTCCACAAGTAGAGCCATCCTTGACATCTGCACCCCAAGCTGAAGTGGAGCAGGAAGATGAAAGAAGTTCACTGTCAGATGGTGATGGCCTGGAAAAGTCCTCTTCAGCACTACCCACAAAGGAAAGGGGACCCACAGCTCAAGAGAGGCCAGTGGCTCAGGCGGAGATGACAGGTCAGTCAGTACCCAGAGCTCCAGCAATGTCTGAGACTCCTGAAGCGCCCGTGGCTACAGCTGTGTCCAAAGTCGACCACCTGCCCGCCGAGGAAGGGCTGCCTGCAGCTCCCAAAGTGCCTCCAGCCCTAANCTAAAGCCAGCAGTGGATACAGAGCCTGCAGCTCCGAAAGTGCCTTCAGCACCACCAAAGTCAGCAGTTCCTGTGGTGCCCATAGCCCCCAAAGCAACCGCGAGTCAACCAGCAGCTCCCATGCTATCTACAACTCCTCAGACCCCTGCAGCTCACAACATGCCTTCAGTAAGAACACCCGCAGGCCTCCAAACCCCCAAAGTTCAAACTGGGAATGCCACTAAAGCAGGGTCTGCCACTCCCAAAACACCTTCCATCAGCAAAGTACCTGCAGCTTCTAAAGCCTCCAGAGCGTCTAAAACATCCGCAGCCCAGGTGTCCACAGTTGCAGGGCCGACCATGGATGAAGCCAAACTCCCGAATGAGGTCCAGGCTTCAAAGGGTAGAGCTGTTGTGCCAAAGGGCCAGGGAAAGACTGGAAGGCAGGGTCTCCAGACCAGTAGCAACTTGGCCTCCAGAAATAAACATCAGTTCTTGAAGGAAGGACTTCTTGGGGCTTGGGAGGGGGCCCAGAGGAAGTCAGCTCACCATCCTCAGGCCAACAACACAGTGACCAGCTTCCAGAGGTACCATGAGGCCTTGAACACACCCTTTGAGTTGAACTTGTCTGGGGAGCCTGGGAATCCAGGACTGCGGAGAGTGGTCATTGATGGCAGCAGTGTGGCCATGGTGTGAGTAGCTTGGGCTGGGTATGCTGGGGAGCCGGGCGGGTATTCTTTCCTGACCTTACATAGGTAGCAAAAGATGAGGGGCATGGCACACGTTGAATGGTGTGTACAGTGAGGCCGCGGGCCAGGTGTGGTGGCACATCCACATTTAACCCGGCGGCATTCAGGAAGCAGAGGCAGGAGGATTTCTCTGAGTTCAAGACCAGCCTTGTCTACATAGTAAGCTTCATCCAGGATGGCTAGGATTTCAAAGAGAGTCCTTCTCTCAGAGAAGGGGGGGAAGGGTGGGGTGGGTAGGGAAAGGGGATTGCTAGCGTCTTGGGCCTCAGGGCAAGGGCTGCATGGTAAGGCAGGGCCTTCTGGGAGTGGTCCCTCACTCTCACACCCCACAGACATGGCCTCCAGCACTTCTTCTCATGCCGAGGCATTGCCACGGCGGTGCAGTATTTCTGGAATCGAGGACACCGGGAGGTCACTGTGTTTGTACCCACCTGGCAGCTGAAGAAGAACCGGAGGGTGAGAGGTGAGATGCCCAGTGCTGCCCAGCCCCTCCACACCACCAGGCTTTCCCCCCTTGCCTCTCTGCCTCGTTCTCCCATCACCCTACCATGGCCTGTCCCACTTAGCCCTTCCACTGCTTCTGTGTTCTGTGTCACCCTCAGAGAGCCACTTTCTGACGCAGCTTCACTCACTCAAGATGCTGTCAATCACTCCCTCCCAGCTGGAAAATGGCAAGAAGATCACCACCTACGACTACAGGTGGGCCGTTCCCCAGGTCCCTCCGTGGGGCTCGGGGTGGTCTCGGATGGTGTCCCATATCATCTTCTCAGGGGAAAATGGAGACAAATGCCATGTCTGAGAGGAGGTATTGGGGGAACAAATGAGATGTCTGAAGATTGGCTCTTCCCAAACACAAGGTCTCTGACATCTTGGGAACGGTGGTGCTGTGTTTCCCTGAGTTAGCTGGCTTTCCCCCTCCATGGCCTATGGGCCCAGGCTTATCTCATCGGATACAGGATGAACCTCATCTTTCAAATAAGTGGCAGAGGTACCCTAGGATTTTCATTGCCTGTTTGGCTTAAAGTTCTAATCTCAAGGAATGCCTTCAATCTTCCTTCCTCAAGCTCGGACGCTGGGCAGAGGTGTATGTGGCTGGAGGTAAATGGATCCTTGGGCAGGGCTCTAGGAATGGAATTAGATGGACCAGCTTGCCTAAGCATTGACATTCTCTCAGCATTCACTGTCTGGCGTGGCTATAGAGCTAGTGTGCCTAGTGGAGTCTGTGACCCTGCCTGTTTGTCCTAGGGCAGGGAAGGAAGGCCCTGCCACAGTCCTAGGCCAGATGCTCAATCGACAGTTATTTGGCTTCACTGAGCACCTCACATGCTGGGTGGGGAGAGGTTCTGTTTCTTTCCTATGTTCCCTGCAATCCATCCAGCCTTCAAGGCTGTGAAGGGCTGGGCAGGCTACTCCAGCATCCCAAACTTCCAGAGCTGACTTCTGCCTGGGTGAGTTTTTTAAATTCTCGAATTCCAGCCAGGCAGGCAAGGATTTAAGGGAAGATGGTTTTCCTATAGAAGCGCCCTCTGCTGAGCACTTGGGGAACAGCATGTGGAAATCCCCGGGACTGCCTGGTCCCAGCCCTCCTCAGAAGGAAAGTGATCCCCAGGAGAATTTATTAAGCCATGTGATTTTACGTGTTAGTATTTATGTGGATGTGCATCTCGTCATGGAATGAGTATTGTGCCTTGTTGAAAAATATTGTGTGCTGTGCGTGAGGCACTGAGTTAGACACTTAAACATCATCTCAGTTTCATTATTACAGCAATATGGGATGGGTATTTTATCTACATTTTACAGGTGCAAAAATGGGAGTGGAAAATACTCATGTGTGACTGTGAACCAGAGGATGGGTTCTGCGATGCATGAGCCTCCTCTATGAGAGGGGTGTATGCTTGTACACACACTTGGAGGTCTATGCAGCCAAGTACACCTTTTGGAGAATGCTGGGCTCCCAGATGGCCCCATGGAAGAAAGAATATGCTATAGAACCTTGTCTTGATTACAGAGGGCAGAGTTTTTGTCTGACCCATTGGGGAACTCTAGTTCATTTTCCAGAGGGTCTGGGAAGTGAGAGGGTAGTTGCTAGATGGTTGGTAATTTCCTTTGCCCTTGCAGGTTCATGATCAAGCTGGCAGAGGAGACTGATGGAGTCATTGTCACTAATGAGCACATCCACATCCTCATGAATAATTCCAAGAAACTGATGGTCAAAGATCGGTGAGCCATTCCTGGGGTCTTGAGCCACCATTTCCCAGTGACATCAGACAGCCTGTGGCAGAAAAAGATGGTGGGGCAGGAAGAGGAGCCTTAGAGTAGGGCTCTCCAGTACCTGCTGGTAAATGGGGGAATCTCAGTTCTGTGGAGGCAACAGAGAGTGGCCAAATCTTGGGTTCATCCATGTTCTTGCCTCTTTCTTTTGTGGGTCCAGCCTGCTGCCCTTCACCTTTGCGGGGAATCTCTTCATGGTACCAGACGACCCCCTAGGTCGTGATGGCCCCACCTTGGATGAATTTCTGAAGAAGCCAAACAGGTAATTTGTCAGGCTGTCTCTGCCTCCCAGACATTCCCAGGACTGACCAGAGATGACTCTTGGTACTAGTTCACATTTACCTAGTTATCCATAGTGAGCAGAGTGGTTTGGCCACTTTACATCTTTATATATCTGCCACAGTCTGATGCTTCTACCCACTCTTTACATTATGCTCTCAACAGTTCATACACGCCTTTTCATGTATCTTTCCACAACTGGCATTTGTGTGCAATCTTTTCTTGCTTTCTTCAGACCTATGCCGTGAAAATTCCTGTAGTATACATTAGCGGCCATGTAGCATTCCATTCCATGCAAAAGAATCTATTCTCTGCCTGGGGCCATTTGACTGTTTTTGCTTTATGCTGCCGGTGATGTGTGCCAGCAAGGAGCCTTGCTTTTCTTTGATTGTGTCCATGAGAGCTGTCTGTGCATATGGGCTTCATGTTGACTATCTCCTTTGACCCCCACAACTTAAGTGAGATGTAAATGATCACATTCCTCATTTCATAGACGAGGAATCTCAGGTGCAAGTGACTTTTCCAAGGTCATTTTGGCAGAACTAGTTTATAGCCACTCCATATAGCTTCTATGTGCTTTGAGCCACATTTGCTGTCCCCACCCCTCACAGTGTTCTGGGACCTTCAGGGGAACTTGGTTGGGTCCTGTGGGCAGGGCAGTGCTCCCTAGGCCTCCTCTCCACACACACACCCACACCCCACCCCCATTTCATCAGTGTGTAGAAATGAAGGTGAGGTTTCTCTGTTGCATGCTAGGCTTCCCATCCAGGGTCCATCTTACCTTGGACTATTCACCCTGAGGTAAGAGTGGAGGCTGCCAGTTATCTCTTACGCAGCCACTGACTCAAAACTAATTTAAGTGTTTCATGGTCTTAGTCTATTTAGTTTTGTTCCCTGTCATTGGGATAAAATACCTTGGCAACAGCAAAGTATAGAGAAAGGGTTGTTTCTGCTCACAGTCTAGGTGGGGGGTCCCAGTGTCAGGAGCTTGGGAAAAACTGGTCACATCATGTCTTTGCACAGTCTCGGATCCCCTGCCTAGGGAATGACGCCACCCACAGTGGAGGGTCTTTTCACCTCAATGTAAGCAAGATAATTTCTTACAGATATGCCTACCAGCTACCTGGTCTACACAGCCCATTTCATTAAGACTACTTTCTCAGTTGATTCTATATTATGTCAAGATGACAATTAAGATTGACCATTACAATTCAGTAAGGTTTTGGTTTGATAAACTTTCAAAGCACAGAAGAATCCTTGTTGAAGTTCTAGCAAGTGTGAAGATAGAGACCAAGTGTTTATGGGCTGGCTTCTGACTGACCCCTGCCATGCTGAAGGACTCTTAGGAATGGGGTGGGGTGGGGTTCTGTGGGGTGACCACACATGTGACTTTCATCATGAATAACCTGTGGGGTTGGGGCTTCCCCCTCTCCTTCTTCTACTTGTTTTGGTAATAGGTTGGACATGGACATTGGCAATTTCTTAAAGGTGTGGAAGACCCTTCCTCCCAGCTCAGCCAGTATCTCTGAGTTGAGTGACGATGCTGATCCTGAGCCAGTGGTGGGTCCACAGAATGTGGAAGAGGTCAGGGAGAAGAGGGAGGACAGCCCAGCAGAGGAGCTGATGGAGTGGCCAGAAATACCAAAGCCTGATGAGCAAGACGACCATGACTCTTCCCTTGCATTGGTGTTTGGAGCTGAATGCCCTTCCTTTTCTGAGGAAATCCTCCGGTGTCTCAGCCTGCATGACCCCTCTGAGGGGGCTTTAGATATTGACCTTCTGCCAGTGGTGTCCTCTCCCTACACGGATGTCCCCTGGGATGGGCAGGCTCCCTGTCAGCAGGTTCTTGCCCAGCTCGCTCAGCTCACTATCCCTAGCAATTTCACTGCTCTATCTTTCTTTGTGGGCTTTATGGATTCGCACCGGGATGCTATTCCCGACTATGAAGTCCTTGTGGGCCCCCTGCACAGCCTTCTCAAGCAGAAGCCGGACTGGCAGTGGAACCAGGAACATGAGAAAGCCTTCCTGGCCCTGAAACGAGTGCTAGTGTCTGCCCTCTGCCTGTCAACCCCCAATTCTGATCTGCCCTTCTCCCTGGAAGTGACTGTTAGCCAAGTGTCACTGACGGCCATCCTGCAGCAGGAGCACTCAGGAAGGAAGCACCTCGTCGCCTATACCTTGAAACCTCTCCTCCCTGATGAGGACAGTGAGGGTCCACAGTCAGGGGGGGACAGCCCCTATGCAGTGGCTTGGGCCCTCAAACATTTTTCCCGATGCATTGGAGACAATCCAGTGGTTCTACGTCTTTCCTATGCCTCCCGGACCTCTGTGGACAACGAGACGTGGGAAAGCTGTAGGGTTTCCAAAGCATGGTTGATTCGATGGTCTCTCTTGGTTCAGGACAAAGGCAAGAGGGATTTGGAACTGACCCTTCTCCATGGCCTGCTGGGGGAAAACCAGCTGCTGACACCTGCTTCCTCAATGCCTCGAGTTTTCCAGCTTCTGCCTCCTTCTACTGACCTGTCTACATTTATCTGCATCCATATGTCTGGCTATTGCTTCTATCGTGATGATGAGCTGTGTGCTGGCTTTGGTCTCTACATCTTGTCCCCCACCAGCCCCCCAGTCTCCCTTACCTTTTCCTGTTTCCCTTATACACTCACCTATGCCCACCTGGCAGCTGTGGCCTGTGGCCTAGAGCGCTTTGGCCAGTCCCACCATCCAGTGGTTTTCCTCACCCACTGCAACTGGATCTTCAGCGTCCTCTGGGAGTTCCTGCCACTCTGGAAAGCCCGGGGCTTCCTCTCATCGGACGGAGCTTCTCTACCTTATCCAAGCTTGCTCTCCTATATTATATCCCTCACTTCTGGCTTCTCATCCCTTCCCTTTATCTACCGAACCTCTTATCGGGGATCTCTGTTTGCTGTGACAGTGGATACTCTGGCCAAGCAGGGCGCCCAAGGGGGCGGGCAGTGGTGGGATTTGCCGGAGGATGTGCCAGTGCCAATAGTGACTCCCCATACTAAAGGCAGGAAGCCCAACCTGCTGGCCTTACAGCTGAGTGACGGCACGGTGGCTGAGATCATTGCCAAGCTGCAGGCAGGGCAGAAATTGTCTGGGCCCTCCCCTTTCAGTTCTGCTTTTAATTCACTCAGCCTTGACAAAGAGAGTGGCCTGCTTATGTTCAAGGGGGAAAAGCATCCCAGGGTCTGGGTAGTCCCAAGGCAACTTCGGAGGGATCTGATTTTCTTTGTGCATGACATCCCCTTAGGGGGGCACCAGAGGCCAGAGGAGACCTATAAGAAGTTGCGGTTGCTGGGATGGTGGCCTGGGATGCAGGAGCACGTGAAAGATTACTGCAGGAGCTGTTTGTTTTGCATTCCCCGAAATCTCATAGGGGGTGAGTTGAAAGTTATTGATTCCCCGTGGCCTGTCAGGTCAACCGCTCCCTGGTCAAGTCTGCAGATCGAGGTGGTGGGTCCTGTCACTGCCAGCGAGGAAGGTCATAAGCACGTGCTCATTGTGGCAGATGCCAACACCCGGTGGGTGGAGGCGTTCCCTCTGAAGCCCTATACGCACATGGCTGTGGCTCAGGTGTTACTGCAGCACGTGTTTGCCAGATGGGGTGTTCCCATAAGGCTGGAGGCAGCCCAAGGCCCCCAATTTGCCCGACATGTCTTGGTGAGCTGTGGGCTGGCTCTAGGCGCTCAGGTGACCACACTGAGTAGGACCCTTCAGTTCCCTTGTTTGATGAGTTCAGAGGCCTACTGGGAATTCAAGAGGGCCCTGAAGGAGTTCATCTTCCTGCATGGCAAAAAGTGGGCAGCCTCTCTTCCCTTGCTGCATCTGGCTTTTAGGGCTTCCACCTCAGAGGCCACCCCATACCAGGTCCTGACTGGGGGTGAGGTGAGGCTGATGGAACCCTTGTGGTGGGAGATGAGCAGTGCGAACATTGAGGGGCTCAAGATGGACGCGTTCCTGCTGCGGCTGGCACGGGAGCTGTTGGACCTCCACTGGAGGGTGGCAGAGAAGGCCGGTGAGAAAGCTGAGAATAGACGTTTCCAGAGGGAGATCCAGAACAAGGAGTGGAATGTGGGTGACCAGGTCCTCTTGCTGTCTCTCCCCAGGAATGGCAGCAGTGCCAAATGGGTGGGGCCCTTCTATATTGGCGACCGATTGAGCCTTTCACTCTATAGGGTTTGGGGTTTCCCAACCCCAGAGAAGTTGGGGTGTGTCTATCCTAGCAGTCTAATGAAGGCCTTTGCCAATGGTGGCGCCCCCCTGTCCCTCAATGACTTGGACCAATGATTAGAACCATCAGGGAGCTCCCTGCTGTGGGGGTCCTGGGTTTCTGCTGCTAGGTCTCCTTTTGCTCTAAGAAAGGCTCTCAGCTCTTGGGGGCCTCAAGTTGTGCCTTTTGTGAAGTTGTTTTGTTGATAAAGCTTTGTTGAATTGCCTTGACCTAGGGATGAATGTCCCTATGGAAATATCCCAGCTTAGGGTTTTTGGAAACCTTGCCAAACGTTGTCATGTGTGGGTTCTGGCAGTTTTCCACTTGGGAGCAGAAAGGCTCCTTACTAAAGTAGGCCAGGCTCACAGTCTTCCCCAAGTGCCGTGCTGTCCCTTCATGCACATGCAGGCATATCTTAGTGTGTGCACCCCTCCCCCAATGTCTTAAACCTGGTATATTTAATAGTGCAAATCTGAACCTCACAGTGGGTACCACACCGCTCCCTCTCTCGTGCGAGTGCCTCCCCTTACACTGTGGGTTTGGCGAGCTTTTGCCCTTGGAGTTTTCAGTGGCACGGACACATGCTGGTAGGGAGTGGGGTTGGGGAGGGCACAGCATGTCAGCTTCCTTTGCCTTCTCAGCTGTCAAGAAAGGGTTTTAGCCTTCATGTGCCTCTAGGACGATGGCTCTGGGTGGAGATGATCAACCACACGCCACCTACGCCACCTACCTGTGTAAGGGAAGGGGAGACTGGGAGATGAGTTGCCCTACCTCATTTGATTCCAGTCAAGGGAGGTGATTCCTGACCCCTGCCATGATGGTGGTCACCTCATGGGAATCGTGGACCTTGGTGCCCAGTGTGGCATCTCTCTACTGGAAGAGCTGCTTTCTGTTAGGTCAAATGGTACCCACGCTCTGCTTCATGGGGAGGGCATCCGGCAAGGGTAGTTTGACGTGTGGCCAGGTGCTGGGTAGCTTTACCTCTTACCCTTCTCACCCCCTACCCAAACCCACAGCCCTCTCCTGCTGTACCGTACCTTGCCATCTCAGATGCCATGGGGCTGCTCTGCCCTGAGCAGCTGTGGCGCTCTTGATCTGCCTGTGTAGAGCTCCCTTAGAGCCAGCCACGTAGACGGCACTCTTGCAGTAGGAGTGGGCCTCTCACAGACACGAGTGCTTCTCACCAATCTGCATGTCCACACTTCTGAGCTGTCAGTCTGCAGAGGAAGGCCAGCACCACAACACTCTGGCTCAGGTCCCTAGTAGCTCGTTTCCTCAGGAGCCATTCCAGTTTTCGGGCCCAGCACCGGTCACCAGTCATGACATTGCAGAGTGCTGGGGCCAGAGAAGCTGCATTGAGTTCAGCATGTTTCAGGGCAGAGGAAAGAGGGCCAGAGGGGGAGGGAGGAATGACTTGTCCAAAGTCATACAACAAATTGGTGGCTGAGTTGGGATCTGGATGAACCTTCTTGACTGACTTCAAGTTCACCATGATAGGGGTTCTAGCAACAGACTGGAGCAGGAGAAGCCTTTTGGATTTGGTACCTCCATTCCCTTTGATGCCATCTCCCAACTTTTCTAGATAAACTACCTGATGCTGTTCCCCAGCCAGTCCAGCTGTCAGCCCTGCCGAGGGATGAGTGCCGGGTGGCACCTGAGCTGCTGAAAGCTTAGATGTAGAGTGTATTTTTTTTTAAGCAGGTACTGTATTTCCTCACCTTTGCCTCTTTCCCAGCCTTCCCCCCGCCCCAGGGCTGTATTCAAACCCCTCTTCCTGTTAAGAGCTTTGGTCATATGCTCTTTCAAGCGATTTCATTCTATTTTTCAATAAGTCAATTAAAATGGTGCCAATGGGTTTTTTTTTGTTGTTGTTTTGTTTTGTTTTCCAGAATTGGGGGATAAGGAGGGCGGGGCATCTGTGGAGGTGTGGTTCATTATTACTCTTCTTCTGGAATCCGT
>LOEQ01000301.1:506105-516920 GCA_001685075.1 Bramus lutescens | reverse complement strand
CTTTATTAACCAATGAAAGTAACACATAGACAGATGACCCACCTACATCAGTCACTCACTGACCCTGGAGCTGGGTTGGCAGCCTCAAGCCTCAGTGATCTTCCTGTATCTGTTTCTTGTAGCACTGGGGTTACAGCACACATGCAACCACCCTTGGTAACCAACCTTGGTAACCACCATACATGAACTCTGGGGATGTGAACTCGGGTCGTCGTGCCTATGTAGTAAGTAATCTGACTCACTGCGCCATATCCCCAGCCAGCAACTTCCTTTAAAAAGATTTGTTATAGGACTGGTAGACTGTAGGTAGTCAACACAGTAGAACCTTTTCAGGTTTCAGAGAAAGTGAAGTGTGCATCTAGACACAGGTAACGAAAAGTAGCCTTCACTCTGTTAAATCTTGTGGGACAAGAAGTTAGAGGACAATGTAGACTCCTGGTTATCTGTGTAAACTTTGGCATAGCTGTAAATGTACTGGAATTCTTTGGGAACTGAGAGGTGATCCTGTCTGAATCTTGACTGAGAATCCGAGCATGAGAAGGGAAAGTTTTAATTCTGACTTTACGCCTTTTGATCCTGCTGGACTAATTTGATGTTGAACACACGTTTTTGCATATTCTGTCTTGCAGGTGATGGCACTCAAGCTCAAAGCAGATTAAGAAGAAAGGGAAAAGCATGGATTCCCACAACTGTGTTGTTCTAGAGCATCCGGCCAGGCGGGATCCAGACTCAGATGCTATGGGGCTTCTTGCTTCTCTCCCTTCATCTCTCCTCCCCTCCCTAGGTTTATCCACAACTAGGTGTTCTGGTGCTTGTCCTCTTTGTTAAAGTTTTGTTTCTGTTAAAATTCTTGTCTGTTCCTTATGTATGGATGAAAATGTGTAAATAATGTGGCCACATATCCAAGTTTATGTTGGGGTTAAGCCTCACTAAACCTCTCAGGATTCAGAAGGATCTCTATAGCAGGTGAAAACCTGACTAGTAAGGTCTGAGGGTAAACAAAACAAATTAGCTTACATAAGTCTTTTTACCATGTCCCATTTATTCTTCTTATGCTCTCTCCAACACTTTTTTGATGTTTTCCTTTCCATGTTCCTCATTGTTCTTCCTTGCTCCTCTTCCCATCCCACAAGGTTTCCAGTTTATATATCCACACAGACATAGTTAACAAGAATGCACTTTTTAGGGCTAACAGAATGGATAAAAGACTAATAAGGTAGGCACCTTATGTCTCAGAAGGGGTGTGGCTGTGAAGCTTCCCAGCAGATTAGGATGGAGTTCCACACACCCTGGGCTAAGCATCCTGGTGCTGTATCCCCTGGCACCCAGGTGAGAAGGATTTTCTTTCTCTGAAACTGAATTAGTGACCCAAGCTTTTTTCCTGTATATTTTATGGGTAAAGGTATAAACAGTTTATTTCCTATACTAAGACAGACCTTGTGTCAAGTGGAAGGTGTAGGTAAGTACAGAATATTGGTAGCTTGTTAGGGTTGAGCAAAGACCAGTGGGTTACACTCTCCTGAGCTGGCTGTTAGAGAATTCAGGGCCACTCAGACCTGTTTATCAGTAAGAGCTGACTTTGTCTTTCCTGCTCAGTGCCTCCTGCTCAGGGCTCCTTTCTTGTCAATGAGTCCTATTACTAAAGATAATTATGGGGGGGCTAGCTTTGTAGATTTGACTATGAGAACAAAGGTTTGACTGAGTGAATGCTTTACACCAGAGCCCCAAGATGTGGAGAAAGGTATACAGCTGCCAGTTCAGGAAAAGTCAGGTTTAAAGAATGGTTTATACACTGCTGGGATATTTGGGGATGAATCCCATTATGAAAGGGAGAAACATCACGATTTTGCAAGATTTCTACAGAATTGACTGTGACTATCCAAGATAGGAGTTCCCGAAACTTTGCAAGTTGGATCTTCCATAAGCTGTACACTTGTGGGTCTGTGAATCTGTCAGCTGTACATTCACCGTATAATACTTGTGGCTCACATCAGCTACCGTATGCTTGCTTTACGCCTGTGTGTATCTCTGTGCTTGTTTTAAAATCTGCAAGATATAACTCAAGATTAGAACTGCTCTGGAAAAGTACAAACATGTGAATAGCCGCCATTTTTGTTGAGGTCAAACAAAAACCTCAGCACCATTTTTACTAAGGATACCCACATGCTCTGGCTCCACCAAGGAGACATTCTACCTCCAATATACTTTGTTTTACAATATAATTCTATATGATAATTCCTGTTCTGTCCTAAAAATAAGGTTGATAGCAATACTGATTTACTGAGATATTAAAACTACACCTCTGCATTCATGTACAGGGATGAACCTTTCTGGCAGTCAGATTTTATGTAAGAGTAAACCCCTTGATGTTGATTTAAAACACTAAATTGTTCATACTATTAAAACTTGGTTTTGCCTTCTACAGATTAGGATTATTCTCTAGATTTCAGAACCACAAAACAAATAAACAAACAAAGAAACTGGACTGAAATATTCCTTCTAATCTTCTTGCCTATACTAGTATTGGTAGGCTGTAACTGATGTGGTAAACTATATGTCCAAATTTAACTTATATGTCTAATTTAGATATACCTGACAGGTAATGGTACCCTGATCCTTAGGTGCCTTACAGATCTGAGAGTATGGCAAGTAATAAAAAAGCTTCTTATGATAGAGACAGGCCAGCTCCTGTAGCATCCTGCATCTCCAAGAAGATGAGATGGACAGTTGCAGAACTTCCTCTTGGAGGCTTGCTTTGGAGGAGGCAAAGTCAGCCACACAGCAAAAAAATTGCCTTTCACCTTATCAACTGCCTGAACCCTGTCTGGACTGGGCAACAGAACACTGGGGGATTGATCGTCTCATCCTGCCAAGGCAGGTAGATCAAACCCTACCCCCACAGGAAAATCTGTCAGGCCTCCTGGGCTCATCAGCTAAAGGCAAGTACTGCTTCTGAGACTGGTGATCACCAAAGACCATGGAGAGACTTGGGATTGACTGAGTAGCTGGAAAAGCTGTCTTGCTTCTGTTCATTTATTTATCCCTCTCAGATCTGTCTGATGGCATTTGGTGACTAGGGTACTAGTAGCTCACTAGTTTATTAAGTTTCCTGCTAAAAGTACAGACAGGTGTGCCCCTTTCACAGGCTTCATGGTCCAGGATGAGCAGGTTTCAGCTGTAACTTCAGAGGTCAAGAGTTTTAAATTTCCTCTAATTGTCTTCTAGAATGTCCATGCCTTTTAACCTAAAGACATAGCCTTTTGCTATGACACCAAGATATAAATCTGTTCCATATGTTTGACAGACATCTGCAGCCTCCTGCACAGGTCCACACTTCTGCCAGACTCATGCCAAAGTCAATCTGCAGAATGCCCTCCAGATAACGCCAGCACTGGCACCAGTTCCTGGGATTTCACAATTGGTACCAGCTCTCCGGGCTCAAGAGGACACCTATTCAGGACACTTGGTCTGTCCAGCAGCTGGGACTCTCCACTTTCTGGTTTTCCAAGATGTCACAATGAAGGGCCTATCTGCTCTTCTTCCTGGTGTATCCTCTTTGTCAGTACAACTAGGACAGGTGTTAACAATCTACTTTTTCTCCTAGCAACCTGCCTTCTCCGCTCCATCAAGAAACAGATGCCTGAAGTCTCCAGGATGGAAGTTAACTGAATGCTTCTCCACCCATACCTCCTGCGAAATGTGAGCCCACTGACTCCCAACTTTTCCCTACTCACATTGCCCCACGGCCGCAGGAAGTAGCCAGATAAGAACTGGCGTCCACATACCCAAAGTGTCTGGGATGTTCTGGTGGAAGATTCACGCCGGTCCCTGGCATCCACAGACCCAAAAAGTCTGGAATGATTCCGTGGAAGCTCCGCTCCAAGCCCCCTCTCCTGGAGTTACCCCAGTCCAGACTCCACCCCTGAAAAAGCCCACCATCAGTGACTCCAACCCCGGAGGGCATTAAAAAGCCCCACATCGTGGGTTCCCCTCGTGGTCTTCTCAACTTCCCTTGGGGTCACCAAGGAATGCTTTGCTGGTGAATAGACCTGGATTTGTTAATTCAGTTTGACTGGTTTATTACATCAGCGGTGGTGGGGTCCCATTAACCAGGGATTTAATTTAGCACAAGGCTTTCCTTCTGAAGAGCAAATGGCCACCAGTCTCTTCAAACTTGCTTCTCTCAGCTCAGTGGTCACAGGACAGAGGAGAGAAATTGCATTTCCAAAGTTTCCAGTGAGAATTATGGGGTTGAATCTCCTTGGATCCATTCTGCAGTGTGCTATTCATTCACTGAAGCCATGAAGATGCTATAGGCACAGTGGCCAGCTAGAAGGCCAGGCCAGTTCACCTAGCCATGTGGGAGAGCATTGCTGGAGAGGGGGAAGGGACCCCAGCAAGGAAAGGCTGGGGGCTGTTTCTTAAAGATGAGGGAAGCTCTCATCAAGTGAGACAGTCACCTGCCACATACACCGCATTCTAGTCTTAAACGGCAGTAGACCCTTTATAAAGATAGTAAGTCTTCAGGGGAAGATGCCAGAGAAAGCACAATAGAAACCATTGACTACCACAATCGGACCCAGGGGAGAGAAAACTCCCCTCTGCTGCTTTTCAAAAGAACCTCAAGTGGCAGCGTGCTGGAGGAATTAGGCCAAGAGAATAAATAATTAGTGGTAAGTGTTGGGTTGAATTCAATAAATTATAGTATATCTATACAACGGGCAGTCCACAGACCCTGAAGCCAGATGAATATTGATACAGAATACACTTACCACAATACTTTCAGTGCAAATGGAAAAGCGATGTTTGCAGCATGAGCTTGACTTTCTTTTTCAAATGTGCATGCCTGTGTACAAAACAGAAAGACAAAACCATTGTACTGTCGCTTCAAGGCTAGCTGCTCTGGCTCGATATATTATACATTGTTCTAGTTTACTTAGGTTCCATATTTGAATTTCCTAAGCTTTCTTTAATGAATATTTATCATCTGAACATGAGCAAGGCACAATGATACACATGTATGAGAATGTCATAATAAAATCCCTTATTGTGTATGATAACTTAAAAATTCATAAAAATAGTTATTACTGACTGAAAAGCCAGACACTCCCATGAAATCCAGTGTTCATTTCCAGAGACAAAAATGCCTAATGCTTTTAGCTGTTTTTCTCAAATTTATTCCAATTTAATGAGATTACATGTTCATGTTGCTATCGATGCTGTTTAGGAGTTTATGTAGTACATATTGGCTTCCTGCTGTGTTGAGATTTTCCTGGGGAGGCATGGTACACATGCATCTACTCAGTGTAGATAGGGAACTGAAGACAGACCAAGAGTAAGGATTCTGCCGATGTCCGGTTTGGACCATCAAACCAGTGAGTTTAATGGACTAACTTACGGTGGTTTGGGTGAGGAGTTACAGAAATAGGGAGGACCCAATTGCAGCTGCATCACTCAAGAGCCTACCCCAACATGGGTGAAGATTCCCAAAAAGCTGCAGCCCTGTAGCTCTCTGCATTCTTTACATTCAGATCCAACTGACCCCATCCACAACTGTGCCGGTCAAAGTCTCCTCCCCCAGCCGGAGTCTACTGCTTCTATAACCTTGGGAAGGAGTCCTTATGAACTGTGTAAGTTTCAGCTCCCTAGATACCTGAAGTTGACTTCCAAGGTATCATGAACCACCTCCCTTCTTCCTGGAGGGAATGTTCGTACTGGGAGAAAAGTCCTATGGTAAACTTTCTCAGAAAGAGGACGGAGGTGCACCATGGGTAGATCAACCCGTTTCCATTCTCCCAACACACGTGCTTGCCTGAGCTAAACAAACTGCATCTTCCAATCAACTGATATTTGTTGTTTTTATGGTTAGCGCACATGGGACTATCAACCACCGCTGAGCCATCTGCTGTATGTCTCTTTCCATAAATACCCACTCTTCTTAAGGATTTTGTTTTGACTCCAGAAAATCTGCCACTGAGTGAAGAACTGTTAAATGTAAAGAAAAGGTTCTATTAAGTGGGTGAACATATCGAGGCATCCGATGTCAACCCCAAAATACTCAAGTGACTTTCTCAGACAGAAAAATATATAAGATATGAATATCATCAATGTATGTTTAAATACACGATTCAGGATAAGCAGAAAGTAACTAGTTTACATGTAATGCCATATGAAGAAGGCTTAGCTTAGCCACCAAAGCTGACAAAACAGAACCCAGGATGTGACTGTTGAAGGGAGCTATACTTGAAAGCCATCTTCTTACCACATCGTTCTTTTCAGCAACACCTTGGCCTGATCCGGCCAAGCCAGTGGAGACAGCACATGCCTGAGGCTTTCTGAGATATCTTTCTTGCTTAGAGTCGTTGCCTAACAAAGCTTTTCCTAACACAGGGAGTGACTAATGTGCTCAATGTGCTAGTTACCGTCTGGAAACGTAAACCAGTTGAGATTATGTGCTGTGCTATTGTGTGAAACTGTGATGTCAAATGACCCTTCTTATAGGATGGATGTGGCATGTGCTTCTGAGTAAAACTTTATTTCCATAATAAAAATAAATTGAAGGACAGAAATGTTATCTGGAATGCAGCATAATTTAAAGACAGATATTGTGAATAGAACATTTGAACAGTCTAAGTAAGTACATAGAGTTTTGTTTTTTCTTTACCATAATTGCTTTTTCTCTCTTCTTTTGAGGCAGTGTCTTGCTGTATAGCCTATGTTGGCCTGTAATTCAGTAGGTTGCCCAGGCTGGCCTCAAACTTTCAATCCTCCTTCCTTAGCTTCCCAAGTCATGGGCCTACAGAACTTTTCATCATGCCCAGACCCCACTGTTTTATTCAAAAACATTATTTTGAAAATTTTCCACACAATGTATTTTGATAATGTTTTTCTCTTCCCCCAGTTCCTTCCAGATCCTCCCATACCCCATCCATCTAACTTTAAGTTCTCTCTTCTCTCAAATAAACAAACAAAAAATGAAAATCACACACAGTAAGACAAAAAAAGCCGAAATAAAGCAAAATGATACAAAAAAATCTACAAAAACACTATGAAGTTTGCTTCTGTTGGCCCACTACACTTGGGCATGGGACTCTCCCTGAACTAGTTGATATACCCAGTGAGTCTCTGAAGAAGGATGCTTAAAGCACATGAGACTCTTAATCTCAGGGTCATGGGTTTGTGCCCCACATTGGGTGCCAACTGTTACAAGGGAAGGTGCCACTTGTTTGTCCCAGCCACCCAGCTAGCTTAGCCCCCAAATAACCACACAGAAATTGTATTAATTAAATCACTGCTTGGCCCATTAGCTCTAGCTTCTCATTAGCTAAGTCTTGCATCTTAATTTAACCCATTTCTATTAATCTGTGTATCACCATGTGGCAGTGGCTTACCAGCAAAGCACGTGTATCTCCGGCGGCAGATCCATGGCGTCTCTTGACTCCGCCCTTCTTCCTCCCAACATTCAGTCCATTTTCCCCTGCCTACCTAAGTTCTGCCCTATCAACAGGCCAAGGCAGTTTCTTCATTAACCAATGAAAGCAACACGTAGACAGAAGGACCTCCTACACCAAGACTCCATTGGAGAAAACTGATTTTTCCTTTGCTAGTGGGTATCAACCGAAGATAGCTTTTTGGTTAGAAGTGGGACCTGGTGTCCACTTCCCCCTCACTGACAGAAATCCCGTCTGGTCTGAACCTGTGCAGGCCTTGTACATGCTGCCATGGAAGATAGCATCTCCTTGCCTTGGTGCCATCTGTCACCTCTGGCTCTTACAACCTTTCTTCCCCATTATCTGCATAGATCCCTGAGCTCTGGGGAGACATTTGATGCAGACATCCCATTTAGGTCCGAGGGTGTCAAAGTTTCTCACTTCCTGCACACTGTCCTGTTATGGGTCTCTGTATTAGTTCCCATCTACTGCAGGAAGAAGCTTCTCTGATGAGAGCTGATGGAGGCACTGATTTGAGTCTTAGCCCAGTGTCTCCTTTGTTTTTTTGTTTTGTTTTGTTTTGTTTTAATCCAAAAACCCAAACCAAACCAAACCAAAATATTTGATGGTCTTCATATTTCTAGTGACTCTCTTGTAAACTTACAGAATGGCATAGTCAAACATGTCAAATAGCTAGCATTTTCAACTTTAATCCCTAAAAATGGTCATCTGACTGACACATCAGACAGCCATTTTTTTGGTCTTTTCCCATCCCCCTGAAAATTCTGTCTCTTCTTGCCTGTTCTGGATTGCAGGTTGAGCCCATTTCTCTCCCTTGCTTTCCTCCTTTATTTTAATAGAGCATATCCTTCAATACCTTCCTTAGAAAGTACTTAGAGGTAAACATTTTAAAACCTTTTTTTCTGGAAATGTTCCTATTTAGTACTCATTTTCAACTGATGTTTTGGCATAATATAGAATTGAAAATTAGAAGCTCTTTCCTTCTGCATCTTAACACACAGTTCTGTCATCTTCTAGTTTGGTGACATTCTGACCTCTGTTTCTCCATGACAGTGTTTATGATCTTTTTTCTGATGATCTGAAATTTGGGGATGATGGACTTTGATAGGAGAATTTCTTTGTAGGGGGCTTGTCCTGAGCATTGACACATTACACATCTCTGCTTCACTACTCTCCATGACTGGAAGTAGCATGGGTTTATCTAGTCCTTAACTTACTACCTTTGTAGCCAGAACACAGAGGACCTTAAGGAACAAGCCCATTCAAGATGAGAAGGGACAGTCTGAGGGTCAGGAAGGTGGGCAAGAGAGACATGGAGCTGTGTGAAGACCAGGGAGTTTGCCTGCTGAAGCACACCCCTGCAACCATGATCAGTGGGCAAAATTTCTTACCCAGTCTAATAGGCAAAGAACAATGAAATAGCAGTCAAGCCTCAGAGGTTCCCCCTTGGGATGAGAAAAAGCTTGAGAGCTTTAGTGTGCAGGCTCCAGTATGGACATGCAGGAGCGGGTGTGTGTTCACATGCTCATGGGCATGCTCCTGCATGTGTGCATGACTGCTAGTGTGTATGCTTACGTGATCATATCATGTGTGTACTCATGTGTACATATATGTATGGATGCTCCTCCTGTGTGTGTCTGTTTGTGT
This sequence comes from Bramus lutescens, assembly GCA_001685075.1. Lineage (NCBI taxonomy): Eukaryota > Metazoa > Chordata > Mammalia > Rodentia > Cricetidae > Bramus > Bramus lutescens. Next base: position 507,822 of record LOEQ01000301.1, on the reverse strand, counting down.
GTGTGTTTGTGTTGTTCACAATACTGTTCAGAGTGGATATAATGGGGATGGAAAGCCACAAAGCCTGATTTCACATGAAGGAGTGAACATCTACATACCTACTCTCATAGGTTTGGACTCTCAGTTCTCTTTGAAAGTGAGGCTCCTCTGACCTCTATCTTCAATCCAGACTGATTTTCAAGGTTTTTCCTCCATCTTCTTAATTATTTTTATGACAATCTCTTGTAATTCTTGCAATTAAAAAACCTTTAATGAAGGTATGTACATGCGCTAGGGGAGCATGTGAGTGTAGTGTCCTTGGAGTCCAGAAGAGGACGTCTGATTCCGGGAGCTGGAGTTGTGAATCACCTGACCTAGGTGCTGGGAATCAAACTCAAGTTCTATTGATGCTGAGCCATCTCCTCAGCCCCCAATTCCTGTGATTTATAGTAAAATGCCTACTTGTTTCCTAGCCAGACACTGTGCTCAGTCCTTTGTCATCTTGTTAATGTTTCCTGGATCCCTGTGGAATAGATATTACACATCATTTCCAGGTAAGAAAACAGAGACCATGAGAGGGGAAGTAATGTACCCACATCTTATCATTTATAAACTGCAGAGCACGCATCTGAACCTAGGTCTGATTCCAAACAAGGCTCTTTGCAGTGTGGTCAATGGAACAAATGTTTATTGGGAAGCTTCTGCTGGGTACCCTCCTGACTGCTAGGAAACCATATTAAACAGACAAGAGCAACAGGCTTCATGGAGCTTACATTCCACCAGGGGAAATAGAGTGTGCAAGCTAAATAGCAGAGAGTATCAGACATAAATAATGCTCAGAGCTAAGAAGGGAACAGAAAAGAGGGATGGGGAGAGCAACAGTCTGGAGTGTTGAAGCTTAGGATGCTTCCAGAGCTTGGGTTGGTGCTGAGAGGTGGGTGATGCTGGGAGGTGGGTGATGCTGGGATGTGGGAGATGCTGGGATGTGGGTGATGCTGGGATGTGGGTGATGCTGGGATGTGGGTGATGCTGGGAGGTAGGTGGTGCTGGGAGGTGGGTGGTGCTGGGATGTGGGTGGTGCTAGGAGGTGGGTGGCCCTGGGATATGGGTGATGCTGGGATGTGGGTGATGCTGGGGTCTGGGTTGTACTGGGATGTGGGTGATACTGGATATGGGTGGTACTGGGATGTGGGTGATGCTGGGTTCTGGGTTGTACTGGGATGTGAGTGATGCTGGGATATGGGTGGTACTGGGATGTGGGTGATGCTGAAGTCTGGATGGTATGGAAATTTGGGTAGTTCTAGAATCAGAGTGGCATTGGGGTTTCAGCAGTATGAGGATTTATATAGTACTGGGGTCTATGTGGTACTGTGATGGCAGTGGGTGATGCTGGAGCATTGATGGTGCTGGGATCTTGGCTGTTCTGGGATCAGGGTGATGCTGGGATTTGAGTGGTTCTGGGGTTTCGGTAATGTTGGGGTCTGGATTGTACTGAGATATGTGAAGTATTGGGATTTGGGTGAAGCTGGGGTTGGGATGGTGCTGGGATTTTGGTGGTTCAGGGTTCTGGAGAATGCTGGGTGATGCTTTGGTATGGGCGAGGCTCTGATTTTTTTAATAGATCTTAAAAGCCTATTTTTTTCTTTTTTTAAGGAAATTTATTTATTTATTTATTATATATAAGACATTCTGCCTCCATGTATGCCTGCAGGCCAGAAGAGGGTGCCAGATCTCATTA
>LOEQ01000301.1:493770-506078 GCA_001685075.1 Bramus lutescens | reverse complement strand
GGTTGTGAGCCACCATGTGGTTGCTGGGAATTGAACTCAGAACCTCTGGAAGAGAAGCCAGTACTCTTAACCACTGAGCCATCTCTCTAGCCCCTGAGGCTGGTATTTGAGTGGTGCTGGGTTTGGGGCGGTGCTGGGTTTTGGTAGTGCTGGAATTTGGAGTATGGTGATATGAAAGGTGGTAGATTCTTACTAAGAGGTACATTAATAAGCTGTGCATTCTTGCAGGAGGTCCTTGAGTAAGGACACATTGGTTTATACTTCAAACCGAATATGGTCTTTCTCCCGAGTCACTGAGCTAATTGTTGAAAGCATGCTATAGATAAGCGAACCTTTCCTGGCTTCCAGTACTGCAGCGATCCCTCAACTCTGTGATCACTGCTGCTGTTTTGCCTTCTGCTGTGATATAAAGCAACTACAGGGGTCCTTTCAGAGCTGGGACAATTTGCCACCAAATCTTTAGCAAATGAACCTCTTTGGTTTGTTAGTTCTCAGTTTTGTGTGTTTGATCACAGAACAGAGTAGCCAGGGAGAACTTCACAGGGGCTTTGTATGAAGACCCCAAGGAAGAGAGTGAGCAGGCTACACTGTGATCCATGCGGAAAGTGTTCTAGTAGGAGAAACAGCCGTGCAAAGGTTCTAAGGTGTAGCGGGGATGTCAGGCGTATTTAGACCCAGGAGCAGAAGCCACGTGAGGAGAAAATGGCCATGAAATGAACACTGTGCATTATCTACGCCAGGCATGCCCAGGGAGGTCCCCCACACACCAGAGGAGGCTCACATCCACACTGAGATCTCTCCAGAGCCTGCAGACAGTAGGGGCTGGGTTTTGTCAGTAGGGGTGAGTGAGGGAGCCTGCCCACCCAAGCCACAGGAGCCTGTGAGGTTCATGGGTATGCCTGGGGAGTGGAGTCCTTCACCTTGCATCAGAACATGTAACCCTGATGCAGCCCTGACGTCCCTTGTGCCACCATGCCCATGGTTCTCTTCTCTCCTTGCTGGAACCAAGAGAGAAGCCGCCTAACCCTGAAAGTTGTGTATTGGAAGAACCAGCTCCTCCCGAAGCACTGTTTCGTGACTAGTTAGTCTAACAACTGCTCATCTTCACATCAGACAGGTGAATGGGTCCTCCATGGACCTCTCCATGGAGAGATGGCTGGAGAGATGGCTCCCGTGTAGCCTTTGTTCCAGAGACAATCCAGTTCAGGAGTTTTGGAGGTCTTAGGAATCAGGCTTAACCCAAAGGGAATCTGATGCAGAGAACAAAACAAATTGAGTTTTTGGAGGAAATTGCTCTTTGCCTCTTCTGTCTGGCACCTTTTTATTCAATTCTTGGGACTGTATATAAATTAGTTATAGACAATCAACTGGATATTTTCCACCTGTTAATCAATAAATATTAAGGAATCCAATTGTGAGTGTCTGGTGGGCCTGGGTGACTCAGTTTCAGAAAGCTAGCTATGTCTCAGCTGCCTTCTTGGGTTTCCTCTCCTAAAACTGTGCTGGTGGTCACCTGGGACTTCTACTCCCTGAACTAGAGCATTGGGTCTCTTCCTAACGCCAGTCATTCTCATGATGATCAACAGCCTCTGAGGTGCCCTTAGGCATCAGTTGGGACCAACAGGGACAAAGGGGGCCATTTGACCACTTAAATTTCCTCATATGAAGAATCTGAGCTTGAAACTTGAGAGCTTGGTGGCCGGAGCTCAAGATGAAGGGCCAGAGAGAGAGGAGAGACAGACGGTAACTAAAGCCTGACAAGAAGCTGAAGTGCACGGAGGAGACAGCCCAGGTGGTAAAGTGTGAGGGCACATGTCCAACCCCCAGGACCCACAGACAAACAGCGTTATAGTGTGCTTGCTTGTAGTCCCAGCACCGCGGAGATGAAGGACAGGCCGATTCCCGGTGCCCTAACCAGTGAGTGCCCTGTCTCAGAGAGAAGCTGTCTCCTGGTACACATTTACACGAATGTGCAGATTCGCGAAGAGGAGGAAGAGAAGACACCAACCACACAATCCTCCTTGGAATTTTGTTCTTTTCCTGTCCAAAGCTCTTTTCTCCCAATGTGTGATTTCATGTAAGGACAGGAGGGGAAGTGGAAGAAAAGGAGGAAGGGGGAAGGAAAAGGAAGGGGGAGAAGATGGAGGAGAGGGGGCTTAGGGTCAAGCTCAGTAAGGTCATATCACTCTGGTTGGAAACCCCTGAATGGAGAGGGACAGTGTATTCCTGGGAGAGACAGTCACATAAGCTCTTTGGCTCCTGGTTATGTGGTGGGCAAAGAGGAGAGGGAACGCCCCTCTGCCTGCAGGGTGGAACGTGGAGGAGGTTTTGAGAAGGATGTGGGGCTGAGTTAAGGCTTAAAGAATGAGATATTCTCTAGACAGACCCAAGGAAGCATCCTGGACACAGGATCGCTGGCCTGTGCTATGCCCTGCCTCTAGCAAAGCCAGCTCCCATCTCATTTGCAGGGGATGCAGTCTGGTCATAGCTGAATATGGGAACTTGGGTCCTGGCGTGCTTTAAAGATCTTGCAAAGAGGTTAATGCATCAATCTGAAGAGACAGGCAGGGATGCACAGTCCTGACTGCTGCCCAGAGAAACCTCCTTCTCTAGCTCCTAACTCAGTGCAGAGGGACATGGAGCACCTCATTTCAGGACCCAAGGGCATAGCCAGTGATAGTGTCCAACTGTGTGCCTGCTCTGCCTGTTCCTGCCCATGTGACCATAGTCAGAGGCAGAAACTTTGGTGTGCTGGGGTGTTGAAAATACCAGGTTGGTATGTGCTTGCCAATAGCCGTCTGCCTGTGGGCCCTTTTATGGAGTGAATAAAATACATCTTATCTACCCATGAGTCCTTGAATTATCTTCAACTTCCTAGCTGCCTGAGAACCTCTTCCCTTCCTGGTATTGGCACATGGCCTCACATGAGGTCCTCCTAAATGGGCTTAGTGACCCTATAAGAGAGGCTAAAGGGAGCTCTTTGAAGACACAGCCAGGGGTGTTATTGTGACAGTTTGAAAGAAAATGGCCCCCCAAAGGAGTGGCACTATTAGGAGGTGTGGCTTTGTTGGAGGAAATGTGTCACTGTGGGGGTGGGCTTTCAGGTCTCTTTTGCTCAAGCTTCCCTCAGTGTGACAGTTGGCTTCCTGCTGCTTCCTGGGCAAGATGTAGCCAGCACCATGTCTGCCTGTATGCCACCATGTCCCCCATCATTGATGATAATGAACTGAATCTCAGAAACTGTAAGTGAACCGCCCAATTAGATGTTTTCTTTATAAGAGTTGCCATGACCACAGCAATAAAAACCAAAGTAAGACAGATATCGATAAAGCAGAGAGCAATCCAGACTCAGAACCTGCTGTTGCCTTGACAGTTGCCTTCCCAAGACCCCAGAACTCTGAGAAATAAGTGTCTACTATTCACGATGCTACCAGGGCAAAAGTACTTTTTTTTTTTAATAGCAGAATAGGCCAAGACAGCCTTCTGTCCTGAACCCTTTATTGTGCTAGCAAACGCCTCCTTGCAGGTGACAGTGTATAAGAATGGAGTTGGCTGGTGTCGCAGCTAATGTGGGACGGTGAGGGCCCTGGACTGAAGCTGCTTGCTGTTTCTGGGCCCTACTCAGTGGTATCAAAAAGAAATGTAGTCCTAGTTTTGAAAATTTGTCTGACTGTTTGAAAGAGGAGAGAGATCTGGTTTTTAAGTGATTTTTTTCTGTGTAGTAAAGGAAGAACACCGAAGGCAAAAGTTTCCTCAGAGTCATGTGGCCAAACAAATCTCAGTCATGAGCAGAATTTAGCCACCTGGCTTCTCTACTTCCTCATCTACCCATGCTACACATCCTTCCATCCGTCTCTCATCTGGCAGCATACACATGCATGCAAGCATCCATTAGCTTGCCTGTACATCCACTCATTCACAGACCTGAACTGTGGAGCTGCCATCTGATCTATATGCCCACCCATACATTCATCTGCTCACCTACCCACCCAGTCACACATCCATCTGTCTTTCTAGCCATGTATCTTCCGCAGCTAAGATCCACTCTCTCTCAAATGATGGGGGCATTAATTTTGTTCCATCTCTGCCCTTAGTTACTGGAAGCCTTAATTCTGTACAAGTTCAAGCAGATTACAAATTTATAAGGTGATGCTTATGTGCACAGTCTGTGCCCACCGCCTCTCTTGCTGGGGAAAGTTCTGTTTTTCCCTGTTTCTTTGCTGTGCTGTCTGAAGTAAGAGTGTATTTTTTTCTCCCCTTGGATTTGAGCCTTCACAAGTGTTCCAGAAGAAAATTAAACCAAATAGAGAATTAGATTCCCCTCCCTCTTCTTGGAAATATCTTGCCACTGGGCCACGCTCCCTGGGAATTAAATAATTCTTCAAAAGGAGATCAGAAATAGATTTCTCAGTGGGGTTTCTAGACGTCAGTAAATGAATTTATGGAAAATGGGTTAGATTTGGCAAATTTTGAATTGCAATCCGGCAAATGTGTAATCTCTCTGTACAAAAAACTCACTTTACCTTCTCCTTCTCCATATTCAGCTGGAGCAATTGCTCTTTCCTTCAGCGGTCCAGCCATTAGTATCCCCTCCGGCTTAACGCTGATGGGTGGGAGGGTGGATGTGGCAGATAACTTAATGTATGCCGTGATAGAGTCTTGGCATATGCAGCAGCTGCGTTAGTTTGGAGGTCCATGGTTGGAATCCAGCGTGGTCCAAACTGGAGGGTCATCATATGCATACACTTTGAAACTCTGTTCTCTCATTGGTGAAGTGGGAGAAAGCTTTACAGCCCCTCCCCCAAGTAAAAGGAACACTTGCCTATGAGAATGTAACCACCCCCTGGGGAGTGCTTCCTTCCGTCCAGTTTGAGTCAGTCCTGTGTGAATATATTTGAGATGGAGAACCCAGAGGGAGTGGACAGAGGGAGCGATGCCGAGAAGCAGTATGGAGGCACCTATGGAGGCTCCGTGGACAGAGGGAGCAAGGCCAAGAAGCGGTATGGAGGCTCCATAGACAGAGGGAGCAATACTGAGAAGCAGGATGGAGGAGTCCAAATCTGAATGGCAGCTGCACCCAGGGACAGTTTGAAGCTACCTGGGGGGATTGCAGGAACACAGTGTGTTTTCTTTCTCCTCACCTCTAGACCAGTTGACTTGCTGCTTGCTTACCAAGCCACCCTATTCATAGGCCTGGTGGTCAGTCAAAATAAGAGAGTGTACCAGACAGGCTGAGGCTTCTCACTAATGACCCTCACTCTTTTGTTTTTGTTTTTCGAGACAGAGTTTCTTTGGCGTCTGTCCTGGAACTTGCTCTGTAAACCAGGCTGACCTCGAACTCACAGAGATTCACCTGCCTCTGTGTGCCGGGATTAAAGGCACGCGTGCCACCACCACCCAGCTGGCCCTCACTCCTCGTGTCTGGCAAGCAAGCCGGATTGCCATGGAGAAGAAACACGGAAGATGAAGCTAACATCCAGGTGGCGCCTGTTTTCTTCTCTGAGAAACTGGTCCGGTCTCTCCAGCACCAATGCTGGAAGGCAGAGGGAGGGCTTTGCAGCCAGGCTAAAGGGAGAGGCCAGGCCAGGGCCCACCCCCACCCCGACTCACCTGCAGTGCCTGGGGAGAGGAAAGCTGAGCTGCAGGGGCCACCATCCTGTCAGTGTGGGCCAGGGACTTTGCAGATGTTACTTCCTATGACGCTGCCAGCAGTCCTCTGAAGCCAGGACTCTGTGTTCCCATTTAGTAATGGAGGAAATAGCGGCACCGGGGGAGATTGAAATAATGTCTCTTGGCTCCTAATAAGCAGGAAAGTCAAGACAGGGTTGAAGCAAAAGAGACCCTAAGGCTAGCTATCGCTTCAATGCCCCACTCCAGAAAGAGTGAGCAGAGCTGCTGGCAGAGTGTAATGCTGTAAGGTGAGGGGAGCCCCGGACACCCCACTTCCTCCTTCACCATCACCACTATCACTACTTCCTCTTCCTCCTCTACCTGTCCCCTCTCTTCCTTCTTCTCTTTCTCCACTTTTTGCTGCATTGCCGCTGCGGAGCTGAGGCCGAACTCCAGACTCTGCCACTGCCTCCTCGTGTTGCTGCTTTGGTGGTTTCTGTTGAGACAGGAATTTCTGGAAGACACAAGACTCCATAGCGTTTATGTGTCAGGGAGCTCAGAAAGATTCAAATCCTGACATACCAGCTGTGTGAACTCCTGGGGTTCCTCACCTGCCTAGGTCTCAGTTTCCGGGTCTTGACAAAGCAGCTGGTGCCCGCAGCCTTCTAAGCAGGCTGCTGTCCAGCCAGAGAGGCACTACTGAATAGGGGTTGGGGGGGGCATAGAAAAGTGACTGCCTTTATGGCCTGGATGGTCTCCCACACGTGGCTCCTCTGACCTCCTAACCTTCCAGCTTCTCATCCCAGCTTCTTTTCTCTTCCTACGCCTCATGCCTACTTCACACTAAGTATGGAGTGGATACTCACAGTTAAGTGTTTTGCCTGTAGACATAGACTCCGTTTTTTTCTGTGTTATCATCAGGGTCCTGAATCTGGGAGCCCTGAAGAGCATGGATGAATGCATGGATGCTCAAGTCTCTCAGACAGGATGGTGTAGTATTTGCGTATAATCTATGTGACTCCGTCAAGTCCTGTCTAGGTGTCTCAGGACAGCCTCGCAGTGCAAACGCGGTGGTGATAGGGGTTGACTATCTAATTCAGGGAGGGCACGAGGAGAAAGTGTGCACATGCTCACTAAGCACCACTTCCCTTCTCTTTTCAGTGCATGGGTCACTGATTCCACAGCCGGTTGTGAGTGCACAGCGGTGTGGATACACACAAAGTAGAGGCTATGTCTCTTGTTCCTTCTCTGTTGTCTCACTCATCGCCAGCGCCGGAAAAACCCACTTGCTCAGGTTAGGCCTTTAGTAAATTAATAAACACTGTGTGAGGGAAGGAGGAAAACTGGGTCTGCTATTTCTGAAAATTTATTTGGCACACCCCTGTTGCCGAGTGCTGAGCCAGGACAGTGGTCCCAGCAACCTCGCTGTTCTGGGTGAGTTGAGGCCGTTTGGATGCGCGTGTACCAGCAGGTGCTTGAATGGGAATCCTCAGGAGCAGAGAGGTCAAGGCCGGTAGAAAGAAAGGGCGTTCTCTGGCCGAGTCTCACCTGGAATCCTTCCCTTCCTGTGCACTTTTCTTCTCCGCTTCCTCCCCGCGAGGCCTCAGCTGGCAGGTGAACCGGCAACAGCTGTGTTGCCGGCAAAGCAACAAAGCGGGGGTGGGGGATNGTGGAAATACGTGCAATTTCCTGAGCAGAGTACTAGGAGGGGCAGGGTTCATAAAGAAGAGGAAAGCGCAGAGCTTGGCCTGGCTGGAGCCTGCTAACTTCATTTCCTGGGGACCCCAGCAGTCTGCAGAGAGCCATGGGACCGGGAGGGGGGCTTCCACTGGGAGGGTGATGGGTCAGCGCATAGCCTGGCTCCAGGTGGCTGGTCCCTGGCGAAACCGGTGCAGGACTCCGGGGCCCTCAGGGCTTCCTCAACAGCGCTTGGTGTTGGAGATTTGTGAACTGGTTTCAGCCCTTCAAACTCAGGCTCCCTTATCTAGCTAAGTGTTTAACCTGACAGGCGAAGACCCCTTCGGGGTTCCTGAGCTTTCTGGAGCATGCGGAGAAATGTGGTTTCTTTCTTTGTCTATGGCAGCTCTCATTTTCCACAGCAGTTCCCAGCTACTGGCTAAAAAGCAACTCAGTGTCACATCCGTGAGCTTGAATCTACATATTCAATTAATTGTGGGTTTAAAAAAATTGTTTTTGAGACAATGTTTTGCTATGTAGATTTGGCCTGGAACTCATGGCAATTCTCCTGCCTTCTTCAGAATGCTGAGCCGACACTATTTTTCAAAATTTACATCTGGATCTGCTGAGGTCGCTCAGCAGCTAGAGGAGCCTACTTACAGCCAGGCGACTTGGCGTGTGCCTTTAATCCCAGCACTCAGGAGGCAGAGGCAAGAGATCTGTAAGTTCGAGGCCACAGAGTTCTGGTCTACAGAGCGAGTTCCAGGACAGCCAGAGCCACACAAGAAACCCTGTCTCAGAAAACAAACAAACATATGTACCTGTTTGTAAGCTTGATAACCTGAGTTTGTGCTCAAGTCTCCACATGAGGGAAGGAGAGAACCAGCTTCTGAAAATTGTTCTCTGATCTCTACACACATGTCTTTATCATGTGCATGTGTGTGCACACACGAACACACAACAAAATATTAAATTAAAAACCTGCTTGAGTGCTGAATGCATTGGGGTTCTTTCTTTGTCAATCCTACACAGCACAAAAAATTATTTGTGGAGCAGTTACTTAGTAGCAAGGACTGTAAGTAGTCTGGAGATGATGTAATGTATGCAGGATGCTATGCAAATTTGTGCCATTTTATGTAAGGAATTTTATAATGATATCCAAGTGAAATCCTAGAATAGTCTTAGAAGACAGCAAGGGGTGGCCTTATGTTTCAGTCCAGTCCCATAAGCACAGTTTGATGCGAATCTTTAGAAGTCATGGTTAGCTTCTGTAGGCGAAAGGAAACCTTTCCAGTCTCTCGTAGTTCTTTTCTGGTGTCTCAGAGTGTGTCTCAATGTGCGGTATCACACATTGTGGCAGCGAAGGGAGCACATGACCTACCTCTGTGTTTTGTTGGCAACTGAGGAAGAGAGGCTGGTCTGGGCTACTTCTTGCCCTGGATCTGTGGAATGATCCTTCTGTACACTTTGTGAATATATGTCGCTATGATTAGTTTAATAAACAAGCTGACTGTCCAATAGCTGAACAGGATAACGTTAGGTGGGAAAGCCAAACAGAATGATGGGATGAGGAAGGGTGTAGAGAGAGGAGTTGTCAGTCAGAGGGAGAACAAGTCGTACATACAAAATGGGGTAGAGGTAAAAGAAATTTGAGTGCTGGAAGCTAAGAAAGTATCACGGGACAGAGGATTAACAGAACCAAGGGAACAATGGCAGCAGGGGACCAGCAATAGTAGGGAGCTGTGACCACCCTTTGTCCTTAAGGAGACCCTGAGAAGTGAATGCATGCGAAAGTAGCAAGGCAAGATGAACAGCAGATACAAACATTGATAAACCATGGCCCATGGTCTGCCTCTGGTTTCTAAACAAAGTTTTATTAGAATGTGGTCTAACGCATTTACTTACACATCACCCTATCTGCTGCCATTTTATGATTCAGCTAAGGGGCAATAGTGACAGGAACTGTATTGCCTACAGTATTTAAATTATCTACTGTTTGGCCCTGTGTAGGCAAAGTTTGCTGATTGTGGCTTTTACGTGCTGAAGTATGCCCTATACCATTCATTTACTGAATTCCAAGCTCCTCAGTTCCTCAGAAAGCAACTGTGTTTAGAGAAAATTTTTGTGTGTTTGCTTCTGTTTTTGTAAGAAGATTTTCATGTATCCCAGGCTAGCCTGAAATATCCCATGTAACAGAGGCTGGCATTGAACATCCAATCCTGCTCCCATATTCTGAGTACCATATTACCTGGCTGAGGTAAGGTTTTAACAATGATGTCATTGGAGTGGCCCTAGTCTAATCTGACCAGTTTTTTTTTATGATAACACCTATGTGTCCATAGGGAAAGTCTTGGGGAGCTGGGGAAAAGATAGCCACCTAGTTGAGGAGCAACACCTCAGAAGAAACCAACCTTGCTGACAGCTCAGTCACAAAGGTTTAACCTCAGAACTGTGAGAAGAGAAATGCATGTTGTTAAGGCCCTCCGTGTTTGTCACGGCAGCCCTGGACAATGGCTGAATCTGCAGCAGTGGAATATCTGGAGGCAGAAAGGGACTGAGCGGCAGTGGAGACACTGCAGGCTAAGCCCAGCCAGAAACCAACCTAAAGGCTCACCTCCCAGGGCACAGAACCAGGCCCAGACTATGAAGAATAGATACAGGAGCAGAAAGTAGAGAGGCCAGTGTGAACACAGGAAGAGGGGGAATGGCGGCCGCAACAGTTCTCCATCACACGGCGGCACCCATGGTCTCTACTGGCTCTTTCTCTTGTGCCCATCTGTCTCTGCCATTTTGGGGGGGAGGGGAAGGGTAAGGAAAACCACAGACATAGTAAAATATCACCACCCAAGAAGTGTTCTGTAGGTATCTCTAATAGATTAAAAACTTAAACATGACCACAGTGCCATTTTGACACCCAAGGAAATTAGCAAAAATTGCTTAATTATGCTTCATCCTATCCCCGCTCAAAGTTCTGTATTGCCTCACAGGTGTGTAACAGCTAGTTCTTTCTCACCAGGCTTGAAGGCCATGGGTCATAGTTATTCATTGAGAAACCTTTATTTGTCCTCTTTAAAATGTCTTGCTTATCAAACACCTGTGTGGGCTTGTTCCACTGTCCCCAGAATTTCCTGGAAAGTGCCAGGTAGATTTAAAGTCTTGTTAAATTCAAGGGTGGTGCCTTTGATCACATCATTTTACAGGAATGGAGTTTCTGCTTCTCCAACTTTCTGTAATAGTGAGGACAGTGGATTTGGCAGTGTGAGCTGATCTTTTTGTTACCAAACTCTGTTAAGTAAGTGTTTATCTAACAGGATAGTGTGTCCTGATGGCCACTGCCCCATTGTTATTTCAATCTGCTCATACAATGTTTTCTTTTCTTTTTTATACTTTGTTTTTAATTGAGCTGTACAGTTTTCCACACTCAGCTTCCCTCCTCCCCTTCCTTCCCTCTATATTTATTGATAGAATTATTCTATAAGGAAGAACTTCCCCTCATCACCTAGTGACCCTAAAATATTATCTTAATAAAAAGGCAAAAGTTATGTTCTTTATTGCTTTTATAACACTGAGTTGGTAGGATAGATATCAATGGCTTTTTTCTTATTATTAAGAACTCAGAGTTTGGGGTCTGGGGAGACACCTCAGCATGTAATGAGCTCGCTGAGTGGATATGAGGACATAATCAGCCACTGACACTCAAGTAAAAAGGTGAGTGTGGCCACTTGTCATCCCAGTGCTGTGGGGGGGCACTTGCAACTGGATCCCTGGAGTTCAGACGCTAACTGAGCCTAAATCGTGAGCCCTAGGTCCCAGTGAGAGATTTTGCCTCAAAAAATAAGGTGAACAGCTCCTAAAGAACAACAGCCAAGTTTGACTTCTGCACACATACACACAAACACACATGCATGCATGCACGCGCATACACACACATACATACTGATACACAAACATACAAGTCAGAGTTTTAAAAATAGATTTTATTATTTTTCATTTTCAGCCAGTGGATGATTTTTTTCATATCGGTTATTGTGTCCTTTTGACTCAACACCCTTCACATTTGGTATTGTCCTGGCTCTCTGGCACAGTAAGGTGCCTACACTCACCTTTACCCAGTAATAAGGCTGAAGGCTCTGGTCAGTTTCTCTAGAAAACAGAAGCTGAAGCAAAGCTATGTATTCAGACTTTACTGGGAAGAGTTCAGGAGAAGTAAAACCAAATAAAATCAATCAAAGATAAGGCAAAGAGAGATATGTTTCCAAGGAATGATGGGCCCAGGTTGCCTCCTCTTCTTAATAACCACACCCTAGAACAACAGTAGGTGCCTGCCATTTCCTCCTGTGTCCCTGAGCTGTGGTTCTCACTTGCCTCTCATCACAGCATGAGGGGAAGCCAGAGTATCCACATGGCCAGTCCAGGCAATGTGCAGTTGGGACAGTCACTCCAGACACTCAGTGCTGTTGTGGGGTATCCTTAGTGTGTGCTGCTAACAGTGATCAAGGATTTTGCAGCTATTTTTTTTTCAGGTACACAATTCAATATTATATACATTTTATATGCATTATTTCTCAACAGCTGTGCATTTGCTTTGTGGTATAATCTTAGAAACTTGCGGATTCATAGTCTGTAAAACAAAAACCTTACAAAACTCATCAAAACTTGCAAAAAGGTTTTTGGAAGACTAGAAAAGATACTTTATTGTCTTAATCATGCATTACACAAAGAAAATATTTAGCTACACCATCAAATTAAGCACATCTAAAAAAATAAAACAGGGAAAAAAACTCAGTCAACAAATGGTGCCCAACATGTGGACGACTGACAGAGCTTGGGAAATAATTCTAGACATAAAATAACAGATTTAAGCATGGCTTATTGATAGCAGCACTCTGTTGGGTGGGCTCATTTAAGAGAGGCTTCCTGACTCAGTTTTAGCTGCAAAACCCTACAGTTATTTAAGAGGTCCTGCTACAAAACACTTAAATGGTGTTGATGAAAAGCTGACTGCATGCTTTTTGGTTTTC
>LOEQ01000301.1:460684-470784 GCA_001685075.1 Bramus lutescens | reverse complement strand
AGTGGTTTGCTTGCAGTACATCATGATGAAGACCCAAGTTTGATTTTCAACACCCATGTAAAGAAAAGAGCCAGTGTGGTGGTATGCACCTGTAATTCCAGCACTGGCGAGGAAGAGACAGGAGGGCTCCTGGAATTTGCTGGCCAGCCAGTCTAGTTGAACCCTTCAGCCCAAAATTCAGTGGGAAACCCTGCCTGCAGAAAACAAGACCACCGAGAGGGAATGAGGGAAACACTGACATTGACCTCTGTCTTACATGTACATGTGTGAGCACACTTCCTAAGAATACTCTAGAAGTACTATATTCCAAACTCCTGTTTTTTCTTTACAGTGGAGTCTGTAAATTGGAGACATCTAATCTCTTTTTTGACATACTGTCTTTTTATTATAACAACTTTGGTCCTTTAGGTAGCTTCAGAGACGAAACTGTTAACTTGTTTCTGGAAGAAACCTGGGTGGTCCAAGCTCCTAGATTAAGGTAGGTCTCCTTATGAACATATCTTCTGGATAAATACAAAAACTAGATTAAAATAAGTACTTCATTGTGGATTAAAAAAAAACCCGATCCAATGTCCTGTGAGTTGGACAGAGCTATTTATAATCTAACAAATATTAATTCTTTATTTATATCTAGGAGTTTGGCTCTCTCAAGCTAAGTCCATTAGCTACCCATTCAAATTCATTTTTGGCTAAAAGCAACCAATGGCAGACCCCTGCTGGCCTAGACTGGTACTGTACTTCAAATCCCATTAAAGCTGGAGATAAAGGCTAGAGACAAAAGCGCAGAGGTGCCAGATGTTTAGTTTTGTCTCTACTTTTATGTATACCTGTGGAAAACGTTGGGCATCTCCCCCAATTGTTCTTTATTTTAAAGAAAATATTTATTTTATGTATATGTGTGTATGCATGTGCACCGGATGCACATATGAGCCTGTGTTCAGAAGAGGGAGTTGGATCCCCGAAGTTACAGGCAGTTATGCGGTGCTGGGAACTGAACCTGGGTCCTCCTGTAGGAGGCGTAAGTGCTCTTACCTACACGGAGCCATTTCTCCAGACTTCCATCTTCCTTTCTGATGCTGAGCCTTTGCACTGAACCTGAAGCTTTCTGTAGTAGCCAGGCTGATGGGTCAAAGAGCTCTAGGGCCCCTCCTCTACTCTCTCCCAGTGCTGGGGTGACAGGTGAGTGAGCTCCCTGACATTTATGTGGGTGCTAGGGATGCCCACGTAGGTCCTCAGCCTTGAATGACAAGCACTTTATCCACTGGGCCGTCTCCCCAGTCCTACCCGCCTTGATTTCTAACTGCCAGTATTTGTCAAAAGTGTACTAAAGCAGGGGTAAGAAGAAGGCTTTTTTTGGTTTTGTTTTTGTTTTTCTACAAGGGGGCGATCACTCTTGAAGGAGATTCATAGATCACAATCTCCCTTTAGGGTAGTTCGGGCTTAGATCTCTGTCCTCACAGCTCACGCTCTGTTGCTAACCACAGTTTGTAGGGCACTCAGGTTTTCCAATGTGTTCATATTCATTGCTCAGTGCACATTCAAAGTCCATCAAGCAAGTGTCATCTCTCAAATGCAAGGAAGAGGACTATGGAGGGTCAGGGGCAAAAGGAGTGTTCAAGGACACATGTGGAGGGAGCCTGCAGCATGAGGGAAACCCCAAGACTACAATTCTTTCTCTTCTTGTGATCACTATTTCCTCTTCTTTAATGAAACGGGCATAAATTGAGCTCCGCTCCTATGAGCTAAAACAGAATCCCAGGAAAGGAAGCACAGGGCAGGCCAAGGACAAAAAGAAGAACCCACGTACTCCTGAGGAAGAGCACAGCTCTTGTTTGGGGATAGGGGTGTTGGATGGCCCTCTGGATGATGGAACCTGGAGGTGACACTCATGAGGTTAGACAGTAACAGGCAGATAAGTTACCTATTTCCGGGGCTGGGGAAATTGCTCCGCGGTTAAGAGCACTGACTGCTCTTCTAGAGGACCAGGGTTCAATTCCCAGCACCTACATGGCAGCTCACAACTGTCTGAAAATCCAGATCCAGAGGATCTGACACCTTCACACCAATGCACATAAAAGATTAATAAATCATAAAAAATTACCTATTTCCATGTCCCACCTCAGTGTTGGCTGCAGTGGACAGAACACAAACCCAAAAAGCAGATCAAAGGATGAGAACGAGAGCTGGAAGGATGGGGCAGCTCATTCCACATCTGTTTGAGGCCTCACAGATGACCTTTTCTTCTTCCCCTCACAGAACTGGCTAAGGTTTGCCACTGGCCAGAACTCAGGGTCTCCACCCATGTGTGACATGAGCCAGGGTATCTTTTGCTTAAGCCCCTCACTCTTTTCCTCTGCAGGGCTCCAATCTCTTCTGTTTGGCTTGAGTGACACAAATCCACTCTTCAGAGTAAACAAAATCATCACTTCATTAGAATCCCAGAGAAGGGATGCTGTGACTGCAAGGAGAGCTGCGACTGCCAACGCAGACAGGAGGAGATTTCAGAAGTACTGCTGGCTAGGCCAGTGGGCAGTGAGAAGACCACCCATGGCTTTCTGCTCTGCTCCTCCGAGAGTCACAGCTGGTCCCCTCCTCATAGATATTTTGGTCATTACGATATTTTTTTGTCATTAGAAACATTACATAAATATTACTATGTAAAAACGTCTGCATGTGTCAAGGTTTTTAAAGAGGTGTCTTTTAAATATTTGTTTTTAAAATGATTTTTAATTATGTTTGTTTTTCTATGGGTTCCCCTCTGAGGTCCTCAGTGTTGGTGTCCTAGACCTGGTATTACACACAGCTCACAGTTATCTGGCAGTACAGGGAATAAACTCTGCAGGAGCAGAATGTGCTCCTAACCACTGAGCCATTGCTCTAGCCCAGGTAAAGAGATTTTGAGAAATACAATTGGCTATCGCTGAGTTTCTCTTCCAAAATACCCACTTGACACCTCACTAATAAATTTCTATAAGGTTATTATCCATAACTATCCAATCAATCTAGTAGTTCATTTAACCTCTGCAGAACTCTGCTTGAAGTGTCTTCTTCCTCTCACAGCCTTGAAGCACCCATGAAAAGAAATGGTGAGCTCATTCCATTTCAGGTCATACATGGTGCTGTCCATTCCTAAAACCAAATCCCCATGTGCATTGGCACATACATTAATACAAATATAAACACATACATTCATACATATGCACATATACACACAAATGACATCCCCGAGTTCCTTGAAAAGTGTGAAGCAGCACAGCTGAACACCACCCGATCAACAGCTCTGCCCACGTATGCCTGTCACTCAGAAACTACGAAGGGTAAACTTCCCTTGTCCCTGGAGAAATGGGAGGAGGAGGCCAAGGATAAGGGTAAGAGAGAGGGAAGCAGCAGAGAAAGACAGCTGTCCTTGCAAGCGGGGCTATTTATTCCTCACTATTGCTAAATCTCCTGTGACATTCCAGAGGGTCTGACAATCTCTAAAGAAAATACCATCCTTGTGTCTCCTTTTACACAGGACATGAACTCTGCACCAGACAGCCTACGGCTGCATGCGGGGGAGTTGTGATCTGGGGCCACGAACATTTCTGTGAGAGGAATGGCGTCCTGACTGAATTACCAGCCACACACACACACACACACACACACACACACACATATACACACAAACACTGTATATAGTACGTGATTAGTCTCTTGGGGTAAGGGAATGGCGGCACAAAAACTTCAAATTAAAATGAGGTGACAAAAATGACTTCCAAGAATGCCTCTTAGGGAAACAATCATATGCGGTTGCAAGACATACTTTGAAAGCCATTTGGAAGTGGGTGGGGTGAGACCCCAGGACGGATAAGCTGGACTAACAACAGATGGTTGCTAAATGGTCTTCTAAATAGGGGTTAGAGCTTCTGACTCTGGGTGTGGTATGCAGGTGGGGCAGAGTTCCAGTGACAAACTCTTCATGCTGCCTCCATCTTTTCCTTTAAATAAACGTTGATCTAATATCCAAAGAAAAGCAGTTTGGAGGGGCGCAGAGTCATTTGTCTTCCCGATGTGCACATATTTCCTCTGGACTTGAACACACACTTTCCAGCACCCCCCACCCACATGCTGCTGCCTGTCACACTGAAGCTGTCCACGGCTTCAAGGATAACAATGCCAGTGAGCACATGGGAAGAGTTAATGGCCAGTGTTGTTAGAAGCCAGACAACACCCCTTCCTTNTTTTTTCCTTCTTCTTCTTTGTGGTGTTGAGGGCATTGCACATGCTGGGCAAATACTCTACCACTGATCTCCATGCCCAGCCCCAAACTCTCATCTTTAAAATCGTACACTTCAGACTCCTGGTCCAGAAAACAGATGTAAACTCAAATTGGGGTAAAGGGGCCTGCCACCATCCTCAGCTTGCTTGGGATATTGGTAGAACCCTTAAACAGGCCAGCGCTGTACTTTCTTGATACAAAATAAAAACCCTAGACTGAAGCCTGAGAAAGAGTTTACTATGATTTTACAGTGGCAGAACTGGGAGAGAATGGAAGATCCTCACCTTAGAAGACTCTACCTTATTTTAGGGGTACGGAGAAAGGCAAGGCGGCTGGAGACCATACAGTCCCTTGGAGGGAGAGTAAGGATGGGAGTTAGTTTTCTCAACTCTCTTCCTTGGTCTGCGAGGAGAAACAGGTGTCTGCTGGGGTACCACCTGATTTAGACATTAAGCTAAAGGGGTCTTCCAGTTATCAGCATCATGACATAGTATCTGGAGAAAGAGTAAATTTGAATGCTAGTCAGTCTATCCACAAAATGTCTGAATAGCTACTTTGTGTGAGGAAATTTTGTTAGCACTGGTAACACAGCAGCCAACAATTCAACTTTCAAAGGGCCAAAAAGAATAAACAAACACATGATAATCTGAAGTACTTACATTAGATGTAACTGGGTCCATGAAAGAGCCTGGAGGATCTCACCTTTGGACTGAGAAGTTCTGTGTGAGCTAATGTGACGATACGCTCCATCTATGTCTGTAAAGGGACTCCAGCGATGAGTGACTGTCAGTCCCGTGAGTAGTTATCAAAAGCTACCACTTCTAAAGGCTCACTGCGTGTTCCAGCACTGTCCTAGTTCCTGTGCATCAACTACTTGTTTACTCCCTAAGTTAGGAAAGAACAAAGTCAGTACTAGAACCAAGACTGCTTTGGAAACCCAGGCTGAGGAGCAAGCTTCACTTATTCCATGTTCCAAAGGCAAAAGACACACTTCGTTTCGTTTTGTTTTTCTTAGCAATGCCACAGCAGTGTTAAACAGCTCTTCGTGTTAACAGGCCTCCCTTCCACCATCCCCAGAACTCCAGGTCTAAATTTTGTTTTTCCTGTCACTCCATCACTCTTCATTCCACTCCCTGGAGACTCTTCCCCACTCACACACAAAGTCAATTACGTCCCATTAGCCAACACTAGCCGTGTTTACACAGAAGGAAAAGAGCATGTTTTTATGAGCAGAGATTCTGTTTTGCTATTGTTACCTCCCAGGGGAAACAGAAATACCTTCTCTGGAGCTAGTCAGTGGGAGCCGAATTGACAAAGGGTGGGTCCACACCATACCTTATTTTCTCTTCTGTGAAAGGATCTTATCTAGTTTTTTTTTCTTCCAAACCAAATCCTCTTACTGTTGAACAATGACTCAAGCTGAAAAATTTCCCAAACATCTGAAACCTGAGAATTTGTGCCTGGAATCCTTGAAGTTCATGGCTTCCAGATGGAGAGACTGGAAGAAGGGGCAGAGCAGCGGAAGGAGGTGGGTGGATGAAGGATGGTGGAAGCATGAACTCTGGATCACTTCTGACTTCTGCCATCTGACAGTGTGCCAGGCCTGAGGACAGGCAGCAGTAGTCCCTCTGAGACTGTGCCAGTGATGATTAGGAAGTCAGTCGTTGTGAAACTCTCTTCCGAGGGCAGTGATGGGCTTCAGCAGCACAATACGAAAGAATGCCTATGGCTTGACTATCACTAAACACTCCACATGGATTTTTGTCATCAGCCCACAGGTGGTGTATCTGCAGCCACAAGTGGTAGACCCAAGGGGCCTTCATTGTTTCCCTGGGTCTTGTCCTCTTGCCAGAGCTGGGGGAGGGCTTAGCAGACAGCTTTGAGTAAATAACAGGCAAGTATAGCTTCAACAACTGTGGTTAGGTATGATTTTAATGGGAAGTTTTTCTTGGATCAGACAGGCCCTATCTTCCAGGGTAAATGGGTTCTAATTTACCCGTTAACAAATAGAATTGGTTTAAGTGTTGAGAAAGTAACATTTTCCTTTCATTTTTCCTCTTTTCTTGTTGACATTTTGTTTTTGTAGGTGGGATTCAGCTTATGTAAGCTCAGTCTGGGCATGATCTCCTCCTGTCATGAATGGAACTGGGAGACATGACGTAAAGTGAGATTCATCAGACACAGAAAGACAAATACTGTCTTCTCATTCATAGGTAGGAACTAAAGAAGTGACTCTCTGAGAAAGAGTGGAGTAGAGGAACTAGAGGCTGAAAGGGCAGGGAATACGAGAGCTTGGGCACTAGAGACCATAACACAGTTATTTAGGAGCAGTAAGTTTTGGTCTTTTGCATCACATAGGGGACGGTAGGTTAAACAATCTGCTGCCTATTTAACAGGAGAGAATGTCCACTTCTGTTGCTGTCAGTGGCTCATCTCTACCCCAAACCACTCTCCTCATGCTCCCACCACGACCACTTCTTAGGTGCACGCTTCTACTGTGGTTCTGACCTCTTGGAATAGGCTGATTTTAATTCAAGGATATAGTTTTCACCTGGGTCCAAAAGGTCATTTAACGGGAGTGTGGGGGAAAATAGTAAGAAAAGTTACTTTCGGTTAACACTCCTCACTTCCAGATGTTGTAATAAAGTAGCATGTAGCCAATAGGTTTATTTTTGGACTCAGTGTTCTCAAGACCAACCAGAGCAGTCGGCCCCTTCTGAACCGGATCTCGTGGTGTGGGGCACAGAAGTGCTTTAAAGTGTCCATCCAGGCTTAGAGAATCAAAGTAGGGAATTTTCTGCAGTAGCATGACTGCAGACCTGTCTTACCCTGAGGTCTGAAGACATCACCTCTGCAAGTTGAGTGGTACCCAGAATTTACAGGCTTTTTTGGAGTATGATATGAATCTGGGACCTGGGCCAGATATTTTCATTGGGAAAATGTGGACAATTCACACCTCCGTCCTTTTCTATTGCTGGCTATATGGTTCTAAAGTGAATTGGTATTTAATATTTTCAGTTAAAAGTATACAAAATGCTGGTTGCAAAGAAATAATGAAAACTATTTATGTAAAAGTAAGATGGTTGATTAGTGTTACAGTGAAAGATAAAACTCTGATCACAAACACAGCAAAAGTCTATAGAAAAATCCTTGCCTGTGTACCAAACGGAATGAAACCGATTAACACACTACTTCTATATACAATGCAGTGTGTGCCTTTATAGTCATGTGGTATTATTCACTGGACAGAAAGACAGTTCCACCTGAATGCTCCTGGAATTTTTAAGAAAATCTTTGGGTAACCAGATCAGGAACAGGTTACCCCAAAGTCCTTAATGAGCCATGAGAAATGAATTGAATTTTCATTCCAGGTCTTAGTATATGTACTCCATCAGAATTATAAGTCAAATACCCTTTGGCTCATGGCTCCAACATAGATAAAGCTCTCTAGGGAGGCAATGGCATCCAACTCCATGTTCACTTTGCTTCTCAATTCTTTCTTCTAGAACAACTAACCACCAGCTTTCTAGGCTGGAATTGTGTTGATATTCAGGTTTATTCTTCTTGCAGCACAGACTGGAGAAGAAGAATTGAAAATCTGTTATTACAGGTTAAATTGTGTTACACTCAATTTGCAGAGAGTGTCTAGTTTCTATTTTTTTGTACTTCTGATTTTGTTGTAATGACTATTGCCTAAAATAAATGGGCAATTGACAGAGGCTTATGGATGCCTAAGTGATTTTTATAATAGCAATATTTGTTGTTGCAGAATTTGACCTGTATTCTGGTTATTAGTTTTATTCTTCACATTGAAAACTTGGCACTACTATTGTTCAAGCCATTCTATGCAAAGCACTGCAGCGTGAAAGTCACT
The DNA here is from genome assembly GCA_001685075.1 of Bramus lutescens. Lineage (NCBI taxonomy): Eukaryota > Metazoa > Chordata > Mammalia > Rodentia > Cricetidae > Bramus > Bramus lutescens. Next base: position 462,652 of record LOEQ01000301.1, on the reverse strand, counting down.
TACAAAGCTTGGGGAGAACTCTCTGAACATAAGAGCTCACGGCACAATGAACCCTCAGCTAAGTGGATGCACATTTTGTCTAGTTGAATTCAATGACAAGGTAACCTGTTTTGATTTCGCACTTTTCTTCAATTATATAAATACGCTTATCTGTAGAAGTTAGCTCAATTCGGGAAATAACCAGGCTGGCTTAAAGATAAAAATTTATATTTTTACTTATTATGAGGGAAAACCCACAGCACAAGAATGGAAAGTCCAATTTTCTCTGTGTCCTGAAGGAATCACCCAGAGAGCAAGCACCTGGTCCATCCCCATTTTTCTCCTGGGCTCCAGGACTCCATGCCATAACTAGGTAACACTTCTTAAAGATGATTGGTTAACTGTTGCAGGAGCTCCTTCCACTCCTTCAGCCAATAGCCACTGAGATACCAGCCCACTGGGGCGTGGTCTCTCTTTAAAAAAGCAGCAACTGCCCTCTGCTCGCTCTCTGGCTTCCAACTCCGCCTCCAGCAACTAGGCTCCTTTCCTGATTGCACAGAGGGCTGTTGTCTGAGATGGTGATCTGTAAGTTTTCCCCTTTAAATAAATATTCTATTAATCATAAAAAATGTTCTGGATTGTCAAGGGCTTATTCCTTTTAATCCCAAGGAGGTTTCTCTCTCTCTCCCTCCCCCACATCTGTTTAAAAACATCTACTGTATAAATATTGACCATGTTTGGCATCTTTTGTGTACATGTGATGCTTAGTTATTATTTTGAATATGATACAATGAGATTCTTTTGATACTAAGTGTCTTCTATACAATGAGTTTTGGAGTCCCCTGGTCCACTTGACATTTTATCTTCCCTATTGCTGTGGCTCCCTTCCTTGAATCTGATTTCTCTGGAAGTCTGTTTCCCTTCCTTAAATTCAATCTTCTGCAGACTTGGAAACTAATCAAATATTTAGGATTGTGTGCGGAGTGAGAACAGAAGCTCTGGGCAGGTGCCTGATGTTTGGATGTATGGCCTCCCTTGCACGTTTGCTTTCTGGTATTTATTTCCACTGGTAGAAGGCTTGGCTGCCTGTTTCTTAGTTTTTAGTCATTTTTCAGTGGGTTGCACTTCTGCTAGGGTTTTCCCAGTTGTCTCAATTACTCATTCTCAAGTCATTTGTTTGGATTTTATGTTCAGGAACCACAAATAAATGAAGTTATCAGATGGCTGAAACTAGATGAATGAGTGTAGCAACTGAAACCTCAAATGGCATGAAGATTGTGGTCCTTTTTTATATGGCAAATGGTACACTACGGCCATCTCAGACACAGAACAGTAAAACAGCTTCTTTTGCCACCCTTTTCCAAGTACAGAAAGCAGGACTTCATCAAGCTGCTGGAGACATCTTCATGACACTTAATTAGACTACAGGCTTTGTGTCAGAGCTGGCTTACACTGGAGATTCTAAGTTTGCAGACAAAGCAGCCCTGATGCTGTCTTCTGGTGATTCCATTATTTATGGCCTTGAAATAAAGGAGGTAAAGCTAGTCTAATATTTTCCCTCCTTCCTAAAGCACAGCTCTTGGTCTGAAGAGGACTGCAGTATCTTCAGTCCTTTCCTCACTGTGTTCTGCTTTTTAGCTGTATAAAGCAAGAGCTGGAAAAGGCCCAAGTTATTTGCCCACGACTAAACTGCATGGAGGGTGTGCCAGGGGCAACATGATGTCTTTATCAATACCAGGTGGAGTCAGTAGAGCTAGGAATGAAGAGTGGACACCACAGTCTGACAGTCTGGCTACTTAAATCCTGGCTGTTTTATTAAAATATACCTTGGTTATAGTACTTAAATCTCTAAATATGATCTCTGAGCAATAAAATAAGAAACCACAGTGTTAGTGCTTTGAGCATTAAATAAGGCAATGTTGGTGTAGGAGGGTCATCTGTCTATGTGTTACTTTCATTGGTTAATAAAGAAACTGCCTTGGCCCTTTG
>LOEQ01000301.1:431768-444992 GCA_001685075.1 Bramus lutescens | reverse complement strand
AAAAAAAAAAAAAAAGTACAGACCTAAACAGAGAACTCTCAACAGAAAATCTAAAATGGCTGAAAGACACTAATGGAAATGTTCAACATCCTTAGTCATCAGAGAAATGCAATTCAAAACAACTCTGAGATTCCATCATATACCTGTAAGAATGACCAAATTAAAAAACACTGATGACAACTTATATTGGAGAGGCTGTGGGGTAAAGGGAACACTCCTGCATTGCTGGTGGGAGTGCAAGCTGGTATGGTCCCTTTGGATATTAGTGTGGTGATTTCTCAGAAAATTAGGAAACATCCTTCCTCAAGACCCAGAAACCAATTTTGAGTATATATCCAAAGGATGCTCAACCAGGCCACAAGGACATGTGCTCAACTATGTTCATAGCAGCATTGTTTGTCATAGCCAGAACCCGGAAACAACCTAAATGCCCTTCAACCAAAGAATGGATAAGGAAAATGTGGTACATTTACACAGTGGAGTACTACACAGCAGAAAAAATGGCATCTTCAAATCTGCAAGCAAATGGATGGAGCTAGAAAACATCATTTTGAGTGAGGTAACCCAGACCCAGAAAGACATGAATGTACTCACTCATAAGTGGTTTTTAAACTGCCCTGAGTTAAACATAAAGCAAAGAAAATAAAACATTGAAATATATTTATACCTATCTTTTCTATGCATGTATAAAATACATACCTAGCTTTTGTAAAATTGGTTCATACTTCCTAAGCTCATTTGTAACCTATTTTTTCCATTCAAGTCAGTCATGAACATTTTTCCTCATCAAGAAATGTATTTATTTAAGATTATGAGTCATGATTGAATCACATATAATTAGAATATCAAATATTGGATACTTGAAGGATTTCTACCTTTTATTTCCCATATTTCTGTGACATACATCAATGCAGATGAATCATCCTTAATAATTTCCAAAGAAAAATGTCAGAAGGGAAACTCCTGGATCGAAAGGTACTATTTGTACTTTTAAAATAGACTTTAAATTTTAGAAAACTCTAGATTAACAAAGAAATTATGCTTAGTTCTCCCTATTGTCAACAAGAAATGATTCATCACTTGTTATCATTTACTGTGTTAGGGAACCACATTTAATGGTCTCCATTCCTGGGGTTTCTGATTATTGCCATAGCTACTCTTGATGATATAGTACTGCTTAGATATTTTGTAAGATGTTCTTCAGTTGGGATTTGTTGAATGTCTTGCTCATGGTTACAGGGTTTTGGAAGGAAGACTACAGAGCTAAAGTGCAACCATGTGCTATCAAGGGTTTAAGTTCAATATAACTTCACACTGTTAAAACTGATCATGACCACCAGCGTCATTACAATTTGTCAAATTTTTCAGAGTACTTACTCTTTTCCCATTTCATATAGTGTACTGTTTCGAAGAAAGTTACTATGAATAGCCCAAACTTGCTCCCTTTCTCCTTGAAGAGTATGTACATAAATCATCTGAAATATTTTTGAACATAAGATTTGTCTCTTCTTCCTTTACTCGCCTATTCAGTTATTTAACCAGTATAGACTCCTGGGCATTAATTTTATACTTGGGGTTATAATCTAAAATTATTCTGCTGTTCAGCTTTGGCCTTTGTATTACTTTTAGTTAGTTCCCTTGACATTTCTTCACCAATGTGAATTTTTTTTGGCTTGCTTTTGAGCTCTTTTTCTCTTTCAGCTATTACAAGATCCTCTAGGCTTGTCTTATGATTGATTTTCCCACATCTTAGAATCAGTCATTTCTCCAACAAGACAAGGATATGTGTTTCTAAAGGCTCTTGATACATTAATGTTAAAAACGTATGGAAGCAATCGTTGTGTGCTAATTTAAAATCATTACTTATATAGAGATGAGATGCCCATTTTCCCTATACCCCTGCCACAAATAGGATGGTTTCAAAGTGTATGCAGGAAACTGAACTAGCGCAGAAATAAGAGTGTGTGTGCATGTGTCTGTAAGAGGCAAATGCCAGGAGAGCAGTTAGGTTCTTTTTCTGCCATTATATTGGCTGTTTGCAACCTTCCTTCCTTCCTCCAACACTTCCCAATCTCACATCCCTACTGATCTCCTGTAGAGAGGACTGAAAGGAACCTTTCACATCCTCTATTAGGGCCCATGCAACTCTAGGGGGAGGAGAATGAGAATGAGAAGGGGAAGGAGAAGGAGAAAACAGCCTAAAGGTTTGCCTTCCCTGTTTCCTATATCTTCAGGAAATCACCTGACCTAGTTTCCTCATGTTCTCTTGGCATACAAATAATAGAAACCAAATCTCTCAAGCAGTTTCCTTTAAAAAAATATCTTCGACATAAAATTAAATAATATCTGGAGGTTCAAATTTTCTGTTGCCTCAAGCTGCAAGATCTTGCAAGTAACCAAGAGAGAGGGGAAAAGGATCAATAAATAAATGTACTTGACACTAATCTCATCTCTTTATGAAAAGGTATGTGTGTGTGTTCACATTATTTCAATAGCTTAGAGTCTCATGATGACTGTGGGATAAGGTGTGAAAATGAAGACCATTATAAGTTGGAAGAACTACAACTCTTAAAAAACTAATGCTACTTCTCCTATGGCTAAGAATTATGAATGCTGATTTAGGAGTTAAACTGAAGAACCAGCCTGCCCCCATCTTAAACTTAAAGCCATCTCATAGAAAAGACAAACCAAGTTCATCCCTATTTATGATTAAACGTCTGTTTTTCAAGGATTGGGCTATGTCTTACCTGTAACCTAACTACAAATGGTTCTGCACTGTATGTTCATGACAATCATTGTTTCAAAAAATTGTTTATAATTACCTCGTAAACCTTTATTTCAAAGGATTATATGACCACCTAGTGACTATCTAGTTATGCCCACCTTGTAATCATGTCTTTATTTCAGGAGGTCGTTAGGATTAATTGTTATGCTTATGTTCCTGTCTCTGACTGTTTTGCCCACCAAATCATCCATTTGGAAACCCCCTATGCCTAAGCCTTGTCTTCCTCACATCCAATGCTGACCTCTTGAACCCTGCCTTAGAGAGAGAAAGCCCATGTACATGAATAAAAGGCTTACTATAATTAATTGCTTTCTTTAATTAATTTGGCCATGATGATTTGGGTAAGTGGTCTTTCTCCTTCCATCTTTGTTTGGGATTAATAAAACATATCTGGTTTTGAATCACATTTCTACCATTTAGTACAAAAGGCTTTTGAATTCTGTGCTTTTAATTGAAAAAAAGGACAAATTAGTAACTAGATTCTTTAAAGAGTTGCTAAAAGGAGTTTTATATATATGTGTGTGTGTGTATGCATATATCACATTAATATACATATTCTCTCTCTAGAATATATCTCTATAGATAGAATACATGCACATACACAAAGAGTATACATTCACTCACATGGTATAATATCTGGCACACTTTAGGTACCTGATATATTTTGGAGTTACAAATGAATACATAATGATCAAAATGACCCTATAAAGAATTAATGTTCTGAGAAATCTCCCTAGCAGACTGTGGGTCACTTGTCGGTCCTAGACACATTGCCCAAGAATCTCACATGTTGTGAACAGTTTGTCACTACAGGTAAACAAAGAGCCCATTTTCTTTTCTAATTGTCATTGGAATAATGAGGTGTATATAACCACTCCAACATCAAATGTGGATCAAAATGCTGTATGATAAACAATGACTGCTTGTATAAAACACAGTTTTGCTGGTAAAGGGCAGGTCTGGTCAATGGATTGGTAAAACTGTTAACACTGAGGACTGTCTTAGTAACTTTTCTATTGCTGTGACAAAACAGCATGACCAAGGCAACTTCCAGAAGAAAGAGTTTAGGGGACTTAAAATTTTGGAGGGTCAAAGTTTATGGCCACCATGGTGAGAATCATGGCCAGCAGGCAGACAGGCAAACATGGTACTGAAGCACTATCTGAGAGCTTATATTTTGATCTATAAGCAGCAGAACTAAACGGGAATGGCATAAACTTTTGAAACCTACACGCACTGGAACTGTGGTTGTGACCAGTAGTAAAAAAAAACACACGCTGATCTTCAGGATCCCATTCTCGCACACATAAGAGGCCTCCTTTAAGAAAGGTTTCCACACTGGTTTAAGAAGACACATAAAAAGCATTCACTATAGGAATGATGTGATTATTTGTTAGATTCTGAAATAATCACTTTGCTAACATTTTGATATTGGGTTTTCAAATTAACTGTGTAACAGCACTGACAATCCATTTTACAGATGAAGAAAATGAAGAGCAGAGTAAGAAAGTGTCATTCCAAGTCCCAGAGCTAGACAGAGCTGCAACTACAATCAAGGCCTGTCCCTTGTTTTTAACCCTGTGCAGGAAATTCAATGATGGCAAGGCAATCTACTAGGAGGCTTGTGAAGTCAATCTCCCCGTATCTACCCAACTAGTTTCCAGCTAAAGATTTTCCAAGGCTTTGGAAGACTTAAAACTCCACTGTGATTACAATTGCTAGAAAGTTCCTCATGTCATGGAGAATCCCCAATAGCCTTGTCAAAAGCAGGTGGGAGGGCAGCGAGATTTTTTTTCCCCTTTTAGTTTTTACAACTATAGCTTGTCTCTCAGCTTTCCTGTTATAACCTTGCTGATAGACAGCCTTTCCCATCAGTTTCCAGAAAACAGTCATACCAAATCCCCACCATCCCCACCACCACCACCACCACCACCACCACAACCAAGACAGCTGAGCAGCAGAATCACTCAGGATACCTAGAGCAGAGTCCCTCTAGGTCATTTTCAGTTCTGTCCATCCAGGTCAGAAGCACCAGGCTTGCTTTTTATTCAGTTCCACAGGTGGTAAATTTAGGCTTTCAGCTCATTTCTTTTTCTTCCCCTCTGGAAAATGGAATCTAAATTAAGTTCAGATGATGTGCCCTGGTCTACCTCAAGGAACCAGTGAAGGTAGCCTGGAAAAAGTCCTGCTTTGTCCTTGCAGCCTCTAGGGGGCTTACGGGTTCAACACGTCCTAACCACACTGTAAATGCTTCTCAGAGAATGACTGTGGTCTCCACTCCCCAGTTTTCACTAGCATGCTTGGCACTTAGGACATATGATCCTTGTAGCATACCTGCATTTGCTGCTGAGGTGAAGGGTGGAGAAGGTGGACCTTCAAGGCAGAAAACTACATCCAACAGAAAATAAGACTCTCCTAATGCTATAAACTATTTATCTGGAGAACCCTTAAGGAAGGTAAGATGCTAACATTACCTATATAAGAATATGACCAAGACTCCTGACCAGGCTTGTCACCTGAATTGTGTGCCTTTAATAAAGCTATTTAATCTTATTATCCATTGTTTTAGTGATCTGTAGGATAAAGCATCATCAAATAATTCACTCTTTAATTTTTTCAAATCACTCACTCTTTCAGTAAAAATATTTATTGTACATTTGCAATATATTAAGCCCTTTAATAGGTGCTTTAATAGCATCAAGAAAGACAGACAAGGTTTTGGCTTTCTTGGGTATAATCTCCAATGAGGCGACAATAAGCAAACAAATTAAGCTGAGTAGAAAGTACTATGAAGGAAATGAAGCAAGATTATAGGATAAATATGATGGGTGCTTGTGTCAAGGGCCATTCAGGAAAGTGAAAACATGAGGATACCCCTTACAACTGAGTATTAAACAAGAAACAGATGAAAATGATTAACATACTTCCTAATTAGTACTTAGCCACAGCCAAATGTTTTTAAATCACTACTACATTTGTCTTTTTCATCTTACAGTAGCTGAACCACTACTATGTGCAAATAAATGACCAAGTGAAGGAATATAGTTAAGGACCTCTGTGCAAAAATGTATGTAGTCTGCACACTGAGAGAAAATGAAGAACAAAGTTAGCTGACTCACATATAACAAATAAGAAATGGTTTTATCACTCATCATTGACAGATGGATTAGTACTTTCCAGGAAGACAATAGGGTCGGGAGGAAGGCATGCCAGGTGGAGGCAACAGCTTGAATAAGCTCTGGAAGATGTGAAGCAGGTTAGCATGGTCAGAGGGCTGTGAACAGTCCAGAAAAGCCAGACTAAAGCATGGGAGAGCAGGCTGAAAGTGACTCGCTAGCAGCTCCCAGTGCTTCTTTTCATTGGTCATGCCTGAAATGTCTCCTAAGAAGATGGGGGGTATAGATGCGAAAGAATAGAAGATGAGAGGGTGTCAGAGCTCCATATGGCGTCTACCACACTGCCAGCACTTCAAAATGTGAACAAGAGCAATGTTTAAAATATTCAGGCTGTATTCTGTGCAACATTCCCCTAAGGCAGCAGAAACAGCTGTTTCAGGGAAGAAAAAACAAAACAAAACAAACAAAAAACAACCAATAGCAACTCAATATAGTCTGTGTGGAGGAAGTGGGCACGCATCATGCTGCTGAAATATGACTATACAATCAGTATAGGTTTGAGCCTTAGAGTGAAAGAGTGTCAGGAGCTACTGTTGGGGTCTGAAGTAAGGTGCACTGGCCTCTAAGCAGAGCCTGGGGTTCCCTTTTTGCCAATGCCAAACTAACTTGCCTGTTCTAAGGCCTATTCCAGGGTCAACAAGAAAACTCTTTAAGGGGAAAAGGAGAAACTGTGAAAACAGAAGTGTTTTCTGTCAGTAAGCCGGAGGTCTCTGGAATATCTTCCCCAGGATTCTGAGTAGATATTTTTGTAAGATAAGGGAGATCTCTGTTCTACTGCCTGGTCCCTACTTACCTATCCCCTTCTTGCATCTTGCATAGGCATATTTATTATACATTCCCCAGGAAATGGAAAAGATGGTATGAAAGCTCTCCACCTGTATCCTACCCCACTATCCAAGAAACTGAGGAGACAGACAATAGGCATAGACTCAGTAGGATCTGCCCCTACCAGAAGGCAGTTTCCTAAGAAGGGTTCCTGTAGTCATCTTCAAAGATGAATACAACATTTATTTTCAGTCCATCTTACCAGAGGCCCTTTCTGGATTGTACTTCGGTGTTATCAGATGAGAGATAACACTAGTCTGGTCATTACTAGAAGACCCCAACCCCATGACAACATCAAACAGGGGAGAGGGAGGAGTGCGTAGAGACAACACATATACAAAGGACCTGAACACTGGTGCCATCCATCTAGGTCATGTCATCTAGGTTAAACTAAACAAAGCCTATTACTCTGAACTCCAAGTGTCCTGTATACTGAGGAAGTAACAGATACTGAGCATGAGATCATGTGAGAAAAATACAAGGCCTTCATTACTTTAAATAGGTTCCCAGAGGCCATCAAGCAAAAAGTGCCTAGAAAAGTTGTTCTGCATTCTGGAGTTCTATACTTAGAACTTTTCTTCTGCTTGAAGCTGTAGGGTTCAAAGCTGGCTGTGGGACTACCATAGCCCAGCTGAGCACAGATGAGCCAGCTTATAACTAACCACTGAGATGGGGGGATGAAGATGGATGGATAGGGGTTTGGGGGAAGGAAAATGCCCATCTTTAAGAGGCCTAGGACTAGTGTGTGAGAACAGGGTGCTAAAAACATTTTTGTAAGAATCGTTAAAGACACATGCTCTCCTCTCAGTTTTCCCTGAAGCTTGTTCCCCTGAGACAGTGAAATGATAAAATTCTATCACTTCAGACTCTACTATGGAGACAGATCTCTTTATCTTCATTTCAACATAAATCTAGTGTCATGGTATTTATTTATGATACTTACAAAGCTGCCACTCTCTGTTGGCCCTACCCTAAGACCCTGCCAGATAAAACAAGACCTCGATGTTGGATCAGGACATCCCAATGGTGCAGAAGCTCACGCAAATACCTCAAAGAACACCAGGACTCCAATGCCCCAGTAAAGGCTAAGCACCCACTAAGACTGCTCAGTTGATGGCCATCTGTCAATAACCTGGATGACAGGCATCCCTGCTGTCAAAACTTTCAATCCTGCCTTTCAAACCAAAGAGGACCCAACAACCATGCCCAATAGAAACAAAGGTCTAAAGCCAATCCTCTCACTTAGTAACTCCTTGCAATACTGACTCTCACTGGCCTCAGTTTTCTTGTAGTTAGTGAGTCCTAGGTTCATGAATGTAAAGCATAGGAAACACTGGTAAACGATCAATGTTTTCATGAAATGTATGAGGAAAATGTCTGCCTACAGTAGATTTCTGCTATATACAGCTTTGTTTCCTTCTTCCTTAAAGGATTAGAAAAGTCTCAAGGTTCTTACATTCTGAGCCCAAATCTGACTTGTTAATTACAGAACAATGCTTTTACAGATAGTTCCCATCTACACCAGTATGAGAAGTTAACATAAAGTACATAGATCAATCTGCTTTCCCAACCACTCACTACTTAAATACTCCATGTAATCTTCACTCAGCCCAGGATAGGCATGGAGGGATGGTTAACAATGTAGATATTTCATGCATCGCTTCTTTTGTGGATTATTTTTATATTTAAGATAATCTGCTGTGAGACAATGAAGACATTCCTTTATAAAAACTATTTTAAGTACCTTTAGATAAATAAATAAATGTAACTAGGAAAAGTGATGTCTTTCACATTTAAATAAAGCCAGTGGAAGTAATTTTTTGTTGTACATTTGGAGAGAGAGCTATTTTCTCCACAAACTGATTATTCAGGTATCTCACCAGAGTCAAAGTCCTGATAGTACTTGGGGCTCTGGTGGACCTAACCCACTGGCAGTTAGTCACATGCCTCTCTTTGCCCAGTGAAGAAGATGGGCAGACCATGCTCTAATGTAGTAGTGCAACAATGGAGGTTGGGAACCACTGGTCTATGTGAAAAGCAACATGACTCCCTCCCACCCCTGCCTCAAGCTTATCTCTTAACTGTTTTAATTGGCAAGGATGATTATGCTTTACAGGTGTAGAAATTGAGACTCAGAGAAGTCAGCCACATGGCCATATCTGGAATCCACATTTGGGCAATTAAAAAACCCATGCTTTTCAGTAAAAAGAAAGTTGAGGCTGACTGGATTTTTATCAAGTCTGCATCACTCAGATCTCACTAATTAAGAGAAGGCTAGGCGCTGTGCAATGCATGGCAGCTTCCATCCACCTGTTCAAAAAAAGTTTCAACCTATCATTCTCAAGGAGACTATAATCCAGTCTCTCTTGTGGATCTTTCATTGATCTTTTGGTTATCAATTACCATCTGAAAGAAAAGGGTTGGGAACTGAGATAAATAAACAAAGTAAACCTGGGGAGGTCATTTTTCTCTCTGAATTCTAGTGTCCCCACCTATAAAGTAGATCATAGATAACCTATGTAACTGAGTATGTTTGAGCCTAAATAGGAAATCCTATTAAAGTTCTAGAAAAGGGTAAGGCTTTTTATGAACAGCTACTAATATAGCTACTGCTTTATTTCAGATTAATAGTTTTTAAAAGCTCAGAAGTTTAGAACAACTTGTCTCATTCAATATAGTTGAGAAAATAAGATTATGAGTTTCTTTTATAGCTAAAAACAAGACAAAAGAACTATAGTGGAAGCACAGAGGATTTGGTTCAAGAAATAGAGTCACATTTTCTGTGGGGCTAGCCCTCTCCCTTATGGTGCAATCTCTTTAGAGCTGAAGTAGAGCTTTGCAGAAACCAGAAAGTATACCATATACATAAATGCCCAGGAACACTGAACATTTAGAAGGCCAGGACCTGTAGGATGAATTGATGCAAAAGACTTTGCTCTAGTTTATAGCCCCTGAAGGTAGATTTATTAGGAACTCTGTTAACACAGGCAGCTCAACAGAAGCAGGGTTCAGGCTGGTCTTCGGGCTTGCCTAATAGTTTATTTGAGTAAAAAGCAGGGAGATGTGGGAGAATTAGGCTGGTAACAAAGCATCCCTGCTCTTACCCAGAGCAGCTGAGGTCTGAGCCTAGTAGGAACACATAAGTTCCCTTTGTTGGAGTTTTAGTCTTCCTGAAATTCAGACACAAGCTTGGTCTGGTGGTAAACTGCCCTGGCCTCCTGCGTTCTGTACACAGGAGCCAGAAGCAAGTGCTGCAAAAGGCAGCTTCCCTCTGCACCTTCCTCTCCATGTCCCGTTCACAAAGATTCTGAAGGCTGAAGAAAGACTGACCCTGCCCACAGCAAAAATAAAATGTGCTTCAAATCACTGCCCCCAGTGAACGGTGAGCAGTATGGCAGACTGCCTAGACCCACAGGTCTCAAGATGCTTCTGCCCTCTTGCTGTTTCCTTCTAAAGATTTAACAGGCAGTATTATTATTTGAACCCACATATGGGCTCAGAGATACAATTTACTTATTTATTTGCATTTTAAATGCCTTAAAATAGGCATTTGATTCTACAAATATAAACTTTTTAGCACAGGACAAGTAGTTTTCTAGCATGAAGGGGCAGAGAATAACTTCTTTAAAGTTACTGCCTGGGTTTCATCTAGACTAGTATTTCTGGAAAGAAACAGGCAAACTAGTTCTTCCAGTTATTGACAACAGTCAGGTAATACACTGTGTTAAACCTTCAGAGACTCAGAGAGGGAAAGCATTCCCCATGCAACAGAAAGGGGCATCAGAAGTTCCATAATGCCTTTTTAAAATAAATTTTCAGCTGTAAAATTCTGGTGAGATTTACTACCTCTTAAAAATACAGAGAGCATTTTTACTTTTCCTAAGCCAATTTCTAGGAAAGGTCTTGGCCTTTTTCTTCTCTTCCCCACCCCCTCCCCTTTCTGGGACATGTGCTGTTGAAGACATAGGAACATTTTCTGAACCCTTAATACATATGTCTTTAGTATATACAGATAAACATACATATATACATGAACACATCCTAAGTTTAGTTTATAATCACTATTTTGGCTTGGATTTACCTCATAAATAGTAAATCAGTGATCTTAGACTAAGTATCCAAGTTTTATTAGGGGGATATTCCTAGATATTTACAGGATTTAGCTGGTATAATATAAACATGTACTAGTCTTGAGGATACTATTATAGTCTGTGAACTATAAGGCCTCTTATTTTTTAATTTCTGCAAATTATGAATGATGACTCATACTACTGGCTTTTGCACATTTTTTCCAGATACTCCTTAACTCCTGAAAACAGCATACATGATAAACTGATATATATATATATGATATGGGATAAAAAAAACAGTATATGCATATATACATCTCATGCAATGCCTTCCTACAGACAGGCTGAGTGTCTACAGCATCATGACCACAGACACACTGTGCAAACGAGGGAGGTCACTGATAACAGAGGACTATATCCCCCCTCCATAAAGAACCCAGAGCTTTATTGTCCATACTCATTCTTGATAATATGCTCCCACTCTTACCAGAAAGATCAAGTCATACAACTATTCCTAATCTCAGCATATTATGCATCTAAGTGGGTTTCTGTCTCACTTTACACCCTCAAAACTGAAGGTTTTATCAACATACAGCTGATGGATAGGAAGATGGCAGGTCCTGAACAACAACCTTTTCTGGCTATGTACATAAGGTAATGATGACCTTGGAAGACTCCCCTTTCCCTTCCTTGCAAAAATCTGAGCACAGTTGTGCCTAGCAAGCAGGCCAAACATGTACTCACAAAGAAAACTGCTTGTACAGGTTTGCCAAAATGTACAGCAAATAATCTTCAATGTGCCCTTCCAGAAAAGAGTTAGACTCTCATTTCAGGCACACAATTCATTCTGACCAAACCATTCTATCTACTGCATGAATGCAAGAACATATGTACACACACTGGGTGCCTCTCATTTCCTCTGGAGTAATGGGAGCCTGGGAAATACTTTAAGCATTCATTTCCTAACATAAATTAGAACGGAACATCAAAAAACACCAGTGACATCTGCATGGAAACATAATGTAGTCATTAGAGTTGGTGTCATAACAATGAAAGGAAATGTATTCATAATGGTAGAGCATTTAAAATAATGTGTTGTTGGATTCTGTGTTCATAAAAACAATAATGAAGAAACAGGATAGGCCACATAAATTAAAAGGAGTAACAGGGGCACAGAATGGATTCAAGGACTCTGGGCAATGTCAGCAATGTGGCACATTCCTACATACACAGGGATGAAGTTTTGATAGTGCAAAGGGAAAAGAAGCTAGGAGAGCATCAGGCCAACACCGACAGATTCTAAATTCTGCCTCTGTTCCATCCTGCGTTCTAGACAAATTACATCAAAACTTGTCTATATCTCTGTTACTCAGATATATAAAATAAGAAGAGCTGAATCCTCTCCCACCAGCTCCAGGAAGGAATGGAAGAATAGAACACACATATAAAGTGCTTAGCATCCAGTGCATAGTAGACACACATATAATCAGCAGTATTATTCTGTTTTTGTTGTCACTAAGTGTAGGTACTGTGATTTCAGCAAAATAAAGTGGAACTAATAAACCCTTCCTTTCCAACATACAAGTTTATTATGAGCAGCAAATGAAATGTTTGTCTGATACTACACACTAGCTGACTTGGTAATTGTTCCCAGCTCATTCCACTAAAGAATACTTGCATGTATGTTCTATGCTGCAGATGGCATTGGCTTTATAATCTTGCTGCAATGTGTATTACAAAAAAAAAGAAATAAATAAGGGAGAGGGAAATGGGAGGAGAGGAGGAGGTGGAAATTTAATTAAAAATAAAAAAAGAAAGAAAAATCTGGTGGTAGGGTTACTAAGTATGATCTTGGGGGAAGTGTGCACTTCCCAGATAAACGGAAACAGGGTCCTTTCATTAGGCTTCAGCGAGGATACAGTACCTCAGGCTGCAGTTCTTGTCAGTCATAAGTGAATCCTAGTGTTTGCTGTTGACTCCGTGAGTAACAGTGCATGATGCCAACCCTGACCACCTGAATATGATCCCCAGGACCAACGCGGTAGAAAAAAAATCAACTCTTGCAAACTGCCTCTGAGAAGACTCAAAGCAGTCTTGACATCATGAGTCACTAAACCTAAACCAGAATTCATTTTCCTTTGTATGTATTCTGTGAAACAAAGAAACCGTTATTCTTAAACTACTCACACTGAGCTTTCTGTTGCTCAAAGCTGAAAACAATTCTGATATAATGTGGAAGTTTGCAGGGGAATCAAAAAGGCAGATACTTGAAGATATCTTCTTTGCCAAGATTTTCCTTCCCTTGGTTCCAGATCACTAACACACACACACACACACACACACACACACACACACACACACACACACA
>LOEQ01000301.1:419105-431228 GCA_001685075.1 Bramus lutescens | reverse complement strand
CTGTCTCTATCTCCATCTATCGCCAGATGAAGGTTCTATGGTAATATGCAAGATATTTTAACTTATTCTTTAGAACTCACATTTGATAACCATTTTGTTACAGGGTCACCTGAATTTTAAGAAAATTTAAAAACATTGAAACAGCTTCCTTATCCTGCCTCTGGATTGAGAACGGTAGGTAAAGGCTGCACTGTTGTTTTTCTCATTTTAATAGTGATTCCAATTTCCAGGCGTGAGTTCATGGCATCCCTTATTCCTATTCCCAAAATTATTTTATACCAATATTCTTTTGTTTACACAAAATAGTTTTTTTTATTTCCTTCTTTGATATTTAAAAATGTTTCCCTTCTTCTTGGGAATAATCTTATTTGGCACCAAAACAGATGTTAACATCATTCAGCAGTTCCCCTTTGTAGTGTCTAAGTTCCATATTGGTAACCAAGGTTCTGAAGGCTTCCTGTTGCATAGAGTCCTGATCATTCCTGCTGCAGTGCCCAGCAATTTAGGCTGCACCTAAAGTGTATAGTTCTCTGCCAGAAAACAACAAAAACTCTGATGCCCGCACTCTCTCATAAACCAATGTGTCTCTGGGACTCATATAGACTGCTTTCTTATTAAAGAAAGATTTTTAGCTTTCCTTCCAAAATAATACCAAATAATGCGACACAGATCTGCATGCATAATAACACACTGGCCAATGGTGAAACATTATGTATGGAGGTGGCCCCATTATACTGCTTAGTGATGTCATAGCTGTTTAAAAGTTCAATCTATATGTTTGCATAATAACTAACAACACACTTCTCTGAATGGCTCCCTCTTGCTGATGTATGACTGTATTGCAATGATTCTGATAATATATCAGAAACATGTTCCATAGTTATTAAACAAATGGCATCAAAGAAATAAAGAAGAAAAGGGGAGGGGAGGGGGAGGGGAGGGGAGGGAAGGGAAGGGAAGGGAGAAGGCAGAAACCTAAAGCATGTGGTCTGATGCAAGTCTGGCATTTTGTGTCTTGTATCTGTAACTCCGCCTCCATTCCCCCTACCCATTTTGGCTTGGCTAGCTCCTTTGTTCAGTCAGCTTTCTGCTCAAACATACCTCCTTCAATCCTTTAAGCATTTCCACACCTTATCTACAAGAGGAGGAGAAAGAGCAGCGCTAGTGAATACTCAGTGTGTATTCACTTAGTATATCTACTCTGCTGACCTTTACCTCCTTTGAGGGAAGGCATTGGGGCTGAAGAGGTTGGTGCATGCTATGGGCAGTAAGGTAGGCATCGGCAGGCTATGTGGTGCTGAGGAAAAAGCAAAAGTCCAGGTCAGTCCTTACAAAGCACACGGTACTGGAATAGATCCCTTCGTCTCTCAGAGCTTTAGTTTCATGATCCATATGAAAAACTGGCTCAGAGGATCAGTATACAGTGACATGAAACAAAGACGGCAGTTAGTTAACTCTCTGCTTATTTCCTAAGGCTGTAAAAATAGGAAGCGTTACAGGAATTCCAGGAAAGCGGTCTAATATTTTTCCCATTTCAACAGTCCCCTTAGCAACTGTCCTGATCTTTAGAAGTGGTTTTCAACCTTCCTACTGTTTTGACCTTTTAATACAGTTTCTCATGTTGTGATGACCCCAACCATAAAATTATTTCGTTGCTACTTCATAACTGTAATTTTGCTGCTGTTATGAATCATAATATAAATATTTGATATGCAGGATATCTGATATGTGGGTTGAGACCCACAGGTTGAGAACTGCTACTTTAGGGCAACACTCTCAAGTTCCTAAGTCACAAAGTTGAGCCCACAGGTCATTTTTTTTTTAAAGTTTTGAGTACATTCTCAAAACCCTGAGCATGAGCCTACCCTATTGAACAGAAGAGATTTAGTTCTCACTTCTCACCTGATATTCACTTATTTTAAATAGCTACTACATCCCAATGGAGATCAAGACACAAATAAATTTTAAAGAACTTTGGGTGTTGATGCTTCCAGAAACACGAATCCTTATTTTATCAAACCAGTACATTCAAAGCAACAAAGGCTGGTTCACTTTGTTGATTCATTTGTTCATCAGTAAGCACCACCTAAGTGCCAACTCTTTATGTAGTCCTAATGATAAGAGTTACCAAATCCTGGGCAGTTATTGAATGGCAGTCATTATTACCTAGTGCTTCATGGTCTTCATCTTCAATTTATCCCATAATCACTAGAAACAGCTCCAGTTTATAGACAAGAAATATGTAGCCATGTTTACATAAACTATCTTCTTTTTTTGCAATATATTGAACTGTCTATTGCTTATTGCATGATTAAAATTTGTAAATACGGCAATATTGTCTTTTTTAAATATTTATTTATTTACTTATTATGTATACAATATTCTGTCTGCATGTATGCCTGCAGGCCAGAAGAGGCCTCACCCTTCATAAGTGCTGTGCTTATAGGCATGCTCCACCACACTCAGTTTAATTAAGCCTTTTTAATCTCAAACCCTATGCTGTTTATGACCTCAATCTAGCAAGCAGGTTCTGAACACACACTCAGTACTTATCAGGGTGCTAGACACTTTCTTGAATTAAAAATAATCAAGGCTAGGCTATAATCTTCCTTAGGGTGGGAGACATATTTTTTTATGTTTTCAGTCTCCTACATATGCCAATAGTGTTTTTTGAGTTACTTGATGAGATTATGATTCCATTTCTAAAAGACATAGCAGAATGAAAGAGACAAACTTATATGAATTATTTAACATTAAAAAAAGGACAAAGGCACAAAACTAAAGAGGGTCAATGAGTGCAGAAGGCAGGAGTAGACAGGGAAATGCACTTTTCTCTGCCATTACTCAGTAGCTAGAGGAGGTTGCACTAGCCTCAGCATCACAGACTCAAATGCTTTCAAGGCATGACAAGTAGAACAAGTAAATGAACTGGGCTAAAGAAAGGCTGAGGTATACCGAAAAAGTACATACCTAACTTAACAACAGCTTAGTTCTTGCTGGTCACTATCATGCAGAAATATTCACCCTTGGATTTTAAATACTGACCTGAATTTTTTAAAATTACTCAAAGCAGACAAAACATTGCTTTATGACAGATTCAATTGATGACTTAACAGTTTGCAGTCTTAAAATTCAATTACTATTTCATAATCTTTAAAGAATATTTTAATGTATATGTGTGTGCATGTGTATATACAAATATACATGGATGTGAGGATTTCAGATATCTTAAAGCTGGAAGTATGGGTTGTCAGATGACCAATGTTAAGTGTTGGGGACAGAACTATGGTTCGCTGCAAGAGCACCAAGTGCCCTTAACTGCTGAACCAACTCTTCAGCCCCTATTTCATAATCCTTTCATATCAAGGGCTCTCACTGACCCCCAATGGACTTCAGATTTTGAAACTCAAAGAAATTCTTTTTGGTTTTAGGTTTTGCTTGTTTGTTTTAGAAGAAAAGTTTATTTAGCACATTGCAAAAGGAGTAACAAATTTTAATCTTCTAACAAAAGCATTTCAAGTAAGTCATTAGTTCCTTATGAGAATTTAATGGGTGTGGTGGTGCACGTCTTTAATCTCAACACTTGGGAGGCAGAAGCAGGTGGACCTCTGAGTTCAAGGCTAGCCTGTCTACAAAGAGTTCCAGGACAGCCAGGGCTACCCAGAGGAAACTCTGTCTTGAAAAATCAATGCCCCCTCCTCTATAAAAAGAAACAATAACCACAACAACAAAAAGAACCCAATATATTGACAACAAATCAAGTCTTCACAGGAAAAAAATGATTAACATTTACTCCATCCTAAAGAAAGCTGGCATTTTTTACTAATGAGTATAAACTTGTTACAGATTAACATTAAGATATTTCCACCAAAGCTTTAGATTACTGAAAATACACCATAAATTTTATTTCTATCTTGTAATCTGGAAATTAGAATTATTTAGTTAAACAAGTGGGCTCTATGACCTATCAGTAGTCCGACTACTGAGAACAGTGAGGTGTAGTAGGAAAATATGGGATTTGTACTCTAAAAGAACAGTTTCGATGGCAGCCTTTACTAACTGGGTGGGTATTCTAGTTTGATTTCTGTTGCTGTGAATAAAAACCATGACCAAAAGCAACAGGCATATGGTTGCGTGATAAGGGCGGGGGAGGGGTTCCATCTTACATTTTCTGGTCATAGCTCATTATTGAGGGATGTCAGGGAGGGAACTCAAGCAGGAGCCAAAGCAGAAATCACTGGAGGTTGCTATTGGCTCAAAGCCTCTGGGTTTGGTTCAGGTATTTTTTTTTTAAATATAGCCCAGGCCCACTTGCCTAGGGCCGTTAAGATGTAAAAGAAATACACCTGAGCCACTGGCCAAACAGTGTTGTAATTGATATAGTTTCTGTCTGATTATTTAGGTCTATGCAGCTAGGAGATGAAAGCGCAGTCTCCATCTACAACCACCTACTGAATGTACTCTGCTAAGCCCTGCTTCTGCACAGGCAGAAAACCCAAAGTCACAGGACAACTCACTTCTCAAGGCTGTGTCCATTGGAAAATAATAAGAGAAACATTGTACAAACATGGGAAAATCAAAGAAAGAGAACTGGCAGCACCTTGAACCTCCTTCTTGAATTCTCCCTCCTAGCTGACAGAGTAGCAGCACTGAGTATTATCAACAGCAAATGAAATCTTTGATTGACAGGGAGGCTGCTTCATATGATGACAAGTCTTTTCTCTGTTCCTATCCATATTCAAGTAAATATTATTCTCAGTTAAATCACATTTGTGATCCATGTTCTTTTCCTCTCATCATAACTGAAAGAAGCATGTTGATAACATCCTGCTTAATATTATTATTGTTAAAATAGTTCTGGCTCATGAATAAAATGAAAACTCCTCTCTGATACATAGAACCACGATGATGGGGAGCATATGCTGCCTTCTTTTACATCTTTATTCAAAGTAGTCCAGGGATTGGAGACAGCCTGAGTCAGAGGTGGAGAACTAGAAGCTTGGTTGTAAGTCTTCCAAACATGCCTTACTAGGCAAACAGATATCAGAGGGTTGTTTCTTAGCAGCTCATATTGACAGACAGAACCAAACAGCCAGAAACCAATGTTTTCACTTCTAACAGTTTACTAATAGTTGAATTCATTATATGATGTGGCATTCCCCCCTGTATGCTGTGATTGCCGTTAATGAATAAAGAAAACTGGCTTGGCCTGATAGGGTAGAACATAGCTAAGCAGGGAAAACTAAACTAAATGCTGGGAGAAAAAAGGACAGAGTAAGAGAGAAGCTATGGAGCCACTGGAGATAGATGCTGGGAACTGGTAAGCCACAGCCATGTGGTGATACACAGATTAATAGAAATGGGTTAAATTAAAATTTAAGAGTTAGCCAATAAGAAGCAGAGATAATGGGTCAAGCAGTGATTTAATTAATACAGTTTCTGTGTGATTATTTNACAGATTAATAGAAATGGGTTAAATTAAAATTTAAGAGTTAGCCAATAAGAAGCAGAGATAATGGGTCAAGCAGTGATTTAATTAATACAGTTTCTGTGTGATTATTTTGGGTCTAAGCTAGTCAGGCAGCCGGTAACTAACAAGCGACCTCCCTCCTACAATTATACACTGCTTTAATATTCCTGAAATCTTCTGACATGATTTATCATAAATCCCTCGTGTCACAATACTATTGAGGCACAAATCAGATCTATTTTACATATTAGGGAACAGGGCTCCCAAAAAGCAGGGACTTTTTCCTGTCACTGAAGGAATAAGGGAATAAACTTAATCAGTTGACTCCAAATGCACTCTTTTCCTCATATACCCAGCCTGTAAGAGACAACAGTAAACAAAGCAAAAAATAATAATACTAACAAAAAATTTAAAAAGGGAAAAGAAGCCATATGCTAGGGTAATGGTCATTGTTCATTGATTATCTGTGAAATGGAGGGTGTGTCCCCCCCAAATGAATTTATTCTGGGAAGGACACTGGATATGGGCAATTAGGAGGCTACTCTGTTACCTAATTATTGGGAAACAATATGGATTTGAAGAAAATCTAAACTTTCTCTAGACTGTATACCTCTGACAGGCTCAGTATCACGGCATAGCAGAATATCATGCAATTTGCTGACCTCTGCCAATGTCCCAACCTATCTCAAGAAGAAAGGCCCTAAAATGTATATCACGTTCCTCCCCCATTTACCTTTAGTGTCCTGAACTGGCTATGGTCATATAAGTCAGGAAAAGGTAACCAAAGTACAAAAGGGTTTGCTGGGCTTTCTCTGAAGATAATGGTAAGGCAAAGGTGAGTCTTGCATCAAAGAATTCCAGTGGAGCTGAGGCCAAAGTGATACTTGGACAATTTAAAATTATAAGGAAAGATGAGAAACAAGAAAACAGAAAGGTTGTTCTGTTGTGAGTTCAGTAATGTAGGAAGGAGAATAAAGCAAAAAAGGAAATTGAGAAAACTCTCTTGTTCTAACCAGACTTCACTGTCCCTACCCAACATACACACTGCTCTGTCGTGGAATATTAGTTTAGGATGTGTCACATTTGTTTATGCTGTGGAATATTTGCTTAATGATGCAAAAATGTATTCTTTTATTTTGCATTTGTTTAACTCTGTAAAGCTGTGTTATTTTGCCTGTTTAAAACACCTGATTGGTCTACTAAAGGGCTGAACAGCCAATAGCTGGCCGGAGAAAGGATAGGTGGGGCTGGCAAGCAATGAGAATAAACAGAACAAATCTAGGGAGGGTGAGAAAAGGAGGAAGCCAAGGGATAGGCATACAGTAATCCATGGAATAAGAAGGAAAAAAAGAGACATAGAATAAAGAAAGGTAAAAACTCAGAGGGAAACTGCAGTTAAAGAGAAATAGGATAATTTAAGTTAGAAAAGCTGGATAGAAACAAGACAAGCTAAGACTGGGCACATTCATAAGAATAAGTCTCTGTGTATTTATTTGGGAGCTGAGTGACAGGTCCCCAAAGAGTAACAATGAAAACAACCAACTACACTTCTTTCACTGGATCCTGCCACATGTACAACACTTTTCCATAGTCCTCACCTCACCCTGTGCATCTGAACTAGCTTAAGACGAGGGGGCTGCTTCTGTTTCTTACCATTATATGGCTGCTGACTAACACAACAAACAGGAAACATGAGAATAACTGAATGGGTAGATGGTTAAAAAAGAACTAGAAAAGGCAGGTGGCTAAAAAAGAAACTAAGATTTTTATTTATCCTATTAAATTCTACTGAAGTAGAGAAGAATAGATGAAATAACTTTGATTGAGAAGATGTCAGTCCAAATTATGGCTGCTTGGAATGTACCACATTTACTTCAATCATGTTGATTTTCCTTTTAGAGTCAGAAAGATAAATACTGCGAATGTCTCTCTTTACACAGTAATGCCTGATGCCAACAAAGGACTTAGAATAGTGCTTTATATGTACTTCTTCATTGTGGACAATGGTTCAAATTTCCCTTGTAACTAACAAATAAATTATGATACTTCAGCTGGCCTGAGCTAGTGAGAGCTCACTGAATCTGGATTGACAACTGGGGACATGCATAGAACCAAACTAGGCTCCCTGAATCCAGGTTATAATGATATGGCTTGGGCCCCAGTTTTCTGTCTCCCCTGCCATGCTCTCGGCTACCCGAGAGTGTTGCATTTAATAAAACATGAGCATTTTAATTTGATTTGATTTGACCTGATTGGATTTCTTTGAGCTGACAGAGCAACTGTCTTAGGATTTTTTTTTTCCTACCGTATGGAGGTACTGGTGAAAAGGCCAATTAAAAAAATAAACACAACTTTATATCAAGTCCTTCCAGACCAAAAAGGAAAACAATGAGTCAAATATAGAACACGTTTTCAGGTGGCAATATGTCTTTATAGTAAGGAATAAAGTTCCTAAGTACTACCTCAGAAGCCCTGGATAAAGTAAGTGAACAAACCACATGAACATCTAAGGATTACCACTCAGCAGACAGAACCTGACATAGGACACAAGGGCACAAAGGTTATGATGCAAGAAACCTTTGCTCATCTGTTGAAGAAGAGTAAGAAATGAGTGTGGTTTAAACTGTTCAGTGGGCTAGTGGCCAACATGAGGGTGAAGCGGTGGCAGAGTGTCAGTTTGTAACGTTACAGTCCATTTCCCCTGGTAATTCTAAGGCAAAGCTGGACATGCTATACTACTAGTTCAAGAACTGCACACCCTTCTTAGCATCTGAAAAGTTTCCTCTACTTTAGATGTCAAGAATGGGATAAGAAGTGGAGAGGGAAGGGAGGGTGAGTAAGAGTGGTAACAGCAGCAGATTTCTTGGGATAAATGATGTAGCCCAGACAAGGATGGAAACCTGGAGGTGAGAAGTCTTTGGATTGGATGGACATATACTTGAAGATAAATGTGTCAGGGTTTGTCAATCAAGTAGACAAGAGATGAAAAGAAAAGAGAGACAATGAAGATGACTCCTACCCTTGTGAGACCAAAGATTTGGTCTCATAACTCAGTCCTTTTTAGTACTAAGTACCACAAAGCCAAATCTGACCATGGCTTGTTGGCTTTGCTATGATATGGCTCCCCCTTATTAAGAGGGTGTCGCCATAATGGGAACCTTTAGTCAAACCTCAGACTCCACTCAATGTTGATAGAGATCCACAGCACAGTTGACTCTCCAGCAGGTGGCTGGTGCTAGGACCTGCATAAGAACCAGCCCGGTCAACCGACAGTGCCTAAGTAACTCTTCCCAGGCCATTCCTCCAGGGGCTTCCTACTTAATTCCTCACAATGATACTTGGTGGGCATATTGTACTGGCCTCACTCCCCCCCTCCCCAGTATTCATATCTTAACCCTCACTCAGTAGCACCAAAGGATTCTGTGTGCTAGTACATCTGATTCCTAGACTCATTTACCATGCAGAGAATAAATTTCTTGAAAAAAAATTGGAGAACTACATCCCCGGTCTCAAAGGAAACAACCACCTTGACCCTAAGCATCCTGCTGGGAGTCAGCCTTGATGGAATGGGCACTGGAACAGCATCACTGGTTACCCAGAGTCAGCATTATTCCAGCTGCTGAGCAGCCATCAACCTAGACATAGAAAGACTAAAAGCCTCCATTTCCCAATTATAGCAATCTCTAACTTCCCTGGCTGAAGTAGTCATACAAAACAGGACCTCATTTTCCTACAGCAAGAAGGATTATGTGCAGCTCTGGGAGAGGAATGCTGTTTTTATGTGGAACACTAGGGTGTTGTAAAAGAGTACATGGCTAAAGTTAGGGAATGACTGCCTGACGGAAAAGAGAACACAAGGCTGGCCAACGATGGTTCGAGTCCTGGTTCAATTCATCACCCTGGCTTACAACTTTAATTTCCACTCTGTTGGATCCACTCCTTATCTTAATCATGTTGCTTACTTTTGGGCCCTGTGTTAAAAAAAAAAAAACCTAGTATGGTTTATAAAAGAAAGATTAGGGGCCATAGCTAATGGTAATGTGGACCCAATATCAGTTATCCCCATAGAAACCCAGAAAAACAATAAAACTTAAAAGAGTTCCATGATTGGAACTCTTAAATACCAATCAGAGGGGGGAAATGTGAGACCAAAGATTTAATTAAGTCTTAATTTTACAGAAATTCAGTTTTCCCTAGAGGCCACCTGGTAAATAACCAAGTCTTGACCCTGGCTCCAGAAATGTGCTGCCATAGCAGAAATTTGAACATATACCCTAAAACTGGCCAATTAAGAAGACAGAGAGTGGGACCATAAAATTTAATGAGGTCCAGATGTTCCTAGGAGGCATCCTATCCTTGAAGATCCCTTGTCAGTTATTAATAGCCCTTTGTTGGGGTTTTTACACTCAAAAACTGACCAATGCTTTCAGAGAATACTTTATCCTATATACTCCTCACCCAATCCCAAGACAACAGGACTCAAACTCCCCTGATTATGGCATTTCCCCTTTAAAAGTTTGCCCCTTCCCCGGGTTCAGGGCTGTACTTCCCTCACCGACTGTGTTGGCATGGTGGAGGTGTGTAGTCCAAACTTGAGTTTGAATATTATTAAAAAAAACCCTCATGAAATTTGTATCAGAAATCTGGCTCCATAAATTCATTTGGGGTACAGAAATTTGGGCATAACACCTTGAGGTAGGATGTTGCCATTTTCTAGGAAAGCAGAGTCAAGGATAAAAGCATTTGGGAAAGAAAGAATAAAACAGGGTCATGTTTTGAACAATCCCAGTCTGAGAACAAAGACATGAAATATAGAACAAGAAGGTCTTCCTTTTAAGTCTTCTCAACACTTGTAGCTCCAGCAGAGCAACCTTGGACAAGCTACTCTCATTCAATTTAATCACCAACCTAACACATGGACAGCAAAACCACCTCTCACAACTGACATAATAAGGAAATGAGATGCTATTATAGAATATTAGTTTAAGATGTGCTACATTTGTTTATGTTATAGAATATTTGTTTAATGATGCAAAGAAGTGTTGCATTCTTTTATGCTGTATTTGTTTAACTCTGTAAAGCTGTGTTACTTTGTCTGCCTAAAACACCTGATTGGTCTAATAAAGAACTAAACAGCCAATAGTTAGGCTTAGATGGGACTGCCAGGCAGAGAAAATATAGGAGGAGAACTCTAAGAGAGGGGGAGAGAGAGAGGGAAGGAGGGAGGGACAGAGAGGAGCTGAAAAAGGAGGAGAGAAGGACACCAAGGATCAGCCGCACAGCCAGCCACATTGTAGGAAGGAAAGAAAAACATAGAATAAAGAAAGGNAAAAAAAAAAAAAAGCCCAGAGGCAAAACACAGTTAGAGAGAAAGGGGATAATTTAAGTTAGAAAAGCCGGCTAGAAATAAGACAAGCTAAGGCTGGGCATCATAAATAAGTTAAGTCCCTGTGAATTTATTTAGGAGCTAGGTGGTTGGCCCCCAAAGAGTAAAAATCAAACCAACTACAAGATATAATATAAACTGTATAGGTGATCAAGGTCAGTTTCTTTGCTTCTTCTCTGCTAATTCTGGTAAGTGATTGTTTAAATGACTTACCTTTGAATCTGAAGTTGTCAATATAATTATGTCTTCACAAATACCATGTCAAAGCTTTGACCTGTCATCATCCAATCTCATTTCATGTGTTTAGCACTTTACATTTTATACACAGCCTTTCATGTGTATTATCTTGGTCCTTAATATGCACAGTAACAACTAAAGCCTTTATACATTACAGATGAAACAATTGAAAGGCAGGCAAGTTCTACTGCAGGCCTCTCTGGTCGCACTGTTCTGTCTGCTGACCTGTAAGTCAGAACACTAGTTGTTAGTGTGAAATATATTTGTCAGTGAAGCCTGCTCACATTAGAAAAGTTTATGACAATGAATGGTGAGTATTTCTATGACCTCTAATGAAAAGCAGGCAAAAAAACAAACACCATGACTATTCATCAGACGCAGCATTTGATAGTTGCAAAACATTTCTTTTTTTTGACCTCTGTCAATGTGAGAGACCCTTGCTATTTTCTAGATGTACTAGATGCACTATCATGAGACCAAAGTCAATTTAAACACTGGCTTTAAACTGAAAAAAATGAACATTGCTTTATATTTAGCAATGTGTTTGCCACTCTTGTGCATTCATTCATTTGACCAAGATCTCAATTCCTTTGTACTAGTCAACATGCTAGATGTTGGGATTCAGTAGCACCACAATGCTGTAACTGTCAAAAATAGAGAGGAGACTAAGTATGGCTAGATACTCATAACACCAAAAAACAAAAATAAATAAGCAAGCAGAAGAAAAGGGATTACAGTGTTAATATCAATGAAGACAACACAAATTCTGTTTATCACATTTTAGATGAAATTACAGAAATTAATTGTTCCTGTCTTTAATAACTTTTTAATGGTTTAAAAAAAACCTTAGTAGTCATTTCTAGGTCTCCTTCCCCCAGGAATGTACAGTAACTTCAATCTATATATTTAATATTTACTGATGGGCGTGGTCGACTGGTAAGTTAGAATTAACCAGACCAGCTCAATATAACAGATTTAGTTTAATAATTGGAAAACGGTGAACTCACATGACCAGGGTCCAGCGCACGCA
>LOEQ01000301.1:370557-406840 GCA_001685075.1 Bramus lutescens | reverse complement strand
AAGATGTAAGAGTTAGCCAAGAAGAGGCTAGATATAATGGGCCAGGCAGTGCTTAAATGATTACAATCTGTGTGTTATTGTTTCCAGGTACAAGCCAGCTGTGCGGGAGCTGGGCCGGATGAAAAGCAGGCCTGCTCCCCTTTCACTACAGGTAGCTACAATTATTTTTGTTCTTAATTTGCTAGACAACTACACAGTAAAATTTGTTAAAGAATAGGCATAAACAAAAGTACAGTATCTGGCTATATCTTATCAAACAGCCTAGAAAGTCAACACTCAAGAGTAAAGAAGATAAGAAGACTCCAGCTGGTGAAAAGGAAGAAAAATCTATTCCACAGGATATAGGATTTTGTTGTTGCTCCTTCCTCAGTAGAGGATGACTGAATACAGAACCTAGTCTCCAAATATTCATTACTTAGCTATCCTTTATGCTGGGAGACCTGTATTTCCCTCCTTCCTTTATACATCAAGCTCTCCTTTAATCTCTCAGCAACACAGAAAACTTTGGAAAAAATTCCCTTTGTGTTGTTGAAATGGTAAAGTGTATATATCATAAATGAAAGAAATTTTAGATCAAAGGCAATCTGCCCTGAAGTGCTAATTGGAATAGATTGAGCCAAATGGTAGTTCAACACACATAAACTGAATGGAACAACAAGCATGGATTTAAAGGTTAAGAAGAAAATAAGAATGCTCTTTCCTCTTTTTGCCAATTTAGAACATGCTCTCAAGAGCACATAATACTGAAAAGGGTTTTGTCAATTCCCAGTCCAAGAGAATCCGGCTGACACATGGCAGTGTGGCTGGAGGGAGACAGCTTGACATCTTAGTTACTAGTAAAAAAACTCTATGCCTTGTCAAAATGACACTAAGGTATCTGCAATTAAACCTGAAAGCTAGTCTCTCACACTTCTCTGCATGTGTCCCTGTACTCTTCTAATCAATGTGACTTTGGAATGTGGTCATAACAAAATGGAACTGTTCAGCCTAATCAAGCTCTGTCAGGATAGAAAAGCCATTTCCTATCCCATGGAAATTACTTCTGCTAAGCTCTTGTCCCTTAGCATGGTCTTGTTTAAACTCTCTTTGGGGAAAAGAAAGTCTAGAGCTGTGTCTGTCATAGATTTCAAGAAGCTAGACAATAAAGGGGTAAAGGGCCATGGAGAATTTGGTGTCCAAACCAAATTCCTGTGCAAAATGGTGAAAATGTAGTTAATAACTAGAAAAAAAAAAAAAAACACTGATTCAGGATCATATTACAAGTCTAGTGCTGGAGCTTAGATATGATTTGTCCCAGTATGGCCATAACCAGAGGTAATGTAATCTTTAAAGGGTGAGGCCTACTGGAGTGTGACTTGGACACTGAGGCACCACACTGGGAAGGAATTAATTTAGGCCTATGGAGTTGGATTAGTTCCAAGAAAATGAGAGCCCGAAACCTAACACACTGAGCCCCTTTCTGTACATATTCAAGCTACTATGATGCCATATACAATGATGTCCTCACCAGAGCCAACAGATAGTGGTGCCATGATCCCTAGAACCTTCAGAACTACAAGCAAATCAATGTCTTTATGGAGTACCCACCCTCATAGATTTTGTTGCAGAAAACAAAACAAAAACACCTCATTTAAGTCAATTTACCTAGGCTTATTTTGTTTTCTTGTTTTGTGTTTGTTTTTGAGCCAGGGTTTCTCTGTGTAGCTTTGGAGCCTGTCCTGGAACTAGCTCTTGTAGTCCAGGTTGGCCTCAAATTCACAGAGATCCGCCTGCCTCTGATTAAAGGCGTGTGCCACCACTACCCGGCCTAATTTACCTAGGCTTATGATTACCTCCAGTTCATTTTCCACTCTGAAGACAAAGCAGTGACATCTAAAATACAAACCTACTCAGGCCAATTTTTGTCCAAAGTGCTGTTTTTGCTCTTTTTGAGAAGAGTTTCATGTAGCCCAGGCTAATAAGGCTGGCCTCAAACCCTTAATCCTTCTGCCTCTACTTCCTGAGTGCTGAGATTACAGGTCTGTGGTTTAAAATTCTTTAATGGCTTTCCACTGACTGCAAGATAGTGCAAATACCCTAAGAAAGTTTCTAAAAGATCAAAATTACTACAGTGCTTTTTGTCTTCTACTTTCTCTTATCTAGGGTTTTTACATAACAATTTGCCTCTGCCCACAAGAACTAAGCCATGCTCATCCTTTGCTGCCTTCTCTCCTTCCAGACCTTTACCTATACACACACTCTTTTCTGTTAGGACCCTTCCTTCCTTCCTCCCTCCCTCTCTCCCTCCCTTCTATTCACTCCTTTCCTTCTTTTCCCTCCTCCTTTATTTTTCTTCCGTCCTTTTTTTTTTGGACAATGGTTTAACTCTTCCCTCAAGCAGCCTGAACTTCCCTTATCACTTCCTCCATCCTGCTGCTCTACAAGCTCATTCACCTCTTCTGTCTAGACTCTAAATGCACAAAGTAGGTACCATGTCTGTCTTAGTCACCATTATGTGTATAATAGTGTGTAGCACATGCCTGTGCTACAGGAAGAACATAAACTAATTTTAATGTTTACTTCTTTATGTAAGTGATTTCATGAATTTATGTGTATTCCATGTGAACAGGAGCCCACAAAGGCTAGAAGAGGGCATCACATGTCCTGGAATTGGTTATAGATGGTTGGGGAGCAGGTATTTCTCTTAACTGCTCAGCCATTTCTTCAGCTCCCACAAACACATTTTATTTATTTTTTAAAGATTTATTTACTTATTAACTATACAGTGGTTTGCCTGTCTGTGGGCCAGAAGAGGGAACCAGATCTCATTACAGCCACCATGTGGTTGCTGATTATTGAACTCAGGACCTTTGGAAGAGCAAGCAGTACTCTTAACCTTTGAGCCATCTTTCCAGCCCCCTACAAACACATTTTAAAGGAATAAAAACATGGGAAGAACTAGGCGGGTAGAAACCATAATATAGAACAAGCTTGTTCCTGAAAATGTTTTAAGGTAGAATCTGAAGGGATTCTCTGATGTGTCTGGCCCGAATCACAGCAAACCAGAGTGGGTTATTTCTCTGGAGTTCTAAAGTGGAAGCTGAGAAATACAGTTCTCCAAGACATCATTTAGAGCATTTTAAGGAAGGGGTTGAACAGTGCCAAGTCCTGTTGATCAGTGGAGTCCCATAGACTCTCCCAAAACATCACAGGCTATTGCCATTGTTCTTGGTTATTCTCCAAAATTTGACGGCAAAACCCTATTGTTGAAGATACCACATATTTGGAGTAACTGAGCACTTTGCTGGTTGGATTTAATGCCAATCCACAAAAATGGGACACATGCCTGCTACTGTTACCTGGCCCAAGAACCCACAGCTGGGTAGGTCAGAAGCCCCAGGGGAAAACCTACTATTATTCTGCTTAACAGAGATCATTTTAGCTCCCTAAATATTTATATTTACAGCCATATATTATTATGTTTTCAACCCTCATCAGAGAAGTTTCTTTTGCAGTAAATGGTGATTAACACAGAGACTCACAATTGACCAACAAGCAGACTAAGATATCATAGACTGCTCAGCCCTAAATGGGACATCAGCATCATATGCCCTCCTCTGCAAAGTCCTCAGAGGATCACTTGAGGAGGAAAGACTATAAGAGCCAGAGTTAGTGGAGGGTTACTGTGAAACAGCCTTTCAGGACAAGTCAGACCACTACCCACATGAACTCACAGTGCCGGCAACTGCGCTCACAGGGCCTGCATAAAATCGAGCCAGCCAAAATCCCAGACTTTGGATGAGGGAGAGGCTCACAAAGTCCCACTCTTAGGTGAGGATCTATTGGTAATTGATAGCTGCTGTGGGAAGAAAAATGCCAATTTTTTTCAGGGTTGTGATAGCTGATAGGTTGCCCATATTCCATTGGATGTTCCTATACCCATGCAGATAATGGCAATACTAAATGGACTCAGTGGGTTTAAAAGGAATACATGGAGTTGGAAGGTAGAAATCACTGTGGGGATATGGAAAAAGTTAGGGAGGAGGAAGTAGGGGGTAGATTTATCACATCACATTATATTCATGTATGAAATTTGCAAACAATACATTTTTAAGTGGAGGAGGTAATCAGTTCTGTCAACTTGACAGGATCTAAAATTGATTATTAGACAAACCTCCATGTACACCTGGGAGGGGTCATCTAGGTTATACTGGCTTCTGAGCATGGCTATAGGGAATTATCTTGATTAGGTTAAGTGAGGTGGGAAGCCTTTCCACTGTGAGCGGCACCATTCCCTAGGTGGGATCTTGAACAACATGAAAATTAGAAGGTGGGGTGAACACAAGCATTCACTGCTCTGCTCTTCTGCTGCAGATGGAATGTGACCAGCTGTTTCAAGTTCCTATTGCCTTGACTTCCCCACCATAAAGGATTGTGCCTTGAATTGTGAGCCCAAATAAACCTTTCTCTCTTAAACTGCTTTTGCAAGGTTTATTTCAACACAACGACTAAACCAAAACAAAAACAAACAAACAAACAATAAATAAAACCTGAGACAGGAGGAAAAGGAACTATATTCATTGGTCAGAGTCAAAAATTAGCTCTCTGGGCAATCTAGGACAGTTTGTTTAGATTCCTTTAAGAAGGAACTGAGCTACATTAGTGGCACTGAGGTCTGAGGAACTCTGGTCTCTGCAGAAACCGTTCAGGCTCTACTGGGACAAAGACAGTGGATCACCTAGGGATATAGTCTTAACTGCACAGAAAGAAAAATGCTTGCGGTGAAGAAAAACCCACTGAGGTTCTACTTAAAATTTATTAGGAAGGAAGGACTTGTGGTTAAATTAAAGTTCAAATAGCAGAGACCCAGACACCGTTTTTGATATCTCCCTGTCTTAAGTCCTTTAGTCTCCATGACAGATGGGGCCTGTCTGGACCATTACAGTTTGCTTGATGGCACAGCTGCAGCATTTCCTTTCTCACTGCTCAAGCAGATGGAGAGTGAAGAGAGGAAAGTCAAGTCCAAGTTCATTATAAGAATGAGGCAATAATAAATGCTCTGTTAAATTTCTACCAACTGTTGATACAGTAAAGTACAAAGGCCTTTCTCCCCTTAAATAATGTTTTTATGCCTATGACCTAGTATTCATTTTGCTATTCATTGTGACAGAAATAATGCACAATCTAGAGCACATTCACAAAACCCAATTTATATCAGAAAAGAACATGGTAAGTTACTAATATATGTCCACCTGATAGTCTAATTATCATTCAAATACAGAGCCGGCTCTTCTGAACAAGGACTCTGAATGTGCTAAAGAACAAAGCAAAGTCCCTGTCACTATGTACTTTCAAGTCCACCTTTATCTGAAATTTACAGGCAGAAAATGACACAGACGGGGAAGGAGATAGGCGTCCTACAGAACAAAGGCCTCGCAGCCCTGGAGTAAGACAGATACTCCTTTTCTCTGCAGTCCCTTGCTTATCTCTATTTTAGGAGCAAAAGAAGGTCACAAACGTAATTCCACTTAAGAGAACAGACAAGCAGCAAAAATGTAGTCTTACCTGGGTCCTTCTTCATCACCCTGAAAAACAAAGAAGAAACAGGGTTAGAAATCATTGTTGGTAAAAAACTGACTCAGATTTCTTTAATTTCATGTCCAAACCAAAAGCAAGGTTGTCTACTTATTTTAACAAAGACAAACCAAAAGATGTCTAAGAGCTAAGGCAAAGACTTACGTTCAAACTACTCAGCAGAGATGGACTGATAATTTGCCCTTGCAAGCATAGACTGTGAACACAGACCTAGAAGGTCTACATAGCCTTGCTTTTTTATTTCTATGGCTGGCAGCATTTAGCTCTCAGCAAACCAAGAACCCCAAAATAGAAGGTCTTGGGCAAAGTTGACCAGCTACAAAAGCATCAAGCTGTTTTCTTCAAAAACTTATTTCTGTCTTGGTCTAGCACTTTTTCTTGAAATATGAACACAGTTGTTCTAATATACAGCATATTGACGTGGGAAGAGTTCTAAATAAGAACTCAGGAAATAGAGGTTCTAGCTGAAGTTCTGAGACTTATGACAACGTGCCACTGGGACATGCTAATTGGTTAAAATGATCCTTGGTTTTCCCATCTGTTAATGGGTAGTTTGAGCATCAGTAATCTACCTCATTCATTACCCAAACAATACTTTTCCTCTTTTTCTTACTCATTCTGCAAAAAATGTGTATAATTTTTCTATGTGGTTCATTTTCTTGACCTAACTTCCTCAGTAACCATCACAGCAGATGATTTGGCATCTCCCTCTGTAACGAAAGGAGAGCTTTCAAATGACTCTGAACCTTTCCCATAGCAGTTATTTATCCTTTCACACTCCCTTCTTCAGTCATTTAGGGTTGATTTCAGTAGAGAACATACTTTCTGGTTAGACTCCCAGAGAATCAATGAATAAATTATTCTACCTTGTGTAAGCTGGAACTAGACATTCTGGGATCAAATCTTGGCTCTATCACTTACTTGCTGTATTACTCTAGCCAAGTTATTCTGTGTCTTTCAATTTCAAACTCCTAGTTTATAAAGTGAGGTAATAACTGTCCCTGTAGTAATAAGATCAATATGAGGATTAAATAATGCTCATAAATGCTAAGCATAGTACCTGAGTGGACACTATTAATAAAGGTTACTGATAATTAGTAGTAATTCAGTGTGGATCACTAAACATATACAAATGTGTGTAAGTGCTAAGGATAACCTTCTATTCGTTCTCAACAAGGAGCTCATACACAGAAGATAAACTACATATGCTATGGGCTCTACCGAGAATGACTTCAGAGACAAAAGGGAAGAGAAGGTGACATATACATTGATACTTGGATAAGCAGGATTCTCCCAGGCTGACAATAGTGAAAAGTGGAAGGAACACTGCCCTAACAAGGGAAAAGACATAACAGTTTAATTAAAATAGACACAATAGTTGATAGATAGATAGATAGATAGACAGACAGACAGACAGACAATTGATAGGACAGTAGGAAGAAAACTTGCCTAACAAGAGCAAAGACATGATAGTTTAATTAATAGAAAGATAGATGATAAGATAGGAAGGGGGAAGGGATGTGGAGAGGGGCAGAATTTGGATTCTGTGGAACTAGAAAATGAGGACGTGGCTATGTATTTTGGGCACTATGAGAGTGGGACTAAGGGCTCTGTGGGTTAAGAGTGCAAGTGAGATAAAGACTGACTGCCGGAGATTCGGCCTGTAAAGGAAACTCCAGCCAGGAAAGTGATTTAATCATTCTATGTACCGGAGACTGAAAAGAAGGGCATTTTAGCAGACTATCGAGAGGCAAAGGGTGTAAGGGCACTAATCATTGTACTTCAATGAGAGAGAGAGAGGGTGCAAAGTGCTGAAAGGATGATATAGGGTAGTAGAGGATTTCTTTGCATTTTGATCAACTTACACATCTCAAGAGTACTATAATACAGCAAGGAAAGTTCATATAATTTAAATTTTATGAGTTATACAACCATCAGTAACACAATTAAACCTCAACACAATTTTTCAATTATCTTTGGCTATTTAAACATAAAGATCTAAGAGAACCCTGTAGGAGAATACATCTAAATGCTCTCCCATGATTTAAAGCAAGTTCTCACAGCCACACATCTTGGTACAATGGTTATGAAATGGGATTTGTGTATCGTTTTCATTATACCCCTCAGTTCTAGCACTTTGTGAGGCTGAGGAAAAAGAGTGGTGAATTAGAATCCAACCTACACAGGAAGGCTTGTATGAGATTGAGTAGGATTTCTGAGTTATAAAAACAATCTCACATTAATTCCAGCATAAAAGTTTGGTAATTATCTTTTCAAGATTCAGTTTTCTAAACAAGTATGTGATATAGTGTTCAATAATGGGGACCATTACTGAGCTTCTTCTAAACTACTCACTGATATTGTTTATGAGGGAACAGGAAAAGAAAGGAAAGGCAATTTTGTTGTATTTCCACTTTTTTCAGAAACAACAGTCACTACTACAAAGTATGCAGAATGCCAGAATAAAAGTTTCACTATTGAAGGACTGAACAAACACATGAAACAAGCACATTTACAAAGTATACGTCTATTTAGATGATGTCATCAAACATCCAGATGACTAACTTGCTGGTAAAAAATATGCACATGCTGGTCCTGGTACCCCAAATGTTCACCTCTATCTAAAAAGCCTTGTTAATTCTAGGACCTCCTTTAAGATCAGGCTTGATTCAGAAACTTCCTTGCTGTGGGACAATGGTCTTTGATCCAGTCACTTGTATTATTTTTAATAAACACTGATTGTCCAGTAGCCAGGCAGGAAGATGAGAACAGGAGAATTCTGGGAAAAGAAAAGCTCAGTCAGCAGTCATTGCCCAGACGTAGAGGACACAGATGAGACTGCCTCGCTGATGAAAGGTACCAAGCCATGTGGCTAACACAGACAAGAATTACAGGTTAAGATGTAAGAATAAATTAATAAGAAGCCTGAGCTAATAGGCCAACCAGTTTATAATTAATGTAGTAGACCTCTGTGTATTTCTTTGGGACTGAATGGCTGCAGGACCAGGTGGGACAGAAAGCTCAGTCAACACTTCCTCACTGAGAGCTTGGGAAAATGATGCTCTTTTCTAATCTCTGTGCCTGTGAAGTTCATCCTTCTCATCTAGCACCTAAAGGAAACTGATGGTGACAGTACCACATGGTATCTCCCTCACTGGATTCCAACCATTTGAAAAGAAACTGTATTGCTCATATCTAAGGTGCATAAGAATATAGTAAACAATTACTTAGGAGTTCAGGCAAAGATATGGCAGGATTTAATATAAATTTTTATTGCCATTATAAGTTAATTCTGGCTACAAATAAAAGAACTGACTTCTTAGATTAAGCGATATTCCCAAATCCCTCCATCCAACATCGTGAGTGCTTAGATGACACACTACACTAGAATATGACCTTTCCTTTATACTTTTGACCAGTGGAAATAAGGTTCACCAAGATTCAAGTTGAATCTAAAATCTGCTCATTCAGGTAAACCTGCAATAATCATGACAAGTTAAATAATAAAAAGGAGGGTAAGACAATGATTGTCCCCAAGACTTATTGTTTCTTGAGAATTTAAATGCCTCACAGCATTCATTAAAGATGGTAAAAAATTAGTAACAATTTTGCATATATGTTGAACATGCAAAATACTACAAAAATTAAATTACAACAATGCCTAAGATTCTACATTTAACTTGCTTTGAATCATATCTCCTTCACTACAGAGTAACACTAGATATATTAGACAAGTAGTTTACTCTTGATTTCTCAGGGTGCCCAGAAGCAAACCCAGAACCTTAACATGCTATGTGAACATTTCCACTGTGTTATGTACTAGTCCCAACTAGGCATTTAAAATGGTAGTGGATGTGGCTAATACTGAGAATATGACATTCAATTTCAATTAGCAAATTTACATTTTTCTAACAATACCTGGACACAAAAGTAAAAACTAGTGGATTTTTAAATTCAAAAATCAATACTTAAGATATGTACACTTCATTTTTAATAATTTCTCCCCAGAAACAACCTTTCCTAGGATTATCTCATTGCAACTCAAAACTCTCCTTTCAAAAACTGTCAGAGTGTTGGGGGATATACTCAGCTGGCGGTGGTGCATCTAGCATGCACAAGGCTCTGGGTTTTGTCCACTGTATTACATAAATTGAGTGAGGTGGCATAGGTCTGAAATCTCAGCACTTGTGTAACAGAGGTAAAAGGTTATTCTCAGCCACATGGCAAGTTTGAAGCCAGCCAGAGTTACATAAGACCCCATCTCCAACAACAAACAAACAAAACAACAAAAAACATATACATGAGGCAGAATATAGAAATATTCATGAATTATAGATTAAAATAAGCATATCAAGCATATCATTCTATTTTTACATTCGGGTCACTTTCATACATGTACCTGGAAGTGGGGCCTAAAGTCTTTGGGCAATGTTGTAAAAACAGAGTAAAAACTAGCAGGAGTGTTAGCTAGATACTTCACTGGCAAACGGGCTTCCTGAGTGAACACAGGCTCTCTAGAAGTGTCCACATGGCTCTGTACTGTACCCTCTTATTTTGTGAAGTCCTTGCTGAAATGAAAGGAGGACACTGAGGCACAGAGGTAAAGGTCAGACTGCAGACTGCAAGGAGACACAGGAAGTACCCAGACATCCATTATTTATTAAGCATATTTTCCTGAATAATAAAAATTTGGATAAAATATCTTTAATATTTAATTCTGATAGAGTAGAAACTCAGAAAACAGAGAAGGGAATACTTCTTAGCTTGAATTATGAAGCAAATATATACCTAATATCAAAAACTTACAAAATATTAACATAAAAGTTACAGATCAATACCCCTCATGAAAAGTCATAAAACCTCTTAAATTAGCAAATAATACATCATGATTGAATAAAACTTTATCCCAAGAATATAAGGTTAGTTTATTATTGCAAAATTAATCAATACAATTAATAATTACAATACAATACAGAAAATCCATATAGTCATTGATAGATACAGAAGACAAAAGATAAAATTCAGTATAATTTATGACTAAGAAAACTTCAATTTGATCAAGAGTATTTGGAAACACCATGACCAATGGTAACACCCTGAGTTCTGCCCTGTACAGCAGTGAACAAGGCAAGACGAGATCTTCACCATCATGCAGACACTGCACAGGTGAGCCTAAACCTTAGAGGGAGAAGCAAGACTGCCGTCGATAGCATGACTGCTGCAGCTATAACTAATATGGGAATTCGACAAGGTTACAAATACAAGGTAAGGGCTAGAGAGATGGCACAGCGGTTAAGAGCATTAACTGCTCTTACAAAGGTCCTGGGTTTAAGTCCCAGAAACCACATGATGGCTCACAACCACCTGTAATGAGATCTGGTGTCCTTTTATGGCCTGTAGGCATACATTCAGGCAGAAAACTGTACTTATATTAAACAAATAAAATCTTCTAAAAAAAAAAACAAATACAAGGTGAAAGTTCATTTGTTGCTGGGGACAGAAGAGCAGAACTACTTGGAAGGCAAAGGCAGAAGGACCCCTTAGACCAGAAATCTGAGGTCAGTCTGGGTAACACAGTGAAACCTGTCTTAAAGGAAAAGTATTTTATGTGTAACATAAAAAAACTGAAAAATAAAAATTAAAACAATTCTTTTTATACTACTGAAGATACTAAGGACACAAAAAATATATTTAGCAAAAGCAATTTAACTTAACTGAAAATTTTGAATCATTTTTAAGAACATATAAGATAAAACCTATAAATTAAGACATACATACCATGTTTCATGAAAGTGCTGTTTTCTGTAACTAATTTCTCTTCAGGAGTTCTATATTCAAGGCATATTCCCTTCTTATTAATTTTCAGATGTCTAATTTAGTATGTCCTAGTACGGATTTCTTAAGAATTTATATTGTTTGGGTTTGCTCTACTTCTTAAATCTGAAGGTTTACATTTTCAGCTGAAAGTTGAGAACCATTATTATTTTTCATACTTTTCTGAGCTTAACATTTCTTTCTTAGCCCTTTATTATATTGATGTGGGATTCCCCTCTATATGCTGTGAATACCACTGGTTAATAAAGAAACTGTCTTGGCCTGTGATAAGGCAAAAGAGTAGAGCTAGGTGGGGGCAGGGGGAACTAAACTGAATGCTGGGAGAAGAAGGCACAGTCAGGAGAAGTCATGTACTCCCAACAGAGACAGACTCTGGAACTTTACCTGGTAAGCCACAGCCTCATGGCGATACATAGATTAATGGAGATGAGTTAGCCAGAAATATGCTTAAGCTATAGGCCAAACAGTATTGTAAATAATATGGTTTCTGTGTGATTATTTTGGGAGTCTGAGCAGCTGGGACTCCCTACAACAAATTGGCACCAACATGGCCAACTAAAATCCACTTAAAACCTGACAGAGTTTGGGAAGGAATTCTAGGCCAAAGAAAAGTTCAGTGGTAGCAGAAAAAAGCTGCAAGGTTTTGAAAGGGCCGCTTTCTGGGCAGTGCTGCCAGTGTGAATTCTGGCTCTTTCAGAAGACTGGGCATTTAAATGGGTGCTGCAAGTTACTTGGTGGCAGCATGGGCCAACTGGTTATCAGAGTTGAGGGTGAGGACAGTTCCCACCTGGCAGTCTCAGAGGCAGTGAACAGACTGGGTGGAGTAAGCAGGCAGGGCTGTATTCCCCTCTAGATATCCTGCTACTTAGGTTTTAAGAAGTGCTTAGCAGTTTAAAAAGCTGTCCTGGTCAGAAAAAGGATTACACATATGCAATAAGGACAGACTCAGACATAAAAGATCTCTAAATGAGACGCACTGTGTTTAAAAAATGTACATAGGCTTGGGAAAGAGAAGAAAAAGAGTAAAGAGACAGTAAATGTAATATAAAAGAATACAGTCAGTCACAGATTAAAGGAGTAAAGATAATAAAATAAATACTAAACTTGTAGAAAAAGTAATAAATTAAGAAAAATAAGCCACATAAAGATGGAAAATACAGAGAGTCTGGATTGTATATATTATTGTGTTTCCTTTGAATTATCTGACTGTGAAGGAGCTAAGCAGAGAGAGACATTTCATTGTATGGGATGCTAAGCTAAACCAACTTATATATTTTAAAGGTATCCTTATTCCAAAATT
Source organism: Bramus lutescens (assembly GCA_001685075.1). Lineage (NCBI taxonomy): Eukaryota > Metazoa > Chordata > Mammalia > Rodentia > Cricetidae > Bramus > Bramus lutescens. The sequence goes on along the minus strand of LOEQ01000301.1, from coordinate 394,131 downwards.
TGGGTCTAAGGATATCTTGCTTTGGAAAAGAGGTTCTTCTTTTGTTTCCAAAGAGGATGAGAACCCATGGAATAGTTACACACTGATGTGGTTTGGTGGACCAAGATCCCCCAAAAGGTCGCTGTAAACACCCCCAAAAATTACTTTGCCCAACAAAAAGCAGGAAGCAGTTTGGAGAGAACGACATCCAAATTCCCAAATATTGTTTATAAATGTTTGTTTACATTTAAAGTGGGATATGNTGTAAACACCCCCAAAAATTACTTTGCCCAACAAAAAGCAGGAAGCAGTTTGGAGAGAACGACATCCAAATTCCCAAATATTGTTTATAAATGTTTGTTTACATTTAAAGTGGGATATGTAATAAAGATTTGCATTGGTAAGGATCTTGGTTTATTGATACAAATTTAAGGTCAATTTTGTTATATGTATATTTCTGCTCTTGATTAAGGTATTGTTTGTGAAGCTCATTTAAAAATGCAATGTATAATTAAGAAATATAAGTTAATAGAGATTCATCTATAATAGTCAAGCTTGTAGTCATGTTAGTTAGGTTTTCTAGATGTCTCTCTCTTCCTTCCTTATGTGTATATGCCTGAGTGTATGTCTGTGCAAAATGTGCATGCAGAAACTTACAGAAGTCAGAGGAAGCTTTAAATCTCCTGGAATTGGAGTTACAGACAGTTGTGAGCCACTATGTAGATTCTGAGAACCAAACCTAGGTCCCCAGAAAGAGCAGTAAGTGATCTTAACTGCTGAGACATCTTTCCAGATCTTCCCCCAATTTTTACACAGGGTCTGTATATCCCTGACTGGCTTAGAATTATGTGTGCAGACCAAGGCTGGCCTCAAACTCACTTTTGCCTCCTAAGTGCTAGAATTAAAGCTAGTTATCACCATGCCTAGCTTTTGCCTTGATATATATATATAATTGGAAATGTCCAAATATGCTGTTTGAAATATCCCCAAACACTTTATTCTGTTATGAAATGCATACAGTTAAGTAATACTGACTCACATTTACCTTGTGTCTTTTGTTTTTGTTAGTCTCTATTTTTTCACAATATGCTCTATTGTTTGTTATTTTCTTAAGAATTTTGGTTTTCTTGTTGAAACAGGGTCTCACTCTACAGGTGGAAGTAACCTTCCCTTCTCATTCTCCTAAGTAGCTGTGCCACAATGCACAGCCCCAGGTGATGTTTTTAATCCAGCAAATATGCCTTCAATGTATACAGACGGATCCACTAGACACTCAATGGGAAGGAAGCACCATTTTGCTAGTCAGAAAATTGGATCCCTAATTTTTCACTCTGCACTGTTTTAGGCTTTACCTGACTTATTTTAACCCAGTCCTGTTCTCATCTCTAAAATAACTTTAATCATTTCTATGTTCATTTCATGGCTTGAGATGGAATGTGTCTGTCACTTGTCCTCTACTTTAGATTTCTGGTTTCTCTTCTTAACTATGATTAGCATCTGCCCCATTGACTACATTCCTTTAAATTACGTTGGATACTTTTCCAGGCCAAAAAGCCAGGTGTAGACTTTAGTAGGTAATACCTGCACTCTAGCGTCTACACTAGTTGAACTCCTCTCCAAGTTTTTGGTTTATTATGTTTAGAGATCACAAGCGGGCATTTCCATAGTTAACAAACATGGCAGTCAGGCTCCCCATAGTTCTCCTACTAAAAATCACCAGCATTTTCATTTACCTCTGCCTTTGGCTCAGCTGATTCATTAGAGGTATCAAGTTGTTCCTTGGCCTGGGCCATCTGAGTCATCAACCTATCCATGTGAGATTGGATGTCCGCCAGTATCTCAGTCACATGAGCTGTGGCCATTGCTTCTTGGATGTCCACTAAATGAAGGGCCTTCTGCTCCTCATCAGCAATCACTTTCTGAACTTTCTTAAATTCCTGCTGTATAAATACCTTCATCTGGTCTCGAGTTACCTGTAGAACACAGATATGAAAGAAGTGTAGATTTAACATAAAGAAATAGAAAAGGTAGAATTTTTTAATAGTGCTACATAGTCCTGCTCAAAATACAAATTATGGTTGCTGTCTCATTTTAAAGTCTTAGAAATATGCTCTCAACAATATTCCTCCAAACCTTTGATAAATTTCCTGGTAACTTTTTATTGTTCAGGAAATAATTCTTTTTTTTTTTGCTTTGGGTTTTACTAATTCATACACCAGTAATATATAACTACTTTAAAAATTATAATAGAAGAATATATAAGATAAAAAAGTATAATATCTAGCCAAATACGGCAGCTCATGTCTATAATCCCAGCATGCCAGAGACTGAGGTAGAGTCAAGAGTTCAAAGCTAGCACAAACTACCAATGACTTCCAGGACAGTTGGGCTATAGAGGGCTCTGTCTCAAAAACAAACAAAAAGGGAAGAGGAGAAAGTTTGAACCAGGAATAGTAGTACTTGCCTAAAACCTTAGTACCTAGAAGGCTGAGGTAGGAGAATCAAAGTTTTGAGATCTATTGGTCAGTATGGTAAGATTGTCTTGCAAAGTCAAAACACAGTAACAATAATAAAACCCAAAGAAACTACCAGTTCAGTATGTGTTCTAATTTTTATTGGTTACTCACATACACATAAAACTGGGTAATGTTTCTATAAATAGATTACCATGAATATATGCTTCTATGTCTTGCTTTTCCATTTAAAATGTTGGTGAATACAGATAGCACCTTCATCTTTTATATTACTTTTTATCACTTGCAGGATATAAAGATATATCCCATTCATTCCTCTCATAACAGAAATATGCAATTTCTAAATTTTTACAACAATGAATATCTGAGGAATAACTCTTAATATTGACATGAGTGTCTTCAGAGATCTCTTAAGTCAGTAAGCCATTTCATACATACACTAAACTTACTGTGCTGCTGATTTCATACATAAGCTAAAGTTATTGTGATGCTGCCAAACTGCTCTCTGGAGAGGATGGAGCAATTACACAACAACGTGCAAAAGGAAGCACTGCTCTACAACCTTACCAATACTGCATAATATCAAACTGTTACATTTTTCAATGTAGTAGGAAAAAATGCTACTGTCTTATTTTACTACAACTATAAACCAAACATATACACACATGCAAACGCATGCACACATTCACATACACACACATGTGTGTGTGCAGTGTTTGTCTAAGAAATAAGAAAGGCAAACAAAATAAAAACCTAAGAGAATAAAATAAGTTATTTTAAAAACTGTATTTTCTCATTTTGCTTTGCTGTTTTTGCGGTACTTGGATCAAACCAAGAAAGAGCCTTACAAATACAGGGCAAATGCTCTACCACTGAGCTACACCCCCAGTTTCATAGGTGTTTTAAAACAACCATCCATAGTCTGTGTGCCTGAGAAAAGGAACAGGAAAGGGACTAGGAGGTGGTTCACTTGTTAAAGTACTTGCTGTGTACGCATGAGGGCCTGCATTCATATTTCCAGCACTCACATAAAAATAGGTACAGTGGTGTACACTGGTAACTCCAGTGCTGGGGCAGGAGCAGTGGTGGCATGGGAAAGACAGACAGATTCTGGAGCTCATTAGCTAGTCAGACTAAGAGAAAGAATGAACTGCAGGTTCAGTGAGAACTCTTGTCTTAAAAATAAGGTAGGACTGGAGAGATGGCTCAGAGATTAAAAGTGCTTGCCCTGCAGGTCTGAGGAGCAGAGTTCAGATCCTCAGAACCCATGTAAATGTCAGGTAGGCATTGCAGCCCACCTGTAATCACAAAGATCAGGAGACTAACTGTACTGAAAGCTTTGAGTTCCACTGAGAGACCTTGCCTCAATGAATAAAGGAGAGCAAGACTAAGAAAGACTTCTCAGGTCAACTTTGTGGCTCCACATGCATACAGATATACATCTACCCACATGCAAACATGCACATACACAAGTATGCCAATCATACACAATACATTTGAAAAATTAAGTTTGAAAGATGAAGAGCAATTATTAGAGACACTGCACATCAATTTCTGCAGTTATATACAGACTACACATGTGCATGTGCACCACACACACTGAAGAAGTAAAACTATAGGTAACAAGAAAAAGGACCATCAGGAAACAATGTGGGAAGAACAGGTAATTACTGCCTAAGTGAATTTCTTTTATAGACAAGGAAACAGATACAGAAGCAAACTTAGAAGAGAAGACTTCAATTTTTCTGTTCTCGGCCTGGTAGTCTTTTCATAGAAGTCTAGCAGGGGGACAAAGATCACACCACAAAAATGTAAGAAAGAAAACTGAGGAACAGAAAGGCTGAAAGTAGGGGAAAGAGATGAGGCCATTTTAAATTAGTCTATTAGAAACGAAATGGAGATTGATGAGGTCTTAAGCAGCTCTTTAAACAGTGCCATAAGGATGCCAAGGTAAAAAGAATGCATGTATGCCAAGTTGCCAGGGACACATCACTTGGCTAAGTGATCTAAGCTCTCTAGAATTCAAATCTTCTCTGTAGGTGCTTTCCTTGGTGCTAGTGAAAAGATGGGAAATGTTAAAAGATGCTTCTAATGAGTTTATCAGATTGGGAACTAGGATTGTGCTTACATGTTTTTTTATATTTCTATTGTAATGTACGCATGTGAGTGCTGCTATGGTGATCATTAATCAGTACATTTCTACTATTAAGATAAATTAACTGTTAACTGATCTTGGAGCTTCTCTCAGAAACTAAATCTAGGACATTTTCATGAAGAGATAAACTTTTCTTAATGCCTGATATTCTCTCTAAATATTTGTAATGGTTTCAAGTGACTGAAAATGACAATTATGATATAAACTGGCTGCAATCTACTTAACTAACCTCACATACACATGTGTTTCTCAAAAACTATGAGTCCTTTATGCTGGCTCCTATTACCTGGAAGTCTCAGGAATCATTTCTGAGTGGCTTTATTGGTACTTCTTCAGCCTGTCCTAAAGTTTCCCAGAAATTTCAGTGATAGTCTCACTATATGTGATGTCTATAAAAAGGGAAAACTCCATAAACTCAGAGAAAAAAGGTAGGCAGACAGAATGGTGAAACTGGAATCTAGAAGCTTCTTTCTAGATAGACAGCATCTACTAAACTATCAAGCCTTACTCCAAACAAAATCTTAGTGTGGAATCTTAAAGGCTAATTAAACCAAAGATGAACTACTCAATTAAGAGAAAACTACGCCCCCCTCTTCTTTGAAGTGCATACTTACTATGGCACTGACTATCTCCTGAAAAATGTTACTGAGGAACTTGGTCATTCACACAAAAGAAATTGTAAACGAGCTTCCTCTTTGGTCAACTGGTTCCAACTGGCTAAAAACGCTTAGCACTTCCTTTATGAGCACAATTCTCTATCTGCTTATAACTGCATTTGCGTGCAAATGCCACTACTTAAACACTATAATTTGGAACCACTGGTGGTTAATTTATGTATGGTCAGAACATAGTAGTGAACACTTATGGGTTACCTTATTTTATAGGTGAAAAAGGGAAGCTCTGGGGGAGAACAGTCACAATGTCAAGTTTGGAAATTTTGCTTTGTTCCAGTACCATATGTTTTCTGCTATAACATATTGCTTCTAATGATCACTTTATGACTGCTCAAGTCCATTGACAGAATTTATTTGAGACAGGGTCTCTCTATATAGCCTTGGCGGTCTTGGAACCTATGAAGACCACCACCACACCTGGTGATGAAGTTCATTTCTACCTGAGTTATTTCCATATTTAATACATCAGTTCTCATATGGTCCCCACCAGTATAAATGCTTTATATCTTAAAGAGTTAAATCTTATCCCATGATATATTCTATATACTCTTGTATTTAATATTTCCTAGCTAGGCTAGGCCCAAGAAATATGTAGACGGGCACTTCACACATGCATAATTGGACACATCAACCTTGGATTAAAAAGCTTGTACTTAAAAACAATATCTACGCAACGCATTTGACATGAACTAAAAGCTATTAACTCCTTGCTAGCTGAACTATAGGAAACCAAATTTTATTTCTTTTTACTAATCAGAGGTAGCTTAAAAGAACAAGAAGAATGGTAGCTGGAAAGCATCATGACTTAATAAAAACTGTAGTCCAGAACACTAGGTCTTTTTCAATTACAAGATCTCCCAAGTTCATGTCTCATATATGACTGGAAAAGCCAGTTTATTAATAAAACAACAGTGCATTTTTCAGGCTATGAAAATTATCAAGCAGTTTAGAAACATAGCAGATATGAACTCTGAACTACATTCCATCACAAACATTCTCAGTAAAGTCATTCTCATGACTTAGTTAGAAACCCAACTTCCTTGGGTTTTACACTGGGGTATTGAGAATGTTCAAGAAGACATTAAGTAAAGTGATATTTCAATTTGTCCTGTTGAGCTACAACCCAGCAGTGGAGTGCTTGCCTCCGGTATGCAGTGTCCTTGGCTTAGAGCCCCAGCAGCACAAAAATCAAACAAACAAACAAACACCCCAATCTTTCTTAAACCAGCATTCCCATCTTCCCTGCATGCCTCCAGAGAAAAGCGGCCATGTGTGGTGTCTGCTCTACACTTCCTTCATTAGCCCTGTGTTGGTAACAAAGCACTCGGCCTGCAGTGTAAATTCTCTCTCACAGTTGTTGCACTTCTCTAGCTCCCTCATTACCAGCTTCTTTTTGGAAATTCTATACACTCTTGGCAGGTCACTATGATTCAGAGTTTTCATTCCTGCACCACACTTGAAGCTAGCAATTCCTTGCTGTGAGGAAAAGCTAAGGCATTATATGATAGTCAGCAGCATCTTCCCTACCTCAGCTACGACAACCAAAAGTGTCTCTGGACATTGCTGGAAGCAATGAGAAACATTAGACTTCGCTTTCATAATTTTATCCCATCTTTGGAATACAATTATTACTCCCTTGAGAGAAGGCCTGTGATGTCTGGATTGTCTCTCCATGTAACTCACCTCAGTATTTCTCTACTCATGAACATCTCCATCTGGACACGCTCCTATTACCTAAGCCATCACACTTCAAACCAAATCACCACCCACTCCTCCTTACCACTGCTGCTTTTGTTTTTATCAGTATCTCTCATGTTAGGGACTATAGGAAGCACTATGTGTGGATTACTTCAGTTAGCCATTACAGTGGTACTGTGAGGTAGCTATCATTATACTTATTTTACAGATGAAGAAACTGAGGTGAGGAAAGAAATCTAACCCTGCCCCAAGTAAGTGGCAAACTGGAGTCCAAATCTGTATACTATGATACATAATCTGCCTTCTAACTATATGATTTTATTTTTTTTTTCATCAAACGCTGATGTGTCCTCCTACCTCCCATTCAAAGTAAGGGCATTTAGGTAGGTATCTATGATACCAACTCAGGTCAGTTTTATCTTCCTCTTCCCAGGGCTTGCTCACAGCAGTAAGCAACTGGTTCTGAGGGAAGCCAAACTTCCTCTGACCTTGTACAGTATAGCAGGAGGTTTCTCCACCTCCACTGATCTTCACTAAACACCCAGAGAACCATGCTTCAGCTCTCCTTTTCAGCCCTCCTTTGCCCAGTCTACTGACGCCCTAATGCAGTCCATTCTCCCCACACCAACTTTCTGCAATAAAATTCTAAGTGACAAGACATTCGATGTGAACCTATGCCTTGAATGCAGCTACAACTTTCAACTATATCTTAGTTTTTGTTCCCTTCTCATCTCTCCTTGGCTCTGAATTCTTAGGTTTTTGACCTTGACTTCAAACACCACCTTTGATCTTTTCAATATTAGAGACTATTTATATTCCTCATTCTCACCACATTGGAAGGGAGACCTTAGCTTTAGCTTTGATAGTTTTTGACCTGGTTTATACCTCTAATTTTCCAAACCACATTCTCTCAGACAATAATCCAAAATTTCAATCAAAATACTCCATCCTTCCTCTATTTTCCTCTAGTATTTATTCCCTAAACTGTAAAATTTGGTTTTTGAGCCTAAGCTTTTGAGCTCCCTACGTATGGCATTACGATAGTTCCTCGCTTTCCCCCACAGTTCTCTTTCCTCAACATAAACATGCATACCTTAAGCATATATATCAGAGGACAATGTGTTTTGGAGGTTTCTGTTGTGGAATATTAGTTTAAAATGTGTTACATTCATTTATATTGTGGAACATTTGTTTGATGATGCAAATATGTGTTGCATTCTTTTATGTTGCATTTGTTATCTCTGTAAAGCTGTTTTACTTTGCCTGTCTAAAACACCTGATGGGGTCTAGTAAAGCTCTGAACAGTTAATAGCTAGGCAGGAGAGAAAGAATAGGTGGGGTTGCCAGTCAGAGAGAATAAATAGAAGAGAAGAGAGGATTGAGAAAGAGAGGAGAGGAGGGTACCAGAGGCCAACCACCCAGCCACACAATCAACCATGGACTAAGGAAAGAAAGGTATATAGAGAAAGGTAAAATCCCAGGGGCAAAAGGTAGATGGAATAATTTAAGTTAAGAAAAGCTGGCTAGAAATAAGCCAAGCTAAGGCCAGGCATTCATAAGTAAAAATTAGTCTCCATGTATTTATTTGGGAGCTGGGTGGTAGGCCCCCAAAGAGTGAAGAAAAAAAACCAAACAACAACAAAAAAACCCAAAAACAAAACAAAACAAACAAAACAAAACAAAAAAAATAGAGGTTTTGGTACTTGAAAGGGCCCGATAAGCATGTGCCTCTGCTAATCAAATTGAGAAGTGATCAGCAACTGTACACCCCAGGTACCTAACTAAGAGAGTCACAGTCCAATTGTCAAAAGATGAGCAGCCTTTACCAAGACACATGAACATCTATCCACTATGGGTGCAGCACCTCTGTGAAGCATCTTATCCTCATGGGTCTGCTTGTCCTGTTGTCAGCTGCTGTAACTTTACTATATTGACAACTTGATGTATAACCAAGTGATACGCACTGAAATGGAAGCAGAACAAAGCAGTTCACTGGGGATGGCACGTTCGTGTTGACTTGACATTACTGCTTTCTCTTAAGATGCTTCTCTCTTTGCCTGACCTCAGAGTAGAAACTGAGATCACAGTCACAAAATTCTAGTATCACTTCTGAGATAAAAGAACTCTGGATGACCTGCACTCCAAGACTACAAAGTAGGAGTCTCCAGGGACCTCCAGGACCTATAAAAACTGAGAATGACTTTAGTCTGTCTTGTTTTCCTGTGTTCTCTCCATCTGAACCCAGCATAAACTAGAAAGACAGCTACTGTAATGAAGTGGGAGGTAGAAAGTTTGTAGGGGCAACCACATATAATTTATAATATTTTTGAGCCTGTTACATTTGCATATACAAAGAAGACCTATTTTACCTATTGAAGACTAAAGCAATTTTAAAAAGGACTCACCTCTTAACCCAAGTCCAGAAAGAAGAACACCAAGTATTCTCCCTCATATGTGTATCTTAGCTTTGAATTTTCAGAGTTGTGCGTGTAACTTAGAGATCTATGAGCTCAGGAAACTAAAAAGATCTGATGAGATGGAGGGGGGCAGTAGGTTAGGAGAAAACAGAACACATATATGAAAGTACATATGGAAATATTGGAAGCTTAAACAGGGGTGAGAGGGTGTGGAACTAGGGTATAGGATAAAGTGGTGGTTTGGCTAACCCAAACTAAGGATGTATGAAAATCCTATGGAAACCCACTATTTTATAAGCTAATTAAAAATATATAATTAAAAGAGGAGGAAGAAGAGGAAGAGGAGGAGAAGGAAGAGAAAGAAGAGGAAGAAGAAGAAGAGATGATGCAGACACTGAAGAAATACAAAGAATCATTAGGTCATACTTTAAAAACCTCTACTCCACAAAATTGGAAAATCTAAAAGAAACAGGTAATTTTCTCAATTGATACCACTTACCAAAGTTAAATCAAAAGCAGATAAACAATTTAAATAGACCCATAACCCCCACCCAAGGAAATAGAAGCAGTCATTAAGTCTCTCAACCAAAAAAAAGCCTAGGGTCAGACTGTTTTAGTGCAGAATTCTACCAGACTTTCAAAGAGCTAATGCTAATGCTCCTCAAATTATCCTACAAAATAAAAACAGAAGGAATATTGCCCAATTCATTTCATGAGGTCACAGTTACCCGGATACCCAAATCACACAAAGATTCAAGAAAGAGAATTATAGACCAATTTCCCTCATGAACATTGATGCAAAAATACTCAATAAAATACTTGCAAACCGAATCTAAGAACACATTAAAAAGATCATCCACCATGACCAAGTAGGCTTCATCCCAGAGATGTAGGAATGGTTCAGAATATGAAAACCAGACAATGTAATCCACCATATAAAACCAACTGAAAGAAAAAAACAAAAACACATGATCATCTCATTGGATGCCGAAAAAGCCTTTGGCAAAATTCAACACCCCTTCATGATAAAAGTCTTAAAAAGAATAGGAATACATGGAATATACTTCAACAAAATAAAGGCAATTTACAACAAGCCAAAAGCCAACATCAAATTAAATGGAGAGAAACTCAAAGTGATTCCACTAAAATCAGGGGGGAAAAACTCACCTCTCAACCTCCATTCTACTTGTCTTTCTACCCAAATACATTCCCTAAAAATTCAATTACTTGTATATCAGGGAAACTCTACCTCCAAAATAAATGCATACCACCAGGAACCCCAGAAGGACACCTGATACGGAACTTTCTTTTCAAGGTCCTCTTTCCTGCAGGGAAAATGATACAGCCCAGGGTACCTGATGTACTAGAAAAATGGTTTTCAGGACCGGTTCTGCTAGCCACTTCTTGAGGTTTAGGCAAAGAAAAGTTTATGTGTAAGTAGGATAACAACATTCTCATAGATATTTTAACTTTAGCATAAAATAACACATGGGAAGAGTTGTGTGTACTCTCCAGGCACACAGGCCAGTGAGTAATCTGCTGCTGAGAGATAGCAGTATCTGAACAGTCACTGTGGGCGTCTGTGTGATACTCACTGGGCTCTCATAAGGAGCTCCTTGCAAGCTTTCTTAAAGAGAGATTCTACACTTGGGGACTGAGATTCTAGTTTCCTGAGAGCACACAGGGAAAACATCTTAGAAGTGGGGATTGCCATATAGAATCTCTTTGCCTAAGAGCCCCGAGTTGTTAGGAAGCAATGAACACGTTCTCTGCTTTGACAAGACCTCTCTGAGCATCATTTCAGATAGCCTAGACTACAACAGCAGCAAAGCAGAATGTGTAGGAAGGGTAGGTCACATTCTGCTCTTTAGCAGCCATACAAAGTCTGTGACACAGTAGCTTCCTCAGTCTCACAGATTGTCTCGTACCCTGTTCCTTTTCTGTGCAGATGAAACCCTATTTCTTCCCTGTGGGAAATTAGTAACCTGTGTTGTATAAGACATCTTCATAGCCAAACTACTACTATCTTCAGGATTCCAGCTGGACCTGCTCACCAAAGACCATCACAGGTGGGCTTGCTGTCTGTTGATGTTTCCTCTTGGAAAGGGGATGGGAAGGATCCTGAAACTCTTAATTGAATATGCAGTCAACACTCCCAACCAGCTGTAGATAATTCTGCCCTAAGTACACATGGCCTTTTGGTCTCTGGGAATGATGTGGGGAAGAGGTTCTGTCTACGCAGCTATGGGGAAGCTACCGTCCTTCCTGGGTGATACTGTAAGTCACCTGTCTTACTGCCTATAACCCCTCACCACTGCTCTGTAAGGAAGTTTAATAAACTCATTGGTTCTCTTAGGTGAACCTTAATGGAATTGTAACTTGGTTTGTCATTGAGACCTTAGGAGGAAGAGTAGACACTGTTCACATCACTTTTCAAGGGAAGGAATTTTAGCAAAATCTATATATCCAAGAACCAAGAAACATGAGCCACAGTGCTCATTAACTAACATGCTTTTCACTCCTTGTTTCATATATCCTCAAAAGTCTCCATTTCGAGGCCTAGGTTTGTGATCCAGTGATAAGATGCTTGGCCTGGCATATAACTGGTCCTCAGTTCACTCTCCAGTACCACAAAATAAAAGTTTCCATTTTCACATTATTAATTATAATAATCCTACTCTAAGAGATAAAATTGAATGAAGGCTCTAGCACACTGACAGCAATAGATGCTGTGCTATGTGGGCCAGGTCATCTGATTCTTTCACCTTCAGAGAAAAGGAAAGCATGTCATACTTGATATAAATACTTTGCTCTGAAAGTCTGAATAAACTCTACATAGAAAAAAAATTATCAGCATCATAAACTCTGTGACCTTCCAAAATTTATTTCAATTGTTGTTTATTTTAGTGCTCGATCTAAATGCGGAGACAATTAGAGAGGGATTATCCCCAAATTTTATACACACATAGCCTTAAAAGCATCTACATATAGACTATAGTAGACCGAGAGTTGCACTTTGAAGACTTAGTTTTAAGTTACCAAAGAAAGCATCGTTTTGTTGAGTATACTGTAATTTTATTTCTTGAAAGGTTTAACAACAGGAAAAGGGAGGGGAAGCAGGGGAGATGCAGGCTCTTAAATAAACAAAGCTGGTTTTATCACTGTTATCATAGTAGAGTTTTATATCTAGGTTCCCAGGCTCCTGAATTAAATGTCAAATACAATCTACACTTAAAATATGAGCAGCATGGCTGCTATGGAGGAGTATGGACAGCTCCACTGCCCTCTCCCCATTAGCTGCGTAATCAGCCCCTGAAAGCACTCAGCAGAATAGATTATCAAGTCTCCTGTCAGTGTGGAAAGGAGCAAGGGTGAATATAACAATGAATTGGTTTTATTAAGCCATTTAATGCTCAGTCCCTTTGCTTTCTAATAATGCTACCCGGTGATTCAAAATCATTGCCGCCTTACTTTTTGTTTTGTTTTGTTGTTGCTGCCTTTCGTTTTATTTTGTTTTTCGAGACAGGGTTTCTCTGTAGCTTTGGAGCCTGTCACCGAACTAGCTCTTGTGGACCAGGTTGGCCTCGAACTCACAGAGATTTGCTTGCCTCTGCATCCCAAGTGCTGCCACCTTACTTTTAAAAACCATTTTAAAAAGACAACGTATGTAGAAGTTCCTTATGCTTTGAGGGCCCCAATAAGAAAGAGTTACAGTCAAAAGATAAAGTTGCAGGAGAAACAAGAGGGAGCAGGGGGCAAAAATAAAGAATCTTAGTGGCATTTACTTTAAAGCAGGGATACACCACCTGGTGTGGTCTTAAATGAAACATAACTGCTTTTTCTTTTAATTTGACACCAGGCAGTTCTGCTAGGGAATTTGGTCCAGAACAGCACAACAGATGTTATGCATTGTTTCTATCAGGAATACTGACACACAGCTACACACACCCAAGGCAACTATACCTGTCTTGACTTGGCATGAGCAGAGAGCTAGGCTGAACAAGGTCACATACTTGACAGGCAGACCAGGCCTGCAGAATGAGCCAGCCAGACACACCAAGATATCCCAAATGTGAGAATTTAACTCAATTTATTTGCATATCATTATCACTCAGAGATATCAATGGCCCTTAAAACCTACAATCTGTAAGTATTACTAAGTCTGAGAAGTGCTAATTGATCCATATATAGAAACTAGTTATTTATAAGTGGGTAGCTCATTTTTTTTTCTCAGAAAAGATTGGAAAAATCTCAATTCTGTAGGGAAGTAGCTTTCCCCAGATCTACTTGTCCCCCTTTTAAAGGGATTCCTTAGGACTAGAAGGGCAAGTAGTAGCCACCACTAACAGGATGTCATACTAAGCACTTTATCTACTATAGCCTTCCTCTCAACCTCTAAAGTATATACTACTATCCCTATTTTACAAACAAACAAACAAACAAAAACCCAATAATGAAAAGGTTAAGCAAGGGAGTTGCCCAAGCTTGTGCAGCTACCCATGTTAGAGCTACTCTTGGGGCAGGAGCTGTCCAGAAGCCTGAGCTCTGAATAACTATAGAACATAAACTGCTTCTCCCTGTCAGAGGTGAACAGTGAGTTCCTGACCCTTATCCCTGTCTAAAGCAAAAGAAAACACTATTCATGGCTAACACTTCAAAGGAAGGATGAAGCAAAGTAATTGAGGCAGTAATTTGTCTCCCCAAGGACTTTCTTGAGGTAAGACCCACAGGTCTTATAATTTATTCATTGAAGTGTACACTTCAGAGCTGGGCATTGTGAAACACACCTTTAATCCCAGTGCTCAGGAGGTAGTGGAGTGTAGACCCCTATGAGTTCAAGGTCAGCCTAATCTACAGAGCAAGTTCCAGGACAGTCAAGAATATGCATGCAGACCTAGTTTTCAAAAAGGAAAAGGGGGTGGGGTTTGCAGTAGTACAGTTCAGCTTTTCTCATATTCAGGTTATTGGTATATCCAGAGTTGTGGAACTATTACCACCATCCATCTCTGAGTCTTTCATTACTCCTCAAAGAAAACCCATGCTTGCAAGTTGTCACCACTGCCCCTCCCCTTGGTCCCAGACAACACTAAGTTTACTTTGTATTCCTATAAATTTATCCAATATGAGCTTTTATAGTATCAGTAGAATTATATGTTATTTGGGCATCTGTGAATAACTTTTTAAAAACTTATTTAAGAGATATGATATCCCCTATCTTTGTTATACCTTACCTACTTGGTAAGTCTTGAACATGGTTTTGTTTCTTCATCTATGAAGTGGGAGGATTGGAGCAAGTGGTCATGACACTTTACAACGGGGCACTATTCTGTCACCATAAGACATATCAATCAGTAAGGATATTGATGCAATGAATTAGGTGGTTATATGACTAGGAGCCCAACTCTGCATTACATTTTCCCTGTTCCAAAAAACATTAGACTACAACTGTCATATTTACCAAAATACAAACAAAAAATACTGCACAGAATCTGTTCATGCCACCAAAAACCTAGGGCCTCTTTAAGTAAAATTTCTATTCAACAGTAAAGGTAAATTGGCTTTCTTGATTCTAGTACCCCAAACTGGGGTTCAAAGACCAAAGTTTATTCAAATGATAAAAATATATGCATTTATAAAGGTTGTTAGCAGTAAAGGTCAGAAAACAAAACTTACATATATAGTGTATATGTGTTTGTACATGTATACACACACACAGCCTGAAAGGCAAAGTATAGTAGTATCCTAAGTTTTAGCATCTTTCATTTAATGTCACTAACCCTGTACCTTGGATTGGTTTAACCAAATCTTAGAACACTGAATTATGTGAAATAGCTGAAATTCAAGAACCAGCATTAACAAAACTCCCAAACTTTATAACCCACTATGGGCAATGGAAGAGTAAGTGATGCTGTTTTTCTTTATTCTTTGTACTTTTCTTTTCTAAATGTCTACAGAGAACTCATGTTACTTTTAGAATAGAGGGGAAAGGGAAAAGCAAGGAGAAGAGGTCTCCTTTTGCAAGGATAAAGGGAAGGGTATAAGGAAGAAGTGAAAGAGACTTGTTTTCTCCTTTGTGCTCTCTGAATGTCTACAGACTAAAGGGGCCACAGCTGTTTCTGAGTGGGTCCTATGCCAGAAGCTAGAGCTGGCCTGAGAAACTAGGAGTGTTTTCCCCACTGTTGTCCTTGACCAATCAAAGTAGCTGGAGTTATGCCGCAGTCATAATTATCCATTAATAGTTCTGATTCTTGTTTTCAAGGTCACTTCTAGTGGCTGGGATTTGATGTTTTCTATGGTTCTTCTAGCTTCAGAACTCAACCTATTCTTAGAACTATAGCACACTCTTTAATTATTCTCCTGTCTTGACTCAACACCTCTGTTCACACTCCTTCTTAAAGCCTGTTCCTTCTTCCTGACTTTGCTATCTCTGTTAAAAATGAGACTATGAAACCATCCCGGCCTCTTTTGCAGACCGTACCTACTTTACATCTCCCTTTTCCATCCCCATTTCTTTCTTTCTTCTGTCCAACTCACTTGTTTCCTAAGCCTGGGTTTTTGTTGGTCTGTTTGTTTCGAGACAGGGTTTCTCTGTGGCTGTGGAGCCTGTCCTGGAACTCACTTGGTAGACCAGGCTGGCCTCGAACTCACGGAGATCCACCTGTCTCTGCCTCCTGAGTGCCGGGATTAAAGGCGTGCATCTCCATTGCCTGCTAAGACTGGATTTATATATATTTCATTTTCTTTTTCAAATTTGAAAATCACTTAGCCTTATTTTTAGATGCGTTTCTATTTGAAGAAAGCAGAAAAACAGAACGAACAAACAAAAAGCAAGGAAAATAGCCCAAAGATTAACACAGTGGTTCTCAAAGTCTGGGACTATGTCAGCCCACATCAACTGAATCTCAAAACTCTGGGGGTGGGCCTGAATTTTTTTTTTTCCTTTGGTTTCTCTATGTAGCTCTGGCTGTCCTGAAATTCACTCTGTAGACCAGGCTGGGCTGGAACTCCTATTAGAAATCCACCTGCCTCTTTCTTTCAAGTGCTGGGATTTTAAAAGCATGAGCCACCACTGCCCAGCTTAGAACTTTTAATAAATCCTCTGGGTGATTTTTATGAACAATAAAATTTAACAATAAAATAAAAACTGCCTAGGTAAGGTGATACCAACAAGTGGACTGGGCCCTCCAGCATCAATTACCAATCAAAACAATCACTCACAGACAGACTCACAGGCCAATTTAATCCAGGCAATTCCCTAATGGAGACTTTCCTCCCAGAAAACACTAGGCTATGTCAAATTAACATTTAAAGCCAACTAAGACCTGAATTTTATCAATAGAGGTAACTAACATTCTATTTGTCAACACAAAAGAATATCTAGAATATTCTGTATAGTGAAAAAAGCAACATGAAACCATAGGCATCATAAAATTTTTGCAAAATATTAAAATCCAAAAAATATCTAGAAGCTTATACACTAAACTGTTAAAATAGTTGTAATTAAAGGGGAATTCACTCTAGCTTTCCTTTATGAATATCTGCATCTTTTATCTATAAGCATAAAATGTTTCACAATTATAGAAAAGAGTTAATATAGGCATCTTCCCTTGCTCTTTAGCACAGTTAAAAGTGAACTCAGAGGCTGGAGAAACAGCTCAGCAATTAGGAGCACTGGTTGCTCTTCCAGAAGCCCTGAATTTGATTGTCAGCACCCAGATGGCAGCTCACAAGGTATCTGTAACCCCAGTCCCTTCATGAGCACAGCATGCATGGAGTGCTCAGACACTCACGCTGACAGAGCCCCACATATAATTAATAATAAATACATAATCCTTTGGAGTGAATTCAATTGGTAGTAGATTTTACTGTCTGGACAATCAAGCTTTGGGATGTTTTAGGGGTTCTAGAAGTAGGGCAGAGATAGTGAAATGACAGGTCAGAGAGCCTGAACTAGTCTACCCTTCTTACGTAGGCCAATCCAAAGAGGGAATGGTAGAATACTGCAGGATGACAGGACAGACAGAAACTTAGGAGAACTTTTGGAAGGTAACTGACTTCTGAGAACATTCTTTATGAGAAGTTTATATTAAAAGTGGCCTGTTTTCCTCTCTTCTTCCTGGTATGGATGTCACTCCACACTTAAACTCACTTCTTCTAAAGCCAGCTCCATGTACACTGAAGCAAATTCATGCAGGAAACTAAAAGGGGGTTTTGTAGGTAAAAGGGTGGACAGTGTGCCACACACCCTAAGATCAAATCAGGTCCTTAACTTTTAGCTTACATTAAGGCAGCTGTTCTGAACCACCTAATGCTGTGACCCTTTAATACAGTTCCTCACGTTGTGGTGACCCCCAACCATAAAATTATTTTCTTTGCTACTTCATAACTGCAATTTTGCTACTGTTATGAATCATAATGTAAACATATGATATGCAGGGTATCTGATACATGACCCCTGTGAAAGGGTCACTTGACCCCCCCCTCAAGGGTTGACTCACAGATTGAGAACTGCTACATACACTTTAGCTGGACTCTTCTCCTCTCTGGGAAGTTTCTAAAAGAAGCACTGACTGTATTCATAAAGGAGGCCAAAGCCTATCCTTTTTACTGCTTTGCCAGTCACAAACATACAGGTATGGCAGAGACAGTTACCCATAAAAATCAAAGAAACTCCTCAAGGTGTTTAGATGTTTTCAGTTACCTTTAGTATTTAGCTGGTTCAGCTTTATCAATGGGAAGAATTATTCATAGCAGGAGTCCTCCTATTCTAGGGAGGAGAGCTGCTAAGGTTACACAATCTACTTTTCTATCTAGATGCTCACTACTGTAGAACCTTACCTATTTAAAAGAGAGGAGATACTACTAATGTCAATATTTTCAGTGTCATATGAAAAGAAAATTACTGATTGCTGCAGTTATTAAAGAGCCCATTCTTGCCAATGGCTTTGCTTCACTGTGGCGGTTCAGCTTTAAAAACATGATTACAAAGCACAAACATGAGACCTCAGGGTTTGCAGTGAGAAATGAAAACAAGAGTAAAGGCACTAGAGTCATTTGACTCTCATCTCCACAATACACTAGATTTGGAGAAATAAATCTACTTCTTTAAGCCTCACTACCCTTAAAATAAAATAAATTAAGCTGGGATAAGGAACTACTTCACAGGGGTTTGTGATCATTAAAAAATATTGAAAAGGAAGGAGAATGAGATGCTATGTTTAATAGGGACAGACTTTTAGTTTTTGACAATAAAAACATACCAGAGGTGGACAGTGATGATGGCTGTATAGCACTCCAAATAAACTTAATGCCACTGAAGCACACATTTTAAATGGTTAAATTTTCTTATATATTTCATCATAACTATGTAAGAGCCCTAGAACAGGACCTGGCTGTCAGGTACCTCAATTAAAGGGAGAGACATAAAAATAAAAACACCTTCCTTTCCCTATTACCTGTGAGAGGCTCTACGTTCCCAAAGAGCCATCTAGTCCCAATACTGAGTAGTGCTTCAGTAAGTGTCTCAGTAAGAAGAAGCGATCTATTAGTCATAACTTCTCCTGCACATTTGGCTCCCAGCCCACCACCTCCACCCTCACCCCACTCCAGTTTTGTATCTCTTAGAATCTCAATTCTCCAGCTCCCCAAATCTTGCAAAGTAACTGGGATGCTCAAATCATTTCCTAGACCAGACTCCAGATAATGAGGACAAAGGCATGCTTAGTGGCAGCTGCCTTCTGCAAGCCAGGGACTGACAAGGCATATTAGTACTATGCACCAACTGGCTGGGTGTCCAGGGACCAGAATTACGTTGATCAGTATCTCAGACGCCTCTGGGTAGATCTAAGGGCCACAGAAAACAAGTCTCAAAGGTCTGGTAAGGAAAGATTAAAAATGCACTTCTCTGCAATTCAGAAAAGAAAAAAACAACAATTAAGGATTATGTGTTATAAGTCATAAAATAGAGAAAGGGAAATAGATGATTTTTCTCCAGGCATATGAGAACACTGTTTTTGATGGTGAGGCTTAATTGGATCTAAACAGAAAGTACAGATAATCATTAACACTTCCTGTACTCAGATCAAGGAGAATAAATGTTTGAGCTACCAAGACCCAGTTAATTCCAAAACAATACTTACTTTAGGATCTGAGCTCTTGAACTTTAACCTTTCCACCAACTCTATCATAGCCGCCTTCAGTCCACCCGAATCTTTGCTCTAGGAGAAAAAACAGTCAAGAGTCACTAAGTAGCTTATCATTGTTCTCTCAAACAAAAACAGGAGAGATTTCAGGAGAGAATGGACAGTAAAACAGAAAACAAATTCGTCATCTCATCAGATAAAAGAACTAAACAAATAAGGAGGGTGTGCTGCACCTCCCGTCCTCCATCCATAGGCAATGAGGATGAAGTAATAGACTGGAATGAAAATTAACCTCAATGTGGCTGGGTATGGCAGCACTTCCCTTTAATCCCAGTACTCAGGAGGAAGAGACAGAAGGATCTCTGTGAGTTTGAAACCAGCCAGGCTAAAAAAGGAGGAAGGAAGAAGAGAGACAGGTAGAAAAGGAGGGGAAAGAGACAGAGGGAAAATTAAATAAACACAATTGGTAGAGGATGACTTCCCTGCCTCATCTCAGACTCCAATGTGCCTGCCTTCAAGACCCTGCAAAACAGAGTTCTATCTTACGGACTACTGAGTTTTATTTTGAAGATTTATGTATTAGATACAGATGTACACAATATTATATGTACCTACAAAAATAAAACATCTCAGGCTTAAATTCAAACGAAATTATCATACGCTAGTTAAGAACACAAGTTTTTTGACAGACATGGTTTTGAAGTTGTGTGGCACCAATTAGTTAACTAACCTAGAACAAATTATTGAATTTCTCAAAATCATCTCTCTTGACTACAAAATGGGGATGTTTGGATGGAAGCATCACTCCAGCCCCTTGGCTCCCATATATTCAAAGAGTCTGGAATGTTCAGATGGAAGCTCCACCCCAAGTCCCCTCCGGTGGAGCGCCTGAGTCCAGACTCCATGGCCAAACAATGACCCTGCCCCAGAGATGCACAAGACCTCTCCCACAGGGTATATAAACTGTCCCCCAGAGAACACGTGGGTTTCTGGTCTTGCTTTCCCGTCTCCTCTCTGGGGGGCTGGAAAGTCATCTTAAGAGCGTCTGTATCCATTAAACCTGGGCTTTTTCTAATTCGGTTTGATTTGATCTGATTTGGATTACTGCGTCGGTGGAAAGGCTTATTGGGGTCAGAAACTTTTCAGTAATATAAAGGGTAATATGAAACTTAATTAAAATGTTTGCAGAAGTATTAGCAGTGTGCACAGCACACAGTAAGTGTTCTAAAATCTAAAGTTTTAGTCTACGGCCATATCACCCTTGAACGCACCTCGTCTGATCTTGGAAGATCAGCAGGGTGGGGCCTGGTTAGTACTTGGATAGGAGACCGCCAGGGAATGCAGGGTGCTGCAGGCTTTAAAAAAAAATCTTAAGTTTTAGAGTAGCTATAATAGGAAAGTAAGACCACTTTTAATACATTTTACTTAATTCAGTATGTCTAAAATATTAACAACATATAATGTCGATATGAGGTTTTACCTATTAGTCTGGCCCTTTCTTCTCTTGGGAATCCTTTCTTTCACAATTAATTAACTCTTCTAACACATACACACACACACACACACACACACACACAGGCTGAAGGTGGGGGAAAAGAGAGAGAAGACAGAGCGAGTGAGAGAGAGAGAGAGAAAGAGAGAGATTCTTATACTTCCCACCCACCCCCAATTAAATTAGGTCTTTGAAATCTAGTTCTTATTCATACAGCCCAATTCAACCCAGACTAGGCACATTTCATGTTATATGTGGCTAGTGACCACTGTAGAGACGAGCACAGAATGTAGACTCTTACTTCCTGGTTTCAAATGCCAACTCTATAATCAACTGTGTGGTAGTAGGCAAGTCATCTTACCTTCTGCATTTCTATTTCTGTCTATAAAATAAAGCTAGCCATTATAGTACATATTGCATACAGCTGAGAAAGATAATTGTGTTCATGTATGCCAGGATAGTTAGCACTGAATTAAAAAAAATGAAACATGCATTTAATTATTGTTTTTGTCTGTTTTCTTCAAGATGTTTTGAGTTCCTTGAAGGCTGGAACGATTTTTTAATGTCTGTATCTCCTACACCCTGCATCAAGAAGGTGGTGTTTTACCAGGGCCAGAACAATGGCTCAGCAGGTAAAGGCACTGTCACCCCAATGGTTTCGAACCCGATTCCATGAGCTCACTTCCTTGAACCCACACAAAGGTGGAAGGAGAGAACTGGTTCTACAAATTTCGTCTCTGACCTTCACACATGCACACACATGCATGCCTACAAATATTCTCTCTCTCTAAAAAATTTTAAGACATATAAGGTAGTGTTCAAAACAAACAGGTGTAAAATGTCCACTGAATGAATGAGCAAATATAAAATCTTAAGAAACACTCGTTATAACCCAGGCATAAAGCAAGATCTAAAGTCACAAGAACTAATTTATTTCCTTATCTCAGAAACTCTATGAGATAGGACAGGACCACTTATTTTACCAGTAAGGAAATAAGCATAAATACAACAATTGTCATTTTATGGGAGAAAAGACGCGTAAGAAGTACAAGAATAAACAAATACTGCAAAAGTCACTTACTCAAAATCAGCCTCAAGATCAATCATAAGAGTCTCCAAATCTACAAAGCCAATTCAATCTCTCCCAAACAGGAAATACTTTGTAAGACGCAGGTATCTTAGATAGGCTTCCTATTGCTGTGAAGAGATGCCATGACCATGGCAATTCTTATAAAGGAAACCATTTAATTGAGGCGACAATTTACAGTTTCAGAAGTTTAGTCTATTATCATCATGGTGGGGAGCATGGCAGCTGGTAGTATGGTGACACACAGGCAGACATGGTGCTGGCTACATCTTGATCAGAAAGAGGAAGTGAACTGAAACACTGGGCAGCATCTTGAGCATAAAAAACCTCAAAGTCCACTCCCACAGTGACACACTTCCTCCAACAAGGCCATACCCACTCCAACAAAGTCACACCTCCTAATAGTGCCACTCCCTATGAGCCTATAGAGGCCAATTACATTCAAACCACCAGACTCCATTCCATAAATTAAAATATACTAAAGGCTGTCTTCTCCCACTAAGCTTCCCCCCTTCCTAAGACTACAAGTAAAAGGTATCACATAGCCATGCCCAGCATCTGCTTTAGATGTGCTCTCTGAACACAACTCAGATCACATTTCCATTCTAGCTGTGGCTCTAAAGTTTAGTCATTTCTTTTAAGTGTTGGCTTATAATTCTCCAGTTTCTATAGTCCTTTAAGCCTTTAACGTCTGTGGTCTCACACCTAACAGCTGGGAGCAGAAATACCAGAGAGGATGAAACTTTAAGTATCTAAAAAAGGCTTAAGTTGCCAGACACAATCCTGCTTTTTACAAGATGATCAGACAAAAAAACCTATTTGGTGACATCATTCCTCTAACCTATTCTCATTGGCTGAACAAAGCGGGTTTTGGCCCTAGAAATCTCTCCCCTACCTCAAACACTGACACACACACACACACACACACACACACACACACCCCTCAGCTGTTAGCACCCATTCTAAGCTATTCAGCAAGAGCCCTAATGGATTATAACTTTCCCCGTGGCTGCAGAAAACAGAAAGGAATGCACTAAACTATGTCTTAAAAGCCTTCAGAAAAAGAAGAATGAAGAAGGAATCCCTAAGCAGCAGACAGACTCTTGCAGACAGCTGTGCCTTGCTAGTATAAAGAGACAAGGAAACCCTTTGCCTTTTCCTAAAAATGCATTTCGCCAGTGGAATTCTTCCTCCTGTACACAAAGAATCAAAAGCATCACCTACCCATAGGGAAACACAGAACAGCACCAGAGAATCTCTCTTCAGGAAATCACACAGTCTACCTCTCCAGCAACTCAGTTATCCACAAACATTAATTGGGCTTTATATTGAGTCTGCTATGTTCAGCCTCAAAATGAGTATGAAGAAAATCTTCCTTAATAGCACCACCAGCACCACCACCACCAAAACTGAAAAAAGAAAGTTTCTTTAGGGCAGATCTGTCTCTGACAAGTTT
>LOEQ01000301.1:357293-370545 GCA_001685075.1 Bramus lutescens | reverse complement strand
CCACAAAGGGAAGATCCTGGTGCAAGTTCACCCCACACAACCTCTGTATTCTCCACCCCAGACCTTCTCTATACTCTAGGAAGCCTTATGCATAGGTGTTCAATGGAGTAGTATGCAAGTTCTACATACACCTTCTCAAACAGTCCCTCTGGCCGCACCTGCGACCTAGGGATCAGTACATAGCATGTGTAGAATTCATTGGCAAGATCTGTCTTCATACAGACAGGCTCTATAGGCCCTGGTAGCAGGCTCAAGACATTCTGACAGTTCTTGGAAAGCAGTGTGTAAGGAGACAGGTATGGTGAAAGGAAGGAACTTCAAAGACACAAGGCAGAAGATATGAGGATATGGGTCTAAGAGTGGTATCTGAGTATAAATACTCCCAATCTGTAGAGCTGTATGATGTTTCTGTTAATTGCTGAGGGCAGTCTAAACGACCAAAACTGAATTTTACACATATACACACACACACTGCTATATGTCCCCCAATGTTTCCTCTGTATCCCTTGTTCTGAGAACTGGACAAGGACACAAAGGCAAGTAATTCTAACCTTTCAAGTATCTCGTCCCATAAATGAACAACAGATTCTACCATGTCATTCTGGAGCAAGTGACACAGCTGGGGGAGAAGAGGGCTTTTCCTTACATGGCACTTCCATCCCATAATGCATTCCAGGATGCAGATCAAAATGAGCACACCTTGCTTTATGCACTTCTTCCCTCCACAAAGACAGTGCAAAATAAACACGGGCTGTGCTGTGACACCTACAGCTCAGAATCTGATCAACTGTCACAAAAGTCAATTCCTAGGGCAAGTCACAATAAAACTAAAAGACAAAACGACTTCCACCTCTCACACAAAGCTCCAAAGCACTGCCATATGCTCTTTTATTGGTATTCCTCAAAACCCTTAAAAATGCTGTATTCTCATGTTGCTGATAAGAAAACTGGTGGAAATCAAATGAATAACTCAAAGGGCTTAAACACCCCTTCACTAGCATTTCACAGTGAAACAGTATCAGAGCTAATGTGTTCACACTTTACAGTGGATAAAAATGATGTTGTGTAAGTGAAATTATGCCTCCCAAATCACAAAATCATTCAATGGAAAACCAGGAATAGTAAGATGGAAATGAGGAAGATTTATAATATATAAAACAGAAGAGACTAATATCAACAATATATGAAAAATGCTTAACAAATTTCTCAAAAATCAGTAAGCCCAAAAGAAATGTGAACAAAGGATATGAACGGAAAAAGTGAAACATGACAAATACATCAGAAGACACAAAGGATGCTTAAAGTTACTCATAATAAAGATATCAGTCTTTCCCACCAGGCTGGAAAGGATGCTTTAATCTGAAACAACCAGTACTAAGGGGCTTTGGGAAAATTCCACATGTCACTTGATTTAGAAGTATAAAGTGGGAATGCTACTTTGAAACCACATCAATCATGTACATGCCTATCTTCCTCTTGAGGAAGGATATGTCAAGGGAGTATGTATAAAAATATTTG
This sequence comes from Bramus lutescens, assembly GCA_001685075.1. NCBI lineage: Eukaryota > Metazoa > Chordata > Mammalia > Rodentia > Cricetidae > Bramus > Bramus lutescens. Next base: position 369,027 of record LOEQ01000301.1, on the reverse strand, counting down.
TAATATTTTCAATCGTTTAGGACTACATACCCTGAGTGTCTAATAGTGAATGGATAAGCAAACTATGGAATTAAAGAACTATGGAATATGACATAATAAAAAAATAAAGTAGATCTGTATATATCTTGATTTATGACAGATATACTATGGGATTTCTTAAAACCTGCAAAATAATTCATATAGTATATATTTTCTATGGGCAATATATTTAAACAAAATAAAAGTGATATTTCTGGGTCTGGTATTAAACATGATAATAGGAAGATTTTAGATTTAGTTCAATGTACTACTAGTGACATGTTTAAGATTTAATTTTAAAAAAACAACAGCAATAAGACAGAGGGAAAGGGGCAGGATAGCCCAGGGTGCCTACTTCTAATGCCTTTCCCATTAGTTTGCCTAAACTTAAATACTAGGGCCTATTTTTATATAGTAAATATATGAACCAGCAGGAATGAGAGGATTTTTACCCAATGTTCCCTGTATAGAGTTCAAGTGGCCTAAAATTCTCAAAACCACTGTATATGCACTTTTCTGGGAAAAGTGATAGTGGCTTCTCTTAAATTCCAAAAGAAAAGGTTTAACTCTCTTAGTGTAACATGCCTTGCACAAAGAAAGGAGGCCCAGGTACAACTAGATGCCACTAGTTGCTATGTGAGCTTAGGAAAGTAATTTAGTATCTGGGATTCTATATTTCTATCTTTAAATAGAGAAGATGAATAGATCAGATGCTACAAGTGTGAAGCATGTAGTCTACGGAGCTGCATCTTTTTGCACTTAGTGTTGTCCTACATATCACAGTAGCATTTAAAATTAGCTACAAATGTTTACAAATCACGAGAACGACCAGGTAAGATGGTGGTCTAGAATCTAGCTCCCTATGGCACTAAAACCAGAGTTAGAAAAAAAAGAAATGAACAAAAAAAGCAAACACCCCCCTCAGTGCTCCCCCTACTCTATTTCAAAAAGAGAGGAAGAACCTCAAAATTTCAAACTTAGTGATAGAACAGCTGGAAAGTGCTGAAAAAATAAATGGAGCCAAACACAACCCCAACCTCAAAACAAAGTTCCCTGTGGGATGAGGGGAAGCAGAGCCTCACTGAAGTGATTAGCCAGCAAGGCTGATAAAATGAGACCAGAAGACCCAGCCACAGGACAAACCCATAGCTCTCACAGTTGAGAGCTTTGATGAGACAGTGACTCCTCTGCAGCCAGTCAGCAATGGAGAGCAATCTCATAAGTAACACTGGGAAGTAATGTCAGGCACCATCTAGAGGGGTAAAGATACTGTTTTAAACTGAGCTACCCTGGCGGCCTGAGAAAAGGAAACAGTTACAAACCAGAGAGCAAATTCAACTAGCAAAGCCTAGGGTGAGAGACTGCCCTGAAAGCTGTTGTATAGAAAGAAAGAACTTAAGCAGAGGCATTCAGGGGCAGGCCTCTCAGTGAAACCAAGTACAGTGGGAAAAGAAGTCCTGCTTCCCAGCAGCCCTCAACTAAGTAATTCTGAGGTCTGGTATTTCTGAGACTGAGGTTAGCAGGCGGATCGGACCTCTACAGCCACCAACCTGCTATTTATTGGAGAGGCAAGAGCTCTGAAGTACCAAGGGACTACTTGGCATCTACAGTGGGGTGGTTAATGCTTTCTAGGTTTTGAAAGTACAGAGACAGGTCTTCATGTACAAATCTCAATGTTGTTTTTGCTACCCCTCCCAACAAACTTGGGAGACATGCATCCCCCAAATTTATCCCAGATAGAACATTAGCCACCCTAGAGGACAGAGTCTGTGGAATCTCTAGAAGGAGGAAGATTCCAGTCTCATAGACTACAAAGCTAACTGTGGCTAGCAGAAGCCTTTGATACACAATAGGAAGCTACTAAAGAGAAGATAGACTCAACTCTTGTACTGTTCAGGCTCAGCACCAGCATAAATCATTTAACAAACAAAAATGTATCACAAATAATTAAAAACGCTGAGACAGATGCTGGGGTTCAAGCTGAAGATCAGAAAAACAAGCTGAAGATCAGAAAAACAGGACTTGGTGGGTAGATAACTCCACTTCCAGAAGCCATAAAGGTATTAAATGAAAATTCCAGTTACAGGGGTGTGCCGTTTTCCTGAGTTATTGGCTAAGGAAGCCCCCGAAGCCCTCTAAACAATACGGGCTATTGGTCATCACTGTTGGTTTCTCCCCACAACTGTTAAGACATTACTAAAGATACCACCAACTTTGGTTACGGGATATAGAGAAATCAAGTGGGAGCTGAGCTGAAAGTTTCCTCCATGCTGACTAGCTTTCATAGTGCCAGAAGGTTCCATGCAGAATGTTATAGGTAAAATGTTAGTGAACAGTGTAGATCCTCAGCTATGGGTCCTGTGAAGTTCCAGGCAGTTGTATGTACACTGGTGCAACAGGGGCATAATTTTTATAGGGGTAACCAACTCCTTTCTGTTTGGACTTCATCCACAGGAGGAAATGCATGTCTAGTACTGTAGTGTGGCTAAAAGGCCATAGCCAAGGAGGTCATGGATCCAAATAGGGAAGCTATAGTATCAGCATCGTCATTTTGCTAAATGGACACCATGTGCCCATCAACTTGCTTTATAAATATTTATGCTTTTGCTTGCTCATAGGCTAGTGCTACTGTCGGCTTTGGTCAGAGAAGCTTCTTTTTTCAGCGGGCAACAGTTACTAAAGGGATGCATAACTAGTCAAAGTCCTAAGAATAAATGATTGCTGAGGGCTCAGCTCTCATGAGACATCTCTATCATTCCCTCTAAGGTTCACAGAACATTCTGGAAGAGGAGACTAGAAGAATGTAAGCCTGAAAGAATAGGTAAAGTATTGTGAAATGCAGTCTTACAGGCATAGTTGTGATTATCTGCATAAGACTGGACCATTAACATTCCATTGTGGAGAGGGAAAGGGTTTACTAAGCCTTACCTCTCTCTCCCTAAAGACCAACAGCAGTTAATGGTGACATCAAGACATTTCCTTCAGAGAAGTGGCCTCTGAAGTTACCCATGTTCCTGTACATAAAAAGTAGTGTGTATATCGATGGAATTTTATTCAGCCATATGAAAAATGAAATCATGATATTTGCAACAAAATTAATGGAACTGGAAATTATTATATTAATCATAACAACCTAGAGCCAAACAGAAAGTGTATGTTTTCTTATAAGTGGGTCCTAGAATTTAATTTTTCTATAAGTTTATGTAGGGGATGTATAGGTCATGAAACTAGAACCATGCGTGAAAAGGGAGATGTGAAGGGGAAACAGTAGATGCGATATGAAAATGGAATGGAGGTCTAGGAGAAGGGAAGAGACCAGCGAAAAAAAGAAAGGGGATAAAGAAGGGGAATTGAGGAAAAGAATCAACAAAAACAAAGTATATGGGAAAACGCCATAATGAAACCCATTATCTTACATGCTATTTTAAAAACGAAACATTTTTGTTAAAAAGAAATGAAATGAAAAATTAACATCACCACCCCATACATAAAAATCTTTGCCACCTTCTGCATTTTATTTAATTTCCAACTAGAAACCTAAACCATGCTGGGAGTTTAGTTCCTCAGATTCAAAATTATTCTTGTATCTGAAATCCATTACCATGTGTTTTTTATTGTTACTATTGTTTTTAAAGATTTTATTTTTAATTTGTGTCTCTGTGTATGTGTTTATGTATGCCACATGGAGGCAGGTGCCACAGAGGTCAGAAGGAGGTAGAGGATCCCCTAGATCTGGAGTTACAGGTGGATGTGAGCCACTCAACACTGGGAACTGAACTCTGGTCCTCTAAAAGAGCAGAAAGCATTCAAAACAGCCGAGCCGTCTCTCTAGCCCCTCAGCTGTTTTAAAACTAATTCTAACATGTCAGTTAAACCTATACATTCTTCACCATCTTCTACCCCAACACCGGGCAAGGAGCAATACTAGCCCTCTTGTTATCTTATAGTCTGTTCTCCATGCAGAAATTGAGTTAAGTTTTGTTTTCTTTTGTTAGACTGGGTTTTTGCTTGTTTGTTTTGCTCTTGTTTTTGTTTTTAAGACAGGACGTCACCATGCTCTAAGTTGATTAACATCCTCCTGCCTCAACCTCCCATGTGTAGATTAAAGCTGTACACTAACATGCAAGCTGAGTAAAGTCTTAAGAACATAAAACAGATCACTCATTCCCTTGCTTAAAAACAAAACAAGGTCACTCAGAAGAAAATCCAAAATCTTTATAATGGCCTACTTGGTAACTCCTCACCACCTCCCCAAGCCAGCCTGCCCTATTTCTTATACTCCAGCCATTCACTTAACTGCCTCAACAAGTCTATTTCATCTTACGGCCATTCCCTCCACCTGAACTACTATGGCCCCAGATGCTCCCACGACTGGCTCTAGCTATAAATACGGTGTCAGAGTAGTATCAGAGCTACCCATTCCCAGTACACCAATTAAAGAGACAAGTGAAAGTGAATAGCAAAGATCTATTCAATGTGGCCACACTGGAAACAGGAACAAAACTAAGGGTTTATTGGTCCCAAAACTGTCTTCTGGGTATTGACATGAATTTTAGATTGAACTAAGCAATCCCAGCTACGGTGTGGTCCTGTCCATTATTAATTTTCTCAGCTCACGTCCTACATGTAGTCTGGTAAGTTGTTAAACCAGCAATCTGGTAAGAGCTGAGGGTGCAGCCTGGCCCTTACGAAAACTGGTCTTCACCTGCAAGATGCTCTGTCCAAGGTTTTGCTCATCTCAAAAGTCAAGCTGACTTAAGAGGAAAGGGTTCTTTCTCTCCTTCAACCACAGCACACAATGAAGGCAGGCCCCAGGTTTGCATCCTGCTTTTGGATGCCTGTGGGCCCCAGTGAGGACTCAGGACTGTTTAGCAAGAGGTTTCTAGGTTTCTGTTTCAAGGCCACTATTCCAGGTCCTCTTCAGAGCGTTCTATAGCCTTCCTCTCCTCACATCCTACCTATTCTCTATCTCCCTTTCCAGTGTTTGCTCTTAAAATAGCGCATTATTTAAAATAAATCCTATGACTTAACTTTGCTTAACATATTTTGTTCATAGAATGTAAGTTCAATGACATCAGAGACTTAGAATTATTTGTTAGGTTCCTTACAGCCAAAAACACTCAACATGGAAATTATTTTTTCTAGATTTTTTTTTAAAGTTTAAAAGTTACCAATATAAATATTTCTACCAGATGCCTGTTTTTGAAACATTGTTTCGAGATATATTCACAGTTCTGGTTTATTCATTTTCATGACAATTTATATTTAATTATGATCATCCCATAATTTCTTTGTGCTATCTTCTGTAAAGGGATTTTAGTTTCAGCACCTAGTAGGAAGTAAACCACACACAGTGAAAATCTGACTTGCTCAGGTGCATAAGAAGCTCTCTAGAGCTAATGGCTTTAAATTCTGCTTAGGTACTCTCTAAAAAAAAATTGGAAAACTGTGCTTCCTCCTATATTTTTAAATTGTCAACTAAACTGGGTATGCATGGTGGAACATACTTATAATCTCAGCACTTGGAACCCCGAGTCAGGAGGATTGCTACAAGTTTGATGCCAGTTTGAGCTACATATCAAGTACCAGACCAGCAAGTGCTACACAAAAGACCTTGTTTTAAAAAGTCAAAAATCAAAGAATGAAGAAATAAACATAAAATTGACAGCTAAAATATCTCGGCATAAATTTTCCACCTGGAAAATTAAAGAATTTCAATAAATATGTGTTAAATGAAGAAGTGAAAAGAAAAAACATAAGGCCATTAATTAAATTCGAATAACAAATACAGCTCACTAACCTACCTCATAAAATTGTGGGGAGAGATAAGTGGCAAGCGTGTATGAAGTTTGCAGTACAGATGGTTGCACACAGGAAGTGCTCCACACATTCTGTTGCCATTGTGATTGTTACTAACTGAATGCACAGTGACAACTTAGGATCAGATAAACTAAAGAACTGCTGCACAGAAAGAACAAACTATTCTGCAGAATAGGAGGTCTTTCAGGAGGATGAAAAAAGTAGTTCGAAAGTGTTTTTTTTTTTTATGCATGAAGTACATCCCAGCAGACAGCAGTCAACAAATGGTTCTGTGAAATGTAAAAAGCACAAGTAAGAGAAGAGTAACTGAGAAAACACAGAAAACAAAAGGAATAGGAAGAATATGCATTCTGGTGGCAGAGCTGAAGTGAAATTCTTCTTTTTACTTACTATTGGGAACTGAAGTTCCCAGAAAAAAAAAAAAAACAAACAAAAACAAGTAGCCAACAACAACAATGAAGACACCCAACTCTGTTAAATATTCTACAAGGCTGATGGACTCATTTACAACTCCTGTGATTGTGGAAAGCTGGGATGTTGCTTGTTGAAAGTGGTATTAATTTGTGCTATCTTTAAACCCCCCCATAGCTATTTATTGCCCAACTGTGTATTAGAACTAGCACCCTTGTAAGTATCAGGCAAGATCTTTTTAGGAAGCAAACTTTAATTTCTACAAGCTCACAGGCTAAGAATATTATCAAATTGCATCTGCGGGCTATAGCAGAAACCTCCCACTTTGCTGTAACCTGCACACCTGATGCTCCCACCAATGGATTTTAAAGACACTTTCATCAATGGTTTTCTTTGTTCTGTTACCATAAACACTTCATGAGCCTTTACTATCTTGAAGTAAAGTGTTAAAGTACCCTGAATTTGTGTTCCTGGGAAATGGTCACTGATACTTGGCTCTGGAATAAGCTCTTATTTTCTTTGTATTAAAATTGTAATTCTGCATTGACAGTGAGTGATCTGGCAAAATTCAGCCTCTTTAAACATCCGTTCCCTCATTGATAAAATGAGAATCAGGGCAACACAGCTTGCTAGACTGAGGATCAAGTGTAAAACCATGAAATGAATTCAAATTTCTCAATAAATGGCAGTTATTACTTTTTCCTTTATCTCTAGAAGAGTCTCAAAATTTAGCAACTGTTAATCTCTTTTAATTTTACATCTCCAGACAAAGGTCAGCATTTTTACTCTCTACAATTACTGAGTCAGAATCTACAATTCAACACAACTTATACCCTGCCAGGGTTCATAAAGACTCAAAGTCCTGGAAGAAGAATGGGAATATCTATAGAAATTTCTCTCCATAACTATCTACTAGAGTAACTGAGACTATTCTCTACCTAGAAAGTAAAGAATAATTGTTCCCATCACCCCTTGAGTCCTGTAAAAACTTCGCACAGTTAGAGTATAGAACAGAATCTGAAGAGGACAACAGCCAAACGATGAACCTAAATTAGACCTAGCAGCTGTGTTTTGGGGAGCTAATGCATAATCTAACAGCAGAACACTAAAATATATAGGAACCTCTTCTCTGAAGACAAGCTTTCAGAGCTTATCGACTCAGCCGATTAGAGCAGGCAGAAAGAACAGAAGGAGAGAGGCTGAACAGTTTCCACCAAAGAAAACTTGGTGTCCAGAACAGCTCCTGCTGCCAGACTAAAACCTGCCTGGAATTGGACTCGAGAGTAAAGACAGCCTCAGAGAACTTTCTACGGTAATGAGAGCCATCAGTTTCTGAGATCTTAGAAGATCATGCACACTGTTCTAGGCCCTATGTATGAGTTTATTTCTCTTTACTATAGCCCCAAAGAGGGGGACAATTATGCCCATGTTAAGAAACCAAGACTCAGCCAGGTAGTGGTGGTGCACACCTTTAATCCCAGCACTCAGGGAGGCAGGCAGATCTCTGGGAGTTCAAGGCCAGCCTTATCTACAAAACAAGTTCCAGGGTTGAGTTACAAAGAGAAACCCTATCTTTAAAAAAAAAAAAANAAAGGAAAGAAATAAAAAGAGAAAGAAAAGAAACCAAGACTCAGAGAAGCTAACTGAAATTTCCCACCATGACTGCTAGGACTGCAAGGATAATGAGGCAGAGACTTCAACATTCTTCCGTGATAACAAAACCTTTTAGTTTGTCAGACTGTAGCCTGGAGAAATGATTATTTCCCAGTCTCCCTTGCAACTAGATAAACTATGGGATTGAGTTCTGCCCCATGAAACCTAAGCAGGAATTCATGCTTCTGGAAAGAAACATTAAAAGAGGGGTGTGTCTTTCATTTCTATCTGTTATCTTAGAAGTTAGGCGTGCTGGCTAGACTTCAATGGCTATCTCAGTTTGTAACAAAGATAGCAGAGAAGAGCTGGCAAGAGCCAAGATAAAACTTCATGCTTCCTCCAATCTTAGACTGCCTACATCCAGAAGTCACTTACACGGGGAAGAAATAGGCATCTATCTTATATGAACTGCCAGCTTAGGATTCCAAGTTATTCCATCACAGGTATAATTGAACTTAGTTCCAATATAAACACTGATATACACTACAGTACAATGTCTTTATCACTTCTTTAGTGATGCCTTGCTATTATATAAAATTATTATACTTCATATCATACATTTATCAAGTATTTCATGTGTGTTAATTATCCAACAGGCCCTATAGTAGGTGCTGGGAACATAGTGAAGACTAACATATACTACTAGACTTATGAGAGGCAATAACACAAAGGGAATAGTCCTAACACTGACATAATAATCAATATTTTTGGTTAGAATAAATGCATACTGATTGTTGCTATGGTAACATAGAGAGCATTTATCTAACACCATACCTACCTATTAATTCCTTCCCATCTTTCAAAGCATGCCTCAACTACCATTTTCTCCAATAAACCATTGTGGTGCCATGTCTCTGGCTAAAATCACTCTCTTTCACTAAACTCACACAGCAGGTCACACTGTTTGTAACTCTCCTCTACTTTGTAAGTCTCTTGGCCAAAAGGCCAAGAAGCAACTGTTCACACCTCTCCTCTAAATACTCAAACCCACAAAAAAAAAGCAAATCCATATTTTTTTTAAATCAGTTTTATTTTCCCTTGATACTATGTTGTCTTACCCTCTATTATAATGACTGTCTGTCTGTCTCTTTATCTCTCTCTCTGTGGACCTGCCTCCCTGCGCCAGGCTTTTGTATTTCTCATCTCCACTCCACATACCACAACTAAAGCTGTGCTCTTGTCTGTACTCTGCCTTCTCCTCAGAGAGGTCCCTGAGTACCTGAGCTCATTGCTGCTGCCACCCAACAGTTCAGCCCCAGATTACAGATACTGAAGTAGCCAACAGGAAGAAGTGTATGAAAGGAAGCTGCCATCTCAGACTGAACAAGAAAGTAATTCTCAAGTTGACACTGAAGTGGAACCACTTAAAGGTGAGTCTGTCTAGATACCAAGCCATCCTCTTTCCCTTCAGCTTTCTTATGTCCTAATACTTGCAGATCTCCTGGGTACCCAGTGCTTCATACTATTTTACTATATTAGAAAAGGAAGAAAAACCATGAGACAGAAGATATCTGAAATAAATAGAGACAATAAAAAACAATATGTATAGACACGTATATATGTACATACATAAGTTAGTGAGAAAAAAGATAACCAAATACTGAGTTTGCTCTTTTGATCTGATTACACATCACAAAAGAGGAAATACAAAAGATACACAGAAACCAAAAGGACTGCAATTAAAACCACAATATGACATCATTCATTACATAGTCACCACACTGGGAAAAATGAAAAGTACTTTTCATATCAAGTGGCGGTGAAGACTCAGGGCAACAGGATGTGTCTTCATGATTATGCCAACTACAACCACCACTTGGAAAACAGATGGTAACACTGGGTACTAGTTCCACTCAAATAAAGGAAAATGGGAATCAGGAGGCATGACCGGGAATGCTTACACCTGCAGTACTTTTTGAGGAGATGTGTCATTTTGTTTTTGAGATAGGGTTTTCCAAACTCACTATGGACTTGAGATTAACACTGAACTCTGGTCCTCTTGCATTCACCTCTGGAATGTTGGAATTACAGACATATGCCACCAAGTTACACCTGCATCAGTTGTAACAGCAAGAAATTCGAGAACCTGGAAACAAGTCAAATGTTCATTTATACAGTAACTTGTGGCATATCCATAAAACGGAGTTCAATACAACAATGAAAAATAAATCATAGCCAGTCAATGGATAAATCTCACAAATATCTTTTAAAAAGTAATACTGCACTACAATTATGTAAAAACCACAATGTCAAGTTCAAGTTTAGAAATGCACACAAATGCTGTAACACATAACAATAAGTAAGAAAAGCATTGGCCCAAGTCAGGAAAATGGTTAGCAAAAGAAGACACAGGAAAGAGGTATGAAGAGTGTCAACATTAGTAATAATGTTCTATTTCTGATCTGGGTGATGGTCTCTCAAGTATCTGCTTTGTAGTTATTTATTAGACTGCATATTTTGTACACTTAGGAATGTGTATTTTAATTAAAAACAGGCATAAGAGAAACATCAATATGGAGTATTTTCATTATCAAAATATTAGTTATTCTGAGACCAGTGGTTGTAAGACTGCTTAGGGAAACCAAAGTCCTAATATGACATTTACCAACTCTCACTACTCAATGAACACGACACACAGAAAAACTTCTTACTGGTTATAGTCATCCACTGTATACAGAAAGGCAACCCAAAGCAATCAACAAATAGTTACTAAAAGTCTACTGCTGACCAAAAATATGTCGAAGATAACACATCAAAGTCTAGACAGTAGACATGAAAACCTCTGTCCCTGGACCAATACAACCTTCCAGCTACACACCTTCCTACTAAGGCTGAAAAAAACGAAGAGCCTAGGGCAACTCAAGGCACACACCAAATCATCGTCTAGTTCACCACTTTCAGAGACTTCTCACAAGAACCGGCTACTTGGTTTTGCCAAAAACCATGGTTTCTCACGTTTTCAGGTGTGCCGACTTGCCATAGCAAGAGCACTAAGTCAAAACATTGACCCTAACAATGGTGATGATGTGAAAAATGGCCTAAGTGGCGTCAAAATTCGCAAGGAACGCTCAATCTGGGATCCAGGGAGAAGAGATTTGCAAACTTTCTGAAATTATACCCAAGATTTTCTATGTACTTGTATTTTCTCAGATGAGAATCGACACCTTGACAATTTCAACCAAAATGGTAGACTTGGCATTGCTCCCAACAAGGTGACTCGTTTTTTAGTTTGTTTGTTTTGGAGAGACATGAAAATGAATGTGGTCACAGCTAGCTATCTGAGTTGAAACTGGGGGTCCTGGTCCCCTTAGACATATGTTCTAAATGCTCGATACTCACTCTCAGTTCTTCAAAGGCCTCATCTAGTGTGGACAGCTGGTGGCCCCGGTGAGCCCCAATGACGGGACACAGGACACAGATGAGCTGCCTGTCTTCCTGGCAATAGGTGCTCAAATCCAGCCCATGGTCCGGACACTTCCTCTTGGCCACTCTCTCCGCTTCCATCTCTATTTCAGGGTCAAATTCGCTTTCTGCCTCAGTTTCCCCCTCTGCCTCAGACTCTCCTTCTTGGTTGTCTTCCTCCGCCTCACTTTCCTGCTCATCCTCCATCTCTTCCTCGCTGTCCTCTTCACTCTCCTCCACGCTCTCATCCTCACTGTCTTCCTCCGTCTCGCTCTCCTCTTCCGACTCACTGTCCTCCTCCGACTCGCTCTCTTCTTCCCCCACCTCGCTCTCTACCTCTCCCTCGGGCTCCCCTTTGGCCTCGACGTCTTGGGGGACCTCGTCGTCCTCGCGGGCAGGCGGGGTCCAAGCCTGGGCGCCATGGACGTAC
>LOEQ01000301.1:293856-304522 GCA_001685075.1 Bramus lutescens | reverse complement strand
GCCCCTTCCCCTCCTCTTTCCCTTAAAGCGGCAACCGATCCTTCCAGGAGCGAGAGGTGGCCCCACTCTAGGTCCAGGACTTCGGGGCCGGGAGGAAGCAGGGCTGGTGGCGTCCGTGCGGGGGCGTCGGAGCGGGAGAGGCAGAGACCAAATCTAGGGACTGGAGGTGGCCGCACGTCCAGCACTCTCGTGGGAGTTGAGCTATCGCCTAGTCCCCTTACTTGGACTGTGTCTGCTCTCCTGGAACCTTCAGACAGACCCCCAACCGCAGTCCAGGCGCTGCAGGGCAAGGATCAGGGCGGGTGTTTTTGCAACCTCACTTGCTGTGATTCATACTGCCTTATGTAAATTCCCGGGAATGTCTCGAGCCCTAGAGGATATGACTCCATCGGCAGAGAAACCATCTGTAGCCAATGACTTTGAACTTACAACCCCTTTCCAGAGCAAGCTCCCCAGTACGGGTCACTGTAGGCTTAAGAGCAATGAGATTGGCCTCTGACTTTTTGTAGGGATACTGGGAATTAAATCTTGCTGTGCAAGTTGAACATCTAAGTCAAGTCTTCTGGTCACTTGCCACTTGGTTTTCCCTTTTTAAAGAAAGTTCAATATATAGAAATAGCGACATATAGACCGATACAAACATTCATTTCCAACATTCTCAATTTACTTTTAAGTTGTCGTTTAGTTGGTCGCTTTCTTTCCAATTATAAATTTCACCCAAACAAAGGAAAATAAATAACATTTAGATTTCCTAGTTTAGTGCAAAGGAAAAAGGAGAAGTGGTGCGCGCGGGGTGGGGGCACAGTGGAGGAAAAACACCAAACAAAAACCCACCCTAAAAAAACCAATGCATCTTTGTCCAGATCTTCCTGGGTTCAATCTACTTGGAAATCCCTTGGAAACAAACCGGCTCTCTCCTTTCCCTTCTTGTATCCCAGATCCCAAATTGGAGATTCATAGTCCCAAGACTGGGGCTGTGAGGGTGCAGTCTTCCTGAGAGCCAGCGTTGGTAACCATCCTAAGACCTGTGCATGCTAAGCAGGTTCTCTGCCACTGAGTTTCAACCTCAGTCCCACAAGCAGGGTTTAAAATCGGTTGGTTCCTTTCACATGGTAGTTCCCTCTCCTTTTACATCACTCAGTGCACATGAGAGGTTTCAGCTGTGTTACAGCTGCTGCATTGTGTATATTTATTCTGGAGTTACAGGGTAGACCATGTAATGCTTGTGACAGAGTAGAGACCTCCCAGACATCACCGACCCAGCACTGACCTTCGTGGTTTTCTTTCCCAACGGCGTGTACTGGCGTAAGTGTAGGGTCTTTGTTGAATACGTTCCTGACTACAGGACTTTTTATAGCTCTTATCTTATAAAAGAATTACAATGCCTTCCATATAGATCCAGCACTATATATTAATTCATTAAAAACTACTTTTTTTCTTGCCTTGAGCAAGCTCTCCCCTCCTCTTTCCCTAGGGAGCAGAGACTGTCTCTTATAAAATTTTTATTTCATTTACCAGCTAATATAGTTTATTATATGAAATAAGTACCGAATTCATTGAATTTCATTTTTGTCTTTTAACTTCTGGGTGGTGGTTGTTTTGTTTTCTTTCCTTCCCTGCATTGGGTTCAGTGGGGGCGAACTGTAAGCAAGATCGCCACCTTGTGGGCATAATCAGAACATTATCTAATTAGAGAACTGCATTTTACACTGTGTGATTAAGTTAAACTCAGAATACTAAATGCCACCGTGGGCCAAGTTATGTCCTGAGGGCAATGGGACATTTCAAAGTGGTTGGTGGCTCTGTGGTTTTGGCTGTTAGCAGAAGCAGTGATTGTGCAGCTCCCAATGATCCATTGTTGTAAACTGCATGGGGAGTCTCTTTTGCCCATTGTTTAATAGTGGCCAGGGCACAAAGCCTGGCGTTTAGTGGGTATTCAGTAACAGTCTGCTGATTAATCTGGAATGAGATGAAACTCTGCAAGTAGCATTATCTAAGTGTGTTTCTTTAAATAGCCCACTGCTACGGGACACAAAGAAACTTTTCTTTGACGTTCTTAAAAAGAATAAAGTATTGGTTAGGCCTCTATATAAGGAATGTGAGGGAAGCAAGCATATGATTATTAGTCGGGAAAGTTGACTTCAAAATAAGCCATCTCAAATTCCAAACCCTCACGATCGTTGTAAGGGCACCGAAGAAACCAAAGCTTGAAGGAACAGGCTAAGATCTTGATGAACTGGCTTTACCACTGAGCAACCCTTGTCTTAGCCAGGACTAAGCATACTTTTTACCAGGGCAGGATGTACGCATAAAAACTTTAGCAGTTAAAACGCAGAATTGCAGAAACCCAGAGGAATAAGCTGGAGAAAGTAAGCACACACAAACCTGCCCTGCAGAGTGGGATGCAGTTGGATTTACAGTGACGTTTGAGTAGACGGTGTTTACAGACGTGCCTCTGTTTCCCTGTTAGCCCTCCGAGATCCTTAGCTTTGGAGCTCCAAGACTTCAAATATGGTTTCCCTGAAGCTGTGTGACAGGGAAATGCCACCTCTTTTAGCTTATGACAGTTGCTTAGTGGTGAAATACCACTCACCTATCCCCAAATAGGACCTATTTGCTCTTTTAAGACTTTCTTAATATTTCTTGAGCTTAGACCTCCAATATATCCAAAATTGCCTGTAGGCCTATGTGAACAATGATCAGACTCCTAGAACTGCACTTCCTGGGCAACACAGAAGAAGTAGGGTGAGCGCTGGGAGCAGGGACTGAGGCTGGAAAGTTGGAAGACTTCCCAAGTCAGGCATTTCCATTTTCTGACTTGTTCCTTAGGCTACTTCTTATCCTCCATGCGTTTCAATTTCTCGACTTGAGAAATGAGGTTAATAAATCGCACCTAACTTACAGGTTGTTATGCAGCTCAAGTGAAATATTAACAGTAACCATAACAACCGCATTAGCAGGCACTTACTGAGTCCTCACTTATGGGTGTGATGTGGGACTCAGCCCAGCATGGGCTTTATTCATCCATGTAGCCCTCCTAACAAATATCATTGTCCTCATCATACAGATTTCAAAACACAAACATAGCCAGAAGTCAGTGGTCTGATGTCACATGACTGCCAAGAGGCAGAGCTGAGGGTCCAGGACCTTTTGTATGTTGTAAATATTAGAGGCAATGTCAAGTATAAAAATGATTGCATTAAATCAAAGATTCAACTCAAACTAACATTTACTTTGAAACATTCTTTGGGGTTGCTACTGAGCGAAATGGTGAAGGATCTCTATTTGTGTCCTGGCTGTGGTCCTGACCTCAGTGTGTAACGTAAGTTCTTTTCTTCTCAGTGCCTTCGGCTTCATTGGTGGTTAGGATGGCAGGCATTCATCATGTGCCTGGCTCCAGTGAACTCATGTTAAAAGCCGGGAGCCTTCCCGTAGCTGCAGGCAACCCACTCAGTGCTGCCTCTCTACCCGACCCCCTTCATTCTGATTTTTGCTGGATTTACTGCCAAGTTACAGACCCTTCGCAAAGACAGAGATGCCCAAGTGCACCCTTTCGGATGTTTCTACGAAAGTCAGAGAGGAAGTGGGATGTGGCGGTGCACATCAGTAGATCCCTCTTTCCTGGAGATGGAAGGATTGTAAGTTGGAGGCCAGCCTGGGCTACTTGGTGAGACCATGTCCCAATAAAGCAATACTCCCCCAATAAATAGGACAAATGAAAGAGAGGGGAAAGAGGATCCTTGGCACTTCTCTGATTCCAGAGTGATTCTATGACTTCAATGCTGGTCAATACCGTTGACCTCAGACAGCTTTCTAACTCAGCTACAATTCCATTGTGTCTGTTTGTTATGGCTGGACGTTTGTGTCTCTTCCAGCCTTATGTATTGAATTCCCACCCTAATGCCATTGTCTTAGCTGTAGGGGCTTCTGGAAAGTGATTGGATCATAAAAGTCATTATCCCCTAATGAAAGGGATTAATGTCCTTGTAAAAAGAGCCCATATGGAGTGCTCTTTTGGTCATATGAAGACCCAGTTAGAAACTGCTGTGTATGAACCCGTAGGAGTGCCTTCAAAAGACAGTAAATCTCATGTACCTTGCTCTCAGATTCCTCGGTCTTCAGAAGTGTGATAAATACTATTTGCTTTTTTGAGCTACCTGGGCTATGATGCTCTGTTGTAACCGTTCAAATCAAGGTAGTCTTTATTCCCCATTTTCTCTTCCAGGAGGGCATAATTCCTTTCTGTCTGAGGGGTGTTCTTCTCTTGGTCTTGCTATATGTGGTGATTTGAATAGGTATTCCCCACCCCCATAGACTCATATGTTTGAACGCTTGGTCCATAGAGAGTGGCACTATTAGGAGGTGTGGCCTTGTTGGGGGTGGTGTGTGAAAGCAGTCTTTGAAATCTCATATGCTTAAGTGATGCTCAGTGTGGTACAGTTCTCTTTCTGATACCTGTGAATCAAGATGTAGATGGTTCAGCTCCTTCTTCAGCACCAAGTCTGCCTGCATGCTGCCACACTTCTCACCATGACAATAACGGACTAAATCTCTGAAACTTTAAACAAGCCCCCAATGAAATATTTTCTTTCATAAGAGTTGATGAGAGAGAGAGAGAGAGAGAGAGAGAGAATGTCATGGTCATGGTGTCTCTTCACAGCAATAGAAACTCTAATTAAGACACTATATGACCATGATGTGTGCCTTCAAAGAATCACTTAACTGTGTCTGGAGAGATATTTAAGTCCATGAAAGTCACATTACAGCTGGGGATGGTGTGTGCCTGTAAACCCAGGGTCGTGGCATGGAGACAGGAAGATCTTGGATTTCACTAACCAGCCAGCCTAGCCAAAATGACAAACTTTAGGATCATGAGAGATCTTATCCAGAAAAATAGGGTGGCAAGTGAGAGAAGACGGCAACATGTGGCTTCCACATGAGTCCCCCTCAAGATTGCTTAGCTGATCTTATCCTATATGTATGTATGTATGGTTGTCAAAGGCAGTCCTTCTTATCCAAAAGGATTATCTTCCAAAATATCCAGTGAATGCCTGAGGCCTTACATAATACTGAATCCTTCTTTTCCTTTTGTTTTCCGTGTAGGCTCTGCTGGACTGCCACACAATTTGCCCATTGTTATGCCCTGGTGCCTCCTCTACATTTGCTAATGAGCTTTGGGATTGTTAAGGGGTGCCACAATGCTGTGATAGTCAGTCTGATGGTAACAGGTTTGTGTCAGGTGGGCAGCATGGACAGCATGGATACCCTGGGCTAAAGGATAATTCATATCCAGAATGGGAGATTTCATTACATTACTCAGAGTGGCACACAATTTAAAAACTTATGAATTGCTTATTTATAGAATTTTCCATCTAGTATTTTCAGGCTGGAGTGTAACGGAAACCATGGAAAGTGAGCATGGGTAAGAGGCGACTACTCCAATTCCTGGTTCCAGCTAAATCCCATAGTTAGCTCAGGGAAGGTCAGGGGACAAAACAGTTTTTAAGTATACATACCCCCATGTGTCTGAGTGAGCCTCACTTTTAGGAGTGCACAGCATTCCTGGAAAGAAAGATTTGACACAAAACCCCTCCAACTCCCACTAACATGTTTGAGTATCTTTATTCCAGGGAGGTGACTTTTGGATCTGTGTTTGAAGGGTGTGTGTGTGCACTGGCTGGAGACTAGTGCCTGATCTAAAGGGGAAAATATGGGTAAATTAATTTAGCAACACACAGCACATATTTGAGCCCTAACTGGAGAAGATGTTATAAGATTTCCGGGCCAGGGAATCGAGAGTCAGAGCTGCCTTTCTCGACTTTCTGCATCTTGTCTGACACAAGTGAGTTTCCTTCATCGTACGCCTCACCACAATGATGTTCTGCCAGATTGTAGGCTTGGGGTCAACAGGGTCAAGGGTGATTGACCCTGCGAAACTGTGAGCTAAAGGAAACCCCCTACTTAAATTGTTCCCTCATGTAGTTTGGTCGCAGTTAAGGAAAAGTAACTGATTCAAACGGTGAGGTTCAGATATGGATGGGAGGCCAGCAATTGGGGCAGGTGTCCTGTAGGGAAAGGTGACTTAAATTCACACTTTCGGGATAGTGGAGAAGGATGGAAGGAACCAGAGAGTTCCTGGTTTCTGTTGGCCTGAGTTCATTGGCAAATGACTGCCCTTCCCTGGATTTCCTTCGTGTTTGAATTCACTTTGAGCTGGAATTGTTTGCCTGTTATTTCTATATACTATGTGCCCTTACAGGAGAGCAAGGAAACTAGAGAAGGGGGGCAGACCTGTAAACAGCTCTTTAATCTCAGCCAGACTGCTGGGGTGCTTGTGCTTTTGGTCTTTGGGAATATGTGCACTACAGCCAGGCAGTCTTGGACCTAAAGAAAATCCCCTTACCTCTCTGGGCCTGTTAAGTCATCTGTGAAGAGAAGATAACAATTCCATGTTTCATTGCTGTGTAGATGAGATGTGCCTTCCACATTTAGTAATTGCTCAATAAAATTTTATTGCTTGCTATAACAATCTTAAGACTTTATTTTACAAAGAACATTGGAACTCAGAACAGGGAGTAACTGATCCTGCCAGGGAAGTCCAAGAAGACTTCCCTGAGGAGACAGATGCTAAGATGGTCGTGGAGGGCATGTTAGGACTTATAATTCCAGTTTGAGAGGCAACAGAGAGAGCAGGAATAGAGTAGAGTGGCCAAGTGCCCAAGGGTGTGTCACCATGTCTCCTCCTCCTCCTCCTCCTCCTCCTCCTCGTCTTCTTCTTCTTCTTCTTCTTNTGTAGACCAGGCTGGACTCAAACTCACAGAGATCTTCCTGCCTCTGCCTCCCAAGTGCTAGCATTAAAGACGTGTGCCACCACTGTCTGGCCTATTTCTTCATTCTTAAAAGCATTTGAATTTGATTAATCCTCTTCTGATGAATGAAGCAAATGCTAGGCCCCTCCCTAGACGGAGAGGCACGGTATGAGAGCTTCTGCACCCCTCGTCACTCTTGGATTGTCTCAACCCACCTTGAAGAAATTCACTCGGCAAACATTTTCTGCCAGATGCAGTGACTCTCCCCAGCTTTGTTGATTTTGATCTTTGTGGCTGCCTAGAGCTTTGCCCAGTGCGCAATTAGTGATTCTGCCCCTCTCCAGCTTCCCCAGGCCGGAGTCTCATCAGTCACATAGACGCTGAAACTTAGTTAAGGTTGTAAAGCTTTCTGATTTCCTCCAAAGAAAGGTGGCCCGTGAGTACCAGGTTTTATTTTGGTGGCTCCTGCCAAGCGTTATTATAAATAGGACTTAGTGTGATGTGGCTGAGCATTTAGGGTGATAATGTGTCAAGACCAATCGAGGCTGCGGAGAGCAGAGACATTATCATAATGGTCCCATCATCTGTGGTGGGTGTTAATGGAGGTGGATGTGAAAGGGAAGAAAGTACTGCAGGCAGCAGAGCTGGGATGGAGGCGACGGCGAGTGAAATATGGCAGCTCCTGGGATCTCCATCATAATCATTAACTCTATTAGCCTCGGAGCTATTCTTCTGCCATCTTGCCTAGATCGGGCTTGGCTCAAATAAAAAATGGATGCTTTAACTCCAAATGAAAATATATTTCTTTGCTGCTTTTTAAAATCCATTTATGTTAAAATGATGACCAACAGGTAAGTAATTTATAACTGGGGGCTCACTGCAGTGCAGGAGACTGTCCTCGGAATCCTGAGCGGCTCTCGTGGGAGACGAGGGGACTCCAGACCCAGGAAAGTCCAATGCCTCTGGACTGCAAAGCATCTGGCAGAGAGACAGAAGGGCACACGAGAACTCAGGATAATAGCCCAGGGGAACGGTGAACACAGAGAGGCTTCCTTTTTCTACCAAGGGACAGGTCCAGTTTCCTCTGTGATACAGCCCTAATTTGGAATGCACCAGCTTCCTCAGCTCCAGACTTTGGCCAAAAACCATTTTGTGCCTCCTGTGGTGATGGCAGTGATCATGACATTGGTACAAACTGGTTGCCACCTGCGTGCAGCCTCTCTGTATCCAAAGTCTTATCTGGGCTGGAAAGACCCCAAGACTCTCCTAGTTTGTAATATACCTGGAGCTTTATCCCTCAAGCTTGCCTCTGTGGGTCTCCTTCCTGCTTCTAATGCAGGTTTCTTTTTTTAAAAAAAAATTTAAATGATATATTTCTTTTTACTTTATGTGCATTGGTGTTTTGCATGAATGTATGTCTGTCCACATGTATGAGAGTGCTGGATCCCTTCGAACTGGAATTACAGATAGTTGTGAGCTGCCATGTGGGTGCTGAGAATTGAACCAGTGTCCTTTTGAAGAACAGCTAGTGCTATTAACTGCTGAACCATCTCTTCACCACCCCCAATTTAAATTAAATTGTGTGTGTGCCACAAATAGAGCTCAGAGGACAACTTTCTGGAGCCAGCTCTCTCTTTCTACTATGTGGGTGTCAGGGATCGAACTTGGGTTGTCAGACTTGTTGGCAGGTGTTGACTGAGTTTTCTGTCCTGCCTGGTTCCCACATTCGTTAAGTCCCAAAGAAATCACACAGAGGTCTATATTAGTTATAAACTGATTGACCAATTAGTTCATGCTTCTTATTAACTCTTCTATAACCAGGCCTTTCCTTGATGTATCAGGAGTTCAGTGAGTTTCCTGGAACTCTGAGGGGCTTATCACCTCACTTCACCCTCTCCACATGCCCTCTTCTCCTCCTTGCCTTTCTTCTCTAGTTTCTTCTTTGTGGAGACAAGGGAGAAATTTTCCTGTCACATCATGCAGAACACATTCACCTTGTTCACCCCTCTGTCTCAGCTTCTGATCCAGATTTCTCCAGGTATAGAGTTGGGGAGCCCCCGGGAAATGTTCTGGTGGGTGAAATTTAGTATTTCCAGCACGTGCACTATGTGCCAGAGGATGCCGAGAGCCTTTCTATGCACTTCATCTTGTGCACCTGCTTCTCATCCCCATTACCTGATGGGAAAACGGGGGAGCTAGACCTTGGAACAAAGGAGGAGCATCAACTACAGTCTGCTGAAAGCCTCAAGGTATGCTAATCACAGCACAGGATGAGCATCCCAAATCCAAAGCTCCCAAGTCTAAAGTGCTACCAAGCTCAGAACATTTTGAGTGCAGACATGACATCATGAATGAAAAATCCACACCTGACCTCACATGATGGGTTACAGTCAAAACACAGGTGCACTAAGGTTGTTGCATAGCCTTACTTCAGGCTAAGCATGTAAAGCATATATGAACATGCATAAATGAATTTTGTGTTTAGGCTGGAGGGGGAAGGGGAATTCCCTTGATGCCTCATGCTAGATACAGGCATGTGTTCTAAAATCCACAATATATCAACATCTGAAACCCTTCTGGGACCATACATTTTGCATAAGGGGTGCAGTACCCAGCACAGCTTATATGTCACTGGATCCTGGGCCTTAGAAGTTCTCTGGACAGTTAGCAAAGGGGACTCTCTCCTTGATCCTGTTGCATTGTCTTGTCCAAGTGTGTCTGAAGTTGGCACTTTGCATCCTGAGTCTCTCCTCCCCTGTGCTGAGGACCAGAACCTGCGACCACTCACAGGGAGATGCAGTACAAGGAGGGTGGGCTCCTAGAATTACTAGCTTATGACTAGGTTTAGAATCGTTGGCAAAGGGGTGGACTGATAGCCGTGAGGACAGCCCCATCTCTGTCTTGGACCCAGATTGATCTTGGCCAGGGTGGAGTAGGAAGCTGGCTGTCAGTTCCCCTATGGTTTTGACCTCTCCCCAGGAACCAACTCTTGAGCTATCACAGAAAAGGTGTCCTGGTGGGGTTGGCCATGTTTGTTATGACACTGAGACTAGCTTTGGAGTATCTCCAGCTGCCTTTCATCTCCCCAAAGGAAAAAGGAAGAAAGAAACCTCGGAGGCTGTGTCCTGCTGAGATTAAAGACTGGCTACTGGTCTGGGGACACCTGGCATAAGGAATAGCAGAAGAATGGCTGGGGAATAATGATGGCGATTTATTATGTAGTTCTCAGTAGTTTTGCTAATCTGGCTGAAGTTTCAGCCTGCCAAGGTAGGGTAACAAGGCAAGGTGAGTGACTGCTTTTTGACAAAGGGGAAAACAGCCGTCAGATAGGCGACTAATTCAAGATTCCTGGCGAGTTCCCAAGAGTCCTACAGCAGGAAGGCATTTTACCCGACTCCTACCTCAGTGTTCACATGACGACCTCACCCTCAGCCCAACTTCAGGGCACTTTGCCCCACTGCTGTTCACATCTGCCCCCTCTGCCCCCTTTTCATCTTTCCCATGGCCCAGAACCTTACTATCATCCACAAACCAACTACCCGTGTATGTTTCGTGTGTGTTACAACGTCCACAAAAAAGCCAGTCATGAAGACAGAAAAAGAAACCTGAGAAGGGCTGGAACGAACGCCCCACTCCTGTTAGATGTACTTTCTGTCTCGCTTTTCAGGAAAATGAGCGTGTGTTGTGGGGAGTGGCTCTGCAAGACTATTTTGAAATCATTTTCTCTGTCTGGCTGTTTCTGTTGGTTACCACAAAAACTAATCAAAGGGGGCCAGAGAGGCAAAGACTATATATTTTCCGAGTGAAATAAAAAGAAAGAAAGAAAGAAAGAAAGAAAGAAAGAAAGAAAGAAAGAA
>LOEQ01000301.1:277491-288680 GCA_001685075.1 Bramus lutescens | reverse complement strand
GGGCAGGTGTACATGCAGATAAAACATTGTATATATAATAAATAAATAAATCTTAAAAAAACCAAACTAAGACAGACTATCAAAACAATGTCCCAGGAAATGGAATTTCCCCAGGAATTTCATGCTGGGAGAAAGAAAAGACTGAAGTCTGTTGCCACCCAGGGTGGGAACTTGTCTCTAGAAAAGAGACTTCACAGAGTTCTGACATCTTGTCAGATCACCTTGAGGAAAATAATGAAGCAGAGACAACAGTGATGGGTGGAGCCTATCTGTTTAACTGACCAATGGAGGCCGGCCAAACCTAGTTTATCAGAGGGGCAGGGCCCAGCCTCTCACAACTCATTGTTTCCTCTTCAAACTCCAGAGGGTTAATGTCTAGAATGGGCCAGCAATTACAGCTTAGTCACCTTCTTCAAACCCCCATTATTTCTGGAAGAGTCTAAGACTGGGACCACCACTTTTCACGTGTCTTTTCTGTTTCCAAGCCTCACCCTTATGAAGAAGAGAATGTCTGAAAATCTCCGACAACAACAGCATCAAACCAAGTGTTACTGACACCTGCTATTGGGGTGGTGCAGCCCTGGAGGGAAGGACAGGTAGCTTCTTTGGCTCCCACCTCAGGCTCCTACAGTGATGCCTGTGTTGGGTCTGGGATTTTAGTAGCATTGGTTTTTTTTTTCCCCTCCCTGTCTGCTCAGAAGCTCCACTACTCCAACAAGGCAGCACACCTCCCACATAGTCCTCAGGGAGAGGAGCTTTTAACAATCGGAGGAGCAACTGTTGACTCAGGCTTTGTTCGCTTGCATTTAATAAATGCAGACTCTTAGCTCAATAGGCCAGTTATTGAGCATCATCAAAATGGAAAATTGATTGCTCAGGACTGTGCTTGTGATGTACCAGAGGTGTAACTAAGTCAGCCTCTTGTTCCTAATGTGCAGTAA
The DNA here is from genome assembly GCA_001685075.1 of Bramus lutescens. Classification (NCBI taxonomy): domain Eukaryota; kingdom Metazoa; phylum Chordata; class Mammalia; order Rodentia; family Cricetidae; genus Bramus; species Bramus lutescens. Next base: position 287,739 of record LOEQ01000301.1, on the reverse strand, counting down.
ACATTATTTTTCTGGCTAGTCAGTATTCAGCCCGAGTAACTATCTTGCTAAACCAGAGCCAGTAAAATACAAATGGAAGCCAAGAGTAAGTGTGGGGACACGGGGAAGGTGGGGTCAGTCAATGCTGAGAGAGACTCCCTTAGACACTCCCACCTGCCAGGATGCCAGTGCTGGCTCAGGAAGCTTGGCCGGATTAACAATAGTTCATCATCCAGGGACAGAACCAGTTATCTTTGCTTCAAGTACCTTTCCCTTGGACAAAAGCTTATAGCTACATCTCAGGGACAACCACCGTTCTCTATGGTGCTTCTGGTGTGACAGGTGCTTTGAATGGGTCCATTTCTGGTTTACAGATAGAGAAGCTGGCCTAGAGTGGTTGGACAATCTGCCCAAGGCCATGGATGTATGTTAATTAACAGAACTGAGACTCCAATTTAGGACACTGAGCGCTAAAGCTATCCCCTTCCAACTGCAGGGCCCTCTAATCTTGCGCACGGGAGTTTGGGGTAAAACACAGGAAAGGTCTGCCCTTGCCTTCCTGGCTTACAGGCTGACAACCAGAGGAGTTTGTTTTACTCCCCTGTTGTTGAGCCCTGGGCTTGCTCCTCTGTACTCCTTATTTGCAGCTCCTCGGGGCTGCTGAGGAGAGCCATCCCACCCCATGTCTGTGAATTCACTGTGACTTCCTACATCCCTGTGAATTCGGCAGGAGGCTTAGCATCAAACTCTAATGAGAAAGGACAAATTCCCAAGGAGAAAAATAAGTCCTGTCCTGTGTTCTGACCGTGTTGGTAACTCTCCTGCTCTGCTTTATGAGTCTATCTAAAAGATTTATTTAATTTATTTAATAGGTGTGAGTATTCTGCCTGTATGCACATATATGTGCACCACATGCATGCCTAGTGCCACGGATTCCCTGGCACTGGACTCACAGACAGTTGGAGCTGCCTGCCATGAGGGTGCTGGGAATTGAACCCAGGTCCTCTAGAGGAGCATCCATTCCTCTTCACCACAGAGCCATCTCTCCAGCCCCTTGTGAGCCTATTTAAAACCCTCAGTTGCAGGCCTTTGACTTAGCTGAGATCCAGCAGCCAGTGGAGAAACCCAAAAGAATGAACAAGACTACCTATTCCACATGGCCTACTGAGATGCTCATGATGGGATTGAGTGGCCAGGTCACATGGTTCAAAGCAGCTAGTGGATACAGCAGAGGCTGTTCAGAAGATAAGCAGTTATTATTATATACTCTTGTTTGGCTCTTCAGGCCCAGTGATGCTGTAAAGCACAGGGTCTATGATGTCACATGCAATGCCTTGGAGGCCCAGGACCAGTATTGGAAGAAGCTCCCCTAGAATCCCCAGGATGTCCTAGTGTTAGCACTGGAAGCCCTGTGTGTGGCAACCTCTTGGCCCTGGGGACAGTTGTGGCCTTCTTTGCTTCCGGATAGTGTACCTAGTGCCCATTGTGTGTCAGGACTAGGAATAGCAGAGGTTAGGTAATGGTCCTCATGTTCTAGGGGCCCCTTTCAACAGCAGCAGGTCATCCACATAAGTGTGAGTACCATGACTTCTGACGACCCTGAGAGCTGCTAGGATGCGAACTAGCTAACTAAACTAGGTGCTAGTCTCCAGGAATGCTATGTGGTAAAGCACTGTTTCAGCCAGGGTAATTAGAGAAAGCCTCCATGGGGCTGACAGGGGACAGAGGTCTTAAGGAAGAAGATGGGCAGGCGCTCATGTGAAGAATTGTGGGGGAAGGCTAGGTTGTCAAAGCTCGTTGGGAGTTGTGAACCCCCAGATCCTGAATTTCTTGTAAACAACTTGTTTTCCCCTGATCTGAGTGCCTACAGCTGCTTTGAGCACAGGACCCTCAGGAGTTCCTGATGGCAGGGGAATCGTTTCTGGTGCGTTTGGCTGGGGCGTGGCTATCCCTATATAAGCTGCCCCTGGACACAATAAAGGGGGCATTCTTGTTTCAAGAGTAACCCGTGTCTCTGTCTGTGAGTCTTTGTGTGTTTCAATCTCCAGCCCCTTGCCCNGCGTGGCTATCCCTATATAAGCTGCCCCTGGACACAATAAAGGGGGCATTCTTGTTTCAAGAGTAACCCGTGTCTCTGTCTGTGAGTCTTTGTGTGTTTCAATCTCCAGCCCCTTGCCCGGTTCATGAACTGTATGGTGGCACATAGAGCGCAGACGGGCGTAGTGCGCCGCACAAGCTGAAGGGTCAAAAGCAAGGGCCTGATATAGGAACAAATATGCCAGGTTTGGGGAACAGAAGGAAGGCTATTGAAGGTGAGTATAGGGAAAGGAGGAGTACAGAGGAAGGGAGAAAGAGATAGAAATCTGTGGGGGTCCCTGATAGTGGATTGTCATGAGATCTGCACTAGGTATGCCCTTGAGGAATATCACTCTCAAATAAAGGAATAAAGGTTCGAAGAAGTCAGGTAGAACTGAATGATGTGTTCCATGGAACTGAGGAGGGGACACCCTGTAATGATTTAGGTGAGAACTGATCCCCACAGTTTCATGTGTTTGAACAGTTGGTCCTTAGCTGGCGGCACTATTTTGGTGAGGCGTCACATCTTTTTGGTCATGGGATCTAGCTGGCAGAAGTAGGGCTGAGGAGAAGGGTGTGAGAGTTATGGGCTCTCTCTGCTTCTGTCGCTAAGGCCTCAGCCTTTTGATTGCTGATAGAATGTAACCAGTATCTCAGTCTCCCAGCTCATGCTACAGCTAGGATCATGACCACGACAATGCCTTTCTTGCCATGACAGGCTGTGTCTCCTCAACCGTGTGCCAGAGAAAATCCTTTCTCCTCTAAGTTGAGGGCTGTTCTGTCATAGCAAAAAGAATCATAGCTGACGGACATTATCCTAAAGCTATCACATGGTTCCTCCCACTCTGATGTCCTTTATTTATGGGGTCTTAGTGAATGGAAGCCACCACACTTGGAGGGATGACCCATCACGTGCTGTATCATTCAGTGGATGTGCTAAGGCCCAGAATGTGCCCAGGACAAATTGTTCTCTTTATGGTCATCTTTTTAGCATTCAAGTATAGGAAGAAAGTAGCTAAGCAAGCAGAAAAGTTCTATATTCTCTGATCCATCCATCTTCTTGTATGATTTCTCATTGGGGAGGCTGCTGGGCTGCTCCTATCATGGAGATGGGAAGTCAAGCATTCTCCCCTTCATTGCCATCAGAAACCTTGTAGCATCTGACAGACCAAGACAGATTACTTCTCTCACAGTGAAGCCTGGATTGCAGATAGGGGCCAGCTAGAAGGCCCCAAGCTCTGTTTCAGTGTTGTTATTGGCAATATGATTGAGGGGGAAGTCGGGTGGTCTGTCAACTTGGCCTTCACAAGACTATTAGAGTGAAACAAGTGAAAAAATGAATTATGTTTTTAATGAGGTTTGCTTTCTGTCCTACATGATCAACTCCAAAACATACCATAAAAAATGGCTTCCCGTCCCTACTCTTAGGACACTTAGAAATTGTTAGGGGAGATGTGAGTGAGAAACTGAGCATTGAGCTTCACTGAGGGGTATGATATTGCTTTTGCCGAGGCCGATGTTTGTCGTAGACAGTGCCTCCTCCCCATGATGCACACAACAAATCCTGTGACTATGTCATGTGCCACAGAGGAGGAAAAGTCGGATTGCAGGTGGGTTCAAGGAAGCCAACCAGCGGCTTTTAAAATAGGAAGAGTGGAGATAGCGTGTTTGCTTGCGACTTTAATCCCAGCACTTGGGAGGCAGAAGCAAGTAGAGTTAAGGATGGCTTGGTCTACACAGCAAGTTCCAGGGTAGCCACAGATAGCCTGTCTCAAAGCATAGCAAAATGAAACAAAACAAACAAACCCAACAAAAAACAAGACAAACCCTCCCTAACAACAATAACAACAACCATCTCCTTGCCCAGAATGGGCATGGTGGCATGATGCTAATCAGTACTGGAAGACAGGGAGAGGAAGATCCCTGGGGCTTGCTAGCCAGTTCAGTTAACTTGGGTGAGCACCAAGTCCTGTATCAAAAAACAAAGTGGGGAGCTTCTAACACAGAAATTGACCTCTGGCCTACACACATGTTATGGGAACACACACTGGCACCCATATTTACATTTGTATGATACACACCCACATTCCCATAAACAAATAGAAATAAACAATAAAAATTTTTTAAAAAGTAAATGACGTAGACAGACTGTTCAGCAAGGGTGCGTAAGATGTTCACATTTCGGCTCCTATTGACTGAGCAGGATCTCAGGGCCACAGGCTGCAAGGAAAACTGGGAAATGTAGTTCCATGCTGCCCAGCTGTTTAGCTACACTTCTAAAATCACATGTGGAGTCCTCTTCCTAGACAAAAAGAAAAGGAGGGCCTAGGGAGATGACTCAGTGCTTCTGAGCACTTGTCACGCAAGCATGAGGACCTGTGTTTGAACCAGGCGGGGTTTGCACATCTGTAATCCAGAGCTGTAGTGGGGTAGGGACAGGATGGTCTCGGGGCTTGCTTGCTGCCAAGGTTCAGTGAGAAATTCTCTTAAGAGAACAATGCAAAGAGCGACAGAGCAGTTCTCCTCTGACCTCTGCCTGTGCACTGGGGTGTGAACACACACCTTGCACACTTACAAACACACACAATGGAAAAAGAGCAAACAGATAGACTTGTCTGTCTCTAACACGTCGATAAGATTCCACACTCTGACATGGAGACGTGAAAGGAGTAAATTTTTTTATTGTGTCAGTTTTAAACCTTTTTTCTTTGTTTCTTTGGGGAGGGTTGATTGTTTGTTTTATTTTGTTTTGTTTTTGGTATTTTGAGACAGGGTTTCCCTGTGTAATGGCTCTGGCTGTCCTGGAGCTTACTCTGTAGACTAGACTGGCCTCAAACTCACAGAGATCTCCTGGGTGCTGGGATTAAGGCATGCACCACCACCCAACCATTATTAAATCTTACTTTGCTGCTTTTTAAATTCAGAAATTTCCATTGATTCCATCTTTAAAGTCACCATCAGCTTAAACCTAGTTACCTCCAGCATGTGTTTCAATATGGGGCCTGTAGTTCCAGAGATTCCCAGGAGTGTGTTAAAAATTTTATGATGCTGTCCTAATTGAGGGTTCTCCTTGTGACCATAGTTTTAAAATTGAATTCTGTCATCTTCTGCATCATTCCATGGCTCCTCAAAATCAAATAGTGCCTCAGGATCCCAGGGGCCAAGCTTACTCCAGCAGTGGAGATGTGAGCTTTGCACAGAAACAGTAGGTTTTCCAAAATTAAGACCCAATAACTTAATCGTATGGCTCACGAAGGGATTTTTCCCATAGCAGCTCAAGCTGAAAGAAATTATGAGAGGCCTGGCCATCACATGGCACCTGGCAGCACAGGCATGCCAAGTTGGGAGTCAGGCGGCAACCTGTGTCGTATGCTCGTCCGAGGGGTAATCTGCGTTCAGCAAACAGCATGTTCCCTCCCATTAGACTAAATCCAATCACACTGGCTTGGTTGTTTTGCTTGAATTGAACTTATATTGAATTCAATTTAACTTAACATTTTGGGGTTTTATAAAGATATCAGAGCCATAAAGAAGAGTCTGATTTGAGGTTAGGAACGCCTATAATTTAGCTCAAAATATCATTATTTTTCCTCTTAAAAAAGAAAAGAGAAAACCCAAAGCAAAAGAGTCAACTAAGATATGTAAGAGTAAAACCTCACAAATCAACCTCAGTAATTAAAAGAGGGGACACTCCTCCTCCACCCATAATCACTTGGTATTATTAGAACATCAATCACACAGTTAATAAAAAATAGAAGTAAACACTAGCTATAAACAGAAATTGCTTCTTACTGCCTTTCAGATAAGTCCATATGCTACTAAAGCGTGAGGGGCAGGGCTATCAGGAATAGTGCTGAGGCCTTCTGTCCAGGCAATCATTACTGCCTTCTCTCCTAGAATATCAATCTCACAGGCCCTGGAACCTTCGATCCCAACACAGGTCACACTCTGCCTCCAAGCCTCCTTGCTTGCTGCCAACTATAGAAGATTTAAAGCAGAACACTCTTAAGATGTCCAGCATTTCATGAGCCTAAAGAATCTCGCTCAGGAGGGTGGCTGGGTTGCTCCGTTATTGCTCCCAGCTTTCCACTTGACAGCTGATTACCCACGGAAGCAGAAAGTTTCTTTCCTTGCTTCCTGTCTAGTCCATGTTTGTAGTTTGGAGGGTAACAATATAACAAGACAATAAACATTACACATGCAGGATTGAACATTGATGCAGGAAATGACATATGTAGGGGCTGGATACCAGCACATACATCAGTCAGTGTATGTAACTACAAGAGGCGCTAGGTAACTCTAAGTTATAGGGACGCTTAATCAACTATTCTCCCATGGACTTGTGTTCTGCCTGTGATTTACAGGCACCTCTGTTTACCCACAGGATAGTGGTCTGGTGGATGAGAGTAAGAGGAAATAAATGACTTGGTGGGTGATTAATTGTCCTAGCGCAGCACAGGGTCCAGTACCAAGATCATTATTTCTATTGTATGACAAGAAAGAAAGAAAGAGCAGCGAAGCCGTGGGCATAAATAACAGGAGAAAGATTTCTCACTGCAGGAACGATCTGCCTGCCTCTTCTTTTCAGACTCTCCAAAGGGACCGAGCCATGGTCTGAATTCCCGTCCCTCTCTCGAGACATCACAACTGCCCTTCAGTCACCCATGTGGTGTGAGGACCAGGATGTGAGTTCCCATCGCATCCACTTCCAGCCACGGGAGGTTCGCTATGGCCAGCTTGTGCTGTGGGAAGCCTGCTCACATGAGCCCCTCCAGAAGTCAGGCAGTGCTGGGTTCCAGGAAGCACAGGCAGCCTAGATGATAGAAATGTTTTATTGAGTGCAAACCATGAGAAATTACAGAACTATGGAGGGAAGACCAGGCCATAGGAGCCTCAGCTCTCAGCATTTATTTTCATTAACTAAACCATTTAGCCAAGTTGTTCTCAATCCCACCACATATTTGAAACACTTCCCTTAGAAACCTTAAAAAAACAAAAACAAAAACAAAAAACCACTGCTCAGGTCTTGCCCCTCACTGATTAGATCAGAAGCTCTGGGAAGAAGGCTATAACTTTTTAAATCGTTGGCAAATTAGAAAGTGAAAGCCGGAGCCTTGGAGGTAACTCCTTGGAAGAGGAGGGGTGTTAACTTCATCTGGGAATTTGTCATCAGTCTAAGGAATACTGCATCGAAGAACAAGGCCTAAGCTGCCTGTGGAGTGTTCCAGCTCAGAATCCCTGCTTCCAATAGAGGGAAATAAATCACTGAAGAACCTTGCCTGATTTTTAACTAGCCTGGGCTTTAATAGCTCATCGGCTTTGGTTTAAATGCTTTTTGATAGAGCTGAGCATTTGACCTTAAGCAAAGCACTTGGATTCAACCTTGACATTTCCTGTAATTAAACAAAGAAGATTTTTGCTCGTTAAATATTATTTTTGTTTCTTGGACCATGAACTGACTTGTGAATGAGCTCTCGTTTCAGGCAATGCAATGGCGTGACCCCTCAGTTCTGCAGCTGTGAATAGCTACAGGACCTGCTCTGCCCTCCCCTCCTGAAGGGAGGGTAGGCTGGCATTCCCAATTGGCTCTCTTTGCTACTGTCACCTACTGAGAAATGTCACTGAGGCAGGCCCCCTGCAAAGGGAGGGGTTGTAGGGTTCAGGAGAGGCAGGCAGCTCCATTCCAATTTCCATGGATATGAACTTGAGCTCCCTGCAGTGCTTGCTGGCAGGGATGGAGGAGCAGCTCCTCTTGGCATTATCTGCCCAGTTTCTATAGAAACCTTTAACCCCACCTCCCCACCAGCAGCCTCTGCCAGTAATTCTCTGAAGGCTAACCTCAGTCTCCTGTCATAATTGACTGTATCAAAAGTAAGCTATTCACCTTGGCTGAGACAGACAAAGTTTTCCCAGGAAGTAGAAATGGACTCAAGAAACAAGAGTGTGTGGCTTTGCCTAAATGAACAGATTTGCAGTGGGTAACCTCCAGTCACATGAGGAGAAGCCAGCCTTCAGCAAAGGCAGGGGATCCAGAATTCATATTTTTCAATCCTGTTCCTGAGCCTAGTGTATAGAGGGTTCTGTCCCACCTGGTCCCACAGTTATTCAGTCCCAAAGAAACACAGAGAGGTCTACATTAATTATAAACTGGTTGGCCTATTAGCCCAGGCTTCTAATTAACTCTTATAACTTACATTAACCCATAATTCTTGTCTGTGATAGCCATGTGGCTTGGTACCTTTTATCAGCGAGGCATTCTCATCTTGCTTCCTCTTTGTCGATTGCAGACTGATCCTTTTCTCTTCCCAGAAGTCTCCTGTTCTCATTGCCCCACCTCAGCTTCCTGACTGGTCACCCGGCCTATACTTCCTGCCTGGCTACTGGCCAATCAGCATTTTATTAAAGTATTACAACTGATAAATCTTTACAGGATACAAGATCATTGTTCCACAGCAGGCTAGTCTATTTCCCAAAGCTATTTGTGTTCCTGTCCAGGACTCCGTAGAGTCTTCTCTGTCTTTTATAATGAATGAATGAACCCTTCAGGCAAATCAAACTTTAACTGCTTTGTTTCTTTATGAAGCCTTTATGCTGTTGTTGAAGAGCAGGTCCTAGTTCACTGCAAAATGGTAAAGAAGGTATAGATACTTATCCTGTGACCCTAGCTGCCCCACAGCTCCCCTTTTATCAACACCCTCCAGAGTAGCACGCTTGCTACAACTGACATGCTTAGTTGACCCCGCAGAGCAGTTCACAGGCCTGGAGTCCTGGCACTCAAGAGGTAGAAGCAGGAGTCCAAGGCTATCCTCAGCTACATAACAAGTTCAAAGCCAGCCTGAACTACATAAGGGCATGCCTCAAAAAAAAATGACCTCTGGGGATGTAGCTCAGTAGGTGGAGTGCTTTTATAGAAACACATACCTGTAAGAGCAGTACTCAAGAAGTAGAAGCAGGAGGATCAGAAGTTCATTGTCATCCTTGCCTGCATTGGGAATCTGAAACCATATCTCATCTGGAAAAAAAGCTGGTGCACCTACTGAGATCACGAATACTCCCTCGGCATCGGAGTCTGGGTTCTTCCCTTGACGTTTATGTGTTGCAGGTTGTGACAAATGTCTGAGTGCATGTTCCCACCAATGCAGTGCCGTATAGAGTATTTTTGCTGCCTCAGAATCCTCTGCCTATGGGCCCGCTCCCATGCTCACCCCTGACAGCCACCACGCTCATCACTGTCTTCATAGCTTTGCCTCTTCCAGAAAGCCATGCGGGTGGGATCACACAACATGAAGCCTTTGCCCCGGCTTCTGCCATTCGGAAATGTGCGTTTAACTTTCCTCAGTATTGCGCATGGTCTAAGCAAAGCAGGTGGAAATCATCTGCCCGTTGTTCCTTGCCCAGGTCCCATTCTTTACCTTCTCTTCTTCCATAAGGTGATGCCTGGGGAGGGGCAGGCATTAGCCATTTAAGCCTGAACCGAGATGAAATTTAGCTTCAAAAACTTCAGCTAACTAGATGGGATAATAGATCCTTCTTGGCAATGACTTCCTAATTCACAGTGAAGCTTCCTAAGTCTAAGTCCCCATGACAGTCACTTTTAAGTGTCCGTTTGTCTGCTCAGTGTCCGCATATTTGGTGCATTATTTTGAAGGTTTCTGTGAAGATTTTGTTTTGCTTTTTGTTTTTGAGACAGGATCTCTCTTATGTAGCCCTGGCTGTCCTGGAACTACACATGCAGACCAGGCTATCCTCAAACTCACAAGATCTGATTGCCTTTGCATCTGAGTGCTAGGATTCAAGGTGTGTTCCACTATGCCCTGCCCTCTGAAGATGTTTTTAGATGGCTGTGTGTTTATTTGTGTGTGTGTGTGTGTGTGAAAGAGAGGGGGGGGATGGATGGAGGGAAGCAGGGAGGAGGAGATTTGGGTTGGATATATTTTGAGTGACTCAGATTACCCACCACAATGTTGAAGGCTCTTTTCTCTAAACGGGAAGAAATTATGCCAGGAGACTAACTGTGGGCTTAAATAGTAGCTCTATTCCAATCTCTAGCTTGCTCAGCTCCTCTGTTAGATTTTGGACTTGACAAATCTTTATATAGTCATGTTTGTTTAAAGTGTATGAAATACTAAAAGACAGACAGAAACAGGATAAATGGATGGATGGATGGTTGATTGAATGATTGATAGATTAGAT
>LOEQ01000301.1:251194-261696 GCA_001685075.1 Bramus lutescens | reverse complement strand
CACACACACACACACACACACACACACACACACACACAAGGTTCTGCGGGCAGACCAGAAGAGGGCACCAGATCTCATTACAGACAGTTGTAAGCCACCATGTAGTTGCTGGGAATTGAACACCAGGAAGAGCAGCCAGCAGATGGCTCTTAACCTCTGAGTCATCTCTCCAGCCCCCAAAGTCTTGCATTTTGAAATAATACATTTTAATTAACACAGCATATCAAAATTGCAAAATACTGTTATATTTCATTCCTTTTTATTGAAAATAAAAATTTTTATAAAATATACTTTGATAATGTTTTTCTTCTCTGCCAATTCCTCCTAGATCCTCCCCACCCTCCCACCTACCCAACTTTATGTTTTTTCTCTCTCTTTCAAAACAAAATAACAGCAAAAAGAATCAAGAAACACAACCCCCCACAAGACAAAAATCAAAATAAATAAGCAAAAGACTAAGAAGAAAGAGGAAAAAATAGTCTAAACAAAACAAAACAAAAGAAGAAGTCCACAAAAATACAACTATTTGTGGGCGCGTGGCCGGCCCTGAAGTGTGTTTGATACACTCAGTGACACTCCACTGGGGGACTCTGATTTTCCCTTTGCCAGCTTCTTGGTTAGGGGTGGGACCTTGTGTCTGCTACCTCCTCTCAGTGCTGGGACCCTGTCTGGCCTGAGCTTGTGAAGATCTTGTACATGCCGCCAGTCTCTGTGAATTTATATGTGCATGAGTCCTCTTGGGTCTGGAAGACACTGTCTGCTTGGAGTCGCCATCGCTCCTGATGCTTACAATCTTCCTACCTCTTCTTTCTTATACAGAGCGCAAGAGTGAGGACTGTGGTACCTGCGTACACATGCTGCCATCATCTCTGAACTTTTAGAACAAAGAAGCATATATGCATAGAAAATGAGTTGCCTTTCCTTTATCGTTCTATTATGAATGGATTTGAAGACCTAGCCAGTTCTCAGACGGGTTTGTGGGATTTGGACATAGTTGGGTTGGCTGGCATTGCATACATAATGGTTTGGGGGACTATTGCATTCACACCTGAGTTGGGTCCTCCTTATCCTTAATGGAACAGATATTATTAAAAGTCTTCCACCCTGTGCCAGTCTTTGCCAGGTTGACAGTGAAAGGTCTCTGACTCCATGAAGCTTCCAGTCTACATAGATGGAAGGTTAATTGCAGAAGTCTCAAAATGCTCTGTAAGAGCCCAGGAAGCTGGCAGTGTGTATAACCAAGGTTCCTTTCTTGCTTGCATAAAAGCATTCCTTCCTTTTCCTTTTTCTAACAGTGAGGGAGTACGCTGTCTGCAGAGCCCTGTAAAACAATAGTAAAACCTATGGAGATTTGCTCTGCTTTTTATCGTCACTGTGCACCTGCCTAAGAGGCAATGCCAGGGTTACAGACTACACAGTTGTAAAACAAATGCTCTTCTGAGTCGAGATCTAATTCTTGAAACCTTCCCTCTGCCTAGGAGCAGAGCCTCACCAAAGAACTCGATATTCATAGGTCACCTCCTTGGGAGCAAAGTGGAAATGCCAACTCCTGTCACTGGTGACGAGAGGTCAGAGCCACACCCAAGCACTTGATAGACACTGTCAAAGATCCACTGTATCTCCATCTGCTCTGCTAAATGCTCGTCTATCACCCCTGCTAAAGTCTTTTGCCTTTGTATCAAGAATCCTTTCTCTCCCATCTCTCTGCAAGATTTCAGATGTCAAATTCTAATCGTCTCCTTGAGTTTAGCAAACATAATAGGGTGAGGAGGTGGAGTGAGGCTGCTGGCAAATATTTGCCACCAGTTCCATGTAGTTGCCCCTCCTGTAAGTCTTCAAAGCATCAGTAGTATCTTTATTTTCACCCTTTCTTTTTTGAGGATTCCTTTTGGATATTTGGGGAACCACCAAAGAGCTTAGCACCGCTCCCCTTGAATCACATCTCTCCTCCGAGTTCATGAACAGATGCTGACGAGCCAAGAGCCTCTGTCAGCATCTGCCAACTGGGCTTTGCCTCTTGCCTTATCTTGTTTTTCCATTCTTCAGAGTTCTGGAAAAAAAGCTTGAGGGTGATTCATTAGCCCTGTGCTACAAGTTGAAAACAAAGGAATCTCTAGCATGAGCAATAAAAAGAAGACAGCCAGCGTATGATGTTATTGCGTTCTCTTTCCTTCGCATTCACAGCCGTCCTCTTGGAACACTTTCTAGGGCTGAATCCCCATGATGCTTGGCATTTGGGAGGAAAAAAACCAGGGCAGACAAAATGTCTGGTCCTTGGGAAGTCAACTGAGAGCGTCAGATTTCATCAGGCAACTAGGATACCGTAAGTGCTGCGATGGGGGTGCTAAGAGAGTGTAAAGAGTCTGAAGTGTTAATCCTGTTCTCACTCCTGTGGGTTTGCTAATTTTATAAACTTAGAACTACTGAGCATGCCCTGTGTGCCAAGTTCTGATCCAGACGTGTGGGTTGCAGGGATGAACTAAAGAAAGATCACTGCTTTCTGGGAACGTGCAAGGTAATAGAGGGGCCAGATGGGAAATACTGAGGCAGCAGACACGGATCACCGTGTCAGATTTATTAGCTGGTGAAATGGGATTGGAGAATGCGGTTTGGCTGGAGCTGTAACGACTTCTCCCGACCCTTTCTACCATCTGCAGCAAAGGTGGAGCATCCTTAATCCATCCTACTCAGACCAATTAGAAAGCAGGTCCTGGGCCCTGACTCACTTCCTAACGTTTTCCTAACTTCGCCACTCTTGACTAAGAGAAGGGTGTAGGGATTATAGTCATCATGGTGGGCTGAGATGCCAAGAAGGAAGGAAAGCGCTTCTTTCTGTCTCAGAGCCAGGATGGGGAAAGGTGGGAGTGGCAGCCTCTACGTCATTTAGATCAGGAAAACTTGCAGAGAGGGAAGTGTTAAATGGTCAAAGAGCAAGACCGGGTTTCAGCCCAAGGAGGAGTAGACACCGAAGTAAAGATTATGCATAGAAAGCCATGGTGACGTTAATATTTGACTGCATTAAAGGACAAGCTTCCAATGTAAAGATTTTATTTGGTTTGTTTATTTACTTTTCATTCTAGAGCTGGGCATCACTTCATTCTCTAGGCTAGAGCATGTGTTCCAGTGAGCTGAGCAGAGGGAGTGGCTTTACAGAGAATCTTGGGGAGCAAAGGTCAGAAGCCAACTGGTTATTTCAGAGTTACCTTTCTTGTGAGGTAGGGACAGGGAGGCAGAGCAGAAAGGCAGCTAGTTGGTGGATATCACATGGCCCTTTTAGCATCAGGAATAGGGCAGAAGAAATGCCATTATCATGCCATTTAAATTGGCTTGATTTGAGAATGCTGGTTCTCTCTCATTCTCTTGATTTCCATAAAGGCCAGACAGCTGATTTTCAGAGTTTTTTTTTAATATTTATTTATTATGTATACAATATTCTCTGTTTGTGTATGCCTGCAGGCCAGAAGAGGGCACCAGACCTCATTAAAGATGGTTGTGAGCCACCATGTGATTGCTAGGAATTAAACTCAGGACCTTCGGAAGAGCCGGCAATGCTCTTAACCTCTGAGCCATCTCTCGAACCCCTGATTTTCAGTTTTGCTATATGGAAGTTAAGTATGGATGCTTACATTTGATATTCCTTTATTTTCTAAAAAGGGGGGGAGAGGATTTTATTTATTTATTTTAACCATATGTCTATCTGTGTGTGGGTTTGTGCAAGTAAGTGCAGATCCTGCAGTGGACTAAAGAGGGCATCAGAGACCCTCGAGCTGGAGTTAGAAATGGTTGTGAGCCTCCTATGAACTCTGGCCCTTTGAAGAACAGTATAGACTTTCAACCTTTGACAGTTTCTCCAACCTCTTGATTTTCAGTCTAGTGTTTTGGGGTCCAGTGAAGGATCATAGTTCAAAACAGTGATCTCCTGTCATGCTTAGAAGACTATGATGGGCGTTTCTTGTCCTCTGCTGCCCTCTCACTTACTGTTTGTCCCAGTCATTGCTGTAGCATCCACGCTCCCATGAGACTTTACTCCTATCCCCGCTGTTCTTCTCTTGCTTTCTGTCTCAGGATATACAGCGTCAAAAGTGTTCAGGAACCTATGCGATGCTTCGGGAATTCAGGTGGGCTCCAGGAGCTTCCTGCTCCATTGACCAGCAGAGGTGGTGGCTGTCTCCAGATATCTGTAGCAGCTTCTCCTCCGTGTCATAGTCACCTCTTGGAAGTCTCAATCCTCTTCTCAGGCCACCCCCAAACTCCCCGCATGAAGGTCTTGACCAGTCTTAGCATCCAGGAAGAATACAATCTAAATCAGAAGCTGCAGGTCCCAGAGAGCAGCAGCAGCAGCAGAGGGAGTGTGTGAGGAAAAGGGGTTCAAAGCCAGGCTCCAGTAGCTGCAGGGCCTTTCCCTCTCCTGCTGTCTATTCCCATTTGCTAGATAACCTACAAAATGAGCGGAGATAAACCATGAGCGCTAAAACTATTACGATCTTTTATCAAATTTGAACATGAGGCATTTAGAACTGGTCATCAGCTTTTTTTTTTTTTAATTTTGAGCCATTCCCATTAATGGTTAAATTTGCAAACTATTTCAAAACACTGGTTTTTAGACAGATTTCCTTGAATTATTTGATTTGGGATCTTTTTCATGTGGTTTCCATAACGTACATGTTTTCATGTTTTGTCTTCTTTTTTTAAGATAGTGTAAACCTGCTTGCTTTCAAACTGTTCATTCTTTCTTCCTTTTTTTTTTTGAAACCAGATTGCTTAGGCAGAATACTTTTAAAAAACTTTTCCTACGATTTAAAAATGAAAGAATTTTTAATCCAAACAGTTTAAAGCTCTTTAGAACCCATTTATTTGAGCACTAGGATTTCTGGATATGTTTCACTTTATTTAACTTCAAAGTAATTAGTCAAAATAGCTTGGATCCCAGACAGACTTCAAAGCTGTATAATATCAAAATGGTTCATCTAGCGAGCATGCAAAGATAGATGGACCATTTTATTGCTTCACAACATTGGTTTTCCAGCAGATGAATGTGGGCCTAGCAGTAACTTCACATTATTGCAAGATTGGCTACATATTTTTAAAATTAAAACATCTGTGCAGTGTGTAAATGGATTGAAATGTTTTCTTTATCAATAATAAGGAAACTATTTTGCAAAACTTTTTATCCCAGGCCCTTCTTTCTCCCACAGGATTGTAGCTATGCTGACAGGATCATTGGCTGTAAACAGTACTTGGTGGGTGAGCCTAGTCCGTTTGTACTGTTGCTGTATCCCATGACAAGGCTCTGAGGAACATACTGACTGATCCCTTAAAAAGCACACACACAAAGGCTTCAGAAATAGCTTGTCTATAGTCTGATAATTATTTATGGGCAGAGCAGGCCTAAATATTCTGTTTGGCTCTGTATTTCAAGCTCTTAACCATGACTCATGCGCAGTATTCTTAACTTAAGGAATCTGTTTATAGACACCCTCTGTACCAGTCACTGCTTTTGCTGTTGTGACAAAATGACCAACAAAAGTCACTTAAGGAGTGAAGGGTCTGTTTTGGTCAAGTTTGGAGATGCAGGTCATCATGACAGGGAAGGCATGGCAGCAGGTGCTGGGTACAGTGTGTCTGCAGTCAGGCTGCAGAGAGAGAAATGCTGTTGCCCTGTTCCCATTCTCATCTTTATTAAGTTTAGGAGGCCATGCAATGGAGCAGCACTGCCAGCGTTCAGAGTGGATCTCTGAACCTCACCTACTTCAGTCTAGGCATGTCCTCACAGATATATCCTGTGAAGATATATTTGTGAGGAGTCTAATTCCCATCAAATTAGCAATCAAGATTAACTATCCTCCACACATACCCCATTCCACTCTCTCTGAGTAGTTCCCAACCAGATAATTACAATGTATCTCTCAAATCAGTTGCCAGATATAGTACAAGAACTTGCCACTGGTTGTAAACACTGCCCCATAGGAGCTAATTACTTAGTTGTGATAGCAGAGAGGATTTGGGGTTATCTATAGAGTCATATCACTGCTATGTCTTCTTATTGGATGAGACAAATGGGAAAAGGTTTAACTGGAAACTAAGAAATTACACCATCTAGATGAAAGGAAGCATCGTTGACCTTCTTTAGGATGATGACTCTCCTTGGTCCTAAATTGAACATTATTGGTATATGTGGTCACTGTAATGGAAAATAATTGAGACATATGTACTCATCAATGCTACTTGAGGGCTGCTGTTATAGTTTCATTTCTATTACTGGGATAAAATATCCTGTCAAAAAGCTACACGGGAGAGACAGGTTTATTCTGCTTACAGCCCCAGGTTACAGTTCATCCTATCAAGAAATTCACAGTGGTGGAAACCAGGAACAGCTACTCACATCCACAGACAAGGGCAGAGAAAGTAATGCATGTATGCCCACTTGCTTGCTTGCTTGCTTGCTAGCTCTCTCTGCTCTTAAACAGTTTAGGATCCACTGCCTAGGGGATGGTTCCTTCCATGGTGGGCTGAGTCTTCCACATTAATTAATAACCAAGACAATCTTCTACGCCCTACCCACAGGCCAATCTAATGTGAACAATTTTTCATTAAGACTTTCTTTCACAGTGATTCTAAGTTGTGTCAAATTTACAATTAAAACTAACCAGCTCATGAGTGAAATGCTTTGCTGTGGTCTTCTGAAAGGTTTTGATACTTAAACGTAAACGTACTAAGTGCTTCCTGACACCCTGAATCACTAGAGGAAAGGAAACAATTTCCACAGAGCAGCTGAAAGAACTGATGTCTCTATGTGAGAGACAGCTTCATAAATCAAAACTTACAGGGACAAAAAAATTTTTATTAAGAGATGATTTTGTTTTGAAACTCATGCTTATCTTTGGAAATATAAGTGGATATATTTGATTTCAATGGTTCTGTGCTCATCATCAGGGAGCGTTGTGAGGTTTTTCCTCTAATTTTCATTTGCAGAAAATTTTCAAAAGCATGGCAGAATAATCTGGGATAATTCATGGGCCATGGCAGAGGATAGGGATGAGTCTTGCTATAGCTTCCTCCAGCCCCAAGACAGTCTAAATGAGTTTGTCTTCTGGATACTGACTCTTGGGGGAGAATGTAAGGTCACTGGCCAAGCCCCAATTCTTAGATTAGGGTAGGATTGCTCCGCTGAGTTGTAAGGAATAAAGAGAAGTGAGTAACAGGGGGATCTTTTTCTATACTCACAGACAGAATTGTGGTGTGCTTACAGGGTACACCCCAAAGTATTTTCCCAGGGACACTCTAAAAAATATTAGTTTTCTTATGAATCTTTCACATGTGCCTCTAGTAGATCAGGAAAAAAAATGTCCCTGCTCCCAAATTGGACCCTGCTTAAAATATTTATGAGGACACGAGCCTCTTTGCTGCTGTTTAAGGCTCATCTACTGAAATTAAACAGTTTTGCCTGGGCCCTAGTACAAAGCTGTTAAATTAAGGAAAGAATTAAGACAATTGTGTAAGTAATTTAGCCCTTCAATATAGTTTTGCCTGAAAAATTAATCTAATTAAGGCAACAGATTTTTTTTGCTTGAATTTTCTTCAGACTCCTTTTGGGTTACGTTACCTGAGCTTGTAGTGCCAGATCTGCAGCCTGTGAAGGCTCTTAGTATTGGCAGGACTGGGTGTAGGTATTTCTCTGGGGGTGGGGAAGACTATAATTGAGTAAACAAAATGGCTGGTTGCATTTCCACATTTTAGGGGCAGAGTTAATTCAATATTAATTTCACCATATTTATATTTAATTTATCGTTAGAAGTTGATGGCTCTGTGATGGAGGAAATCACCTTGATCGGCCTTGATAAAACTTGGATGAAGTAGTGGGGATGCAGTTTGGTTGTTCGAGTGCCTGCTTAGTGAAGTCCTGAGTTCTGTCCACAGTATGTAAAAGAACTGCGTGTGGAGCTACACTCCTGTAATCCCAGCACTCAGGAAGTTGTGGGATTGTAAATTCAAGGTCATCTTTGCTACATAGCAAGTTTAAAGCTAGCCAGAGCTGTTTGAGTCCTTGTCTCAAAACCCAGAAAAAGAGTGCTGGGGACATGGGGAAAGTGGGGAGACTTGAGTTGGATCCCCAGAACATATGTAAAAAGATGTCTCTAATTTCAGCGCAGGCAATTTGGGAGGCAGAGACAGGAGGATTCCCTGGCAGTTCACTGGTCAGCTGGTCTAGACTGTCTGAAATTCCAGGACGAGTGAAACTGTCTCAAACAAAACATGGAAGCCACCTGAAGAATGGCACTTTAGATTGCCCTCTGATCTCAATATGCACGTGCTCTTCTTGCAAGACGCGTGTACTCACACACAGACATGAGCCTCCACCCCATCCTCACCCTTCCACAAACCCTGGGGATTAAGAAAGCTAAGAGCTCTGTGTGATGGGCGTGGTTGTCGCCGCCACTACATTCCCCCATTCCTTCAAGCATTTACTACCTTTTCAGTGAGGCCCATCGTCCATGCACTTGAAAGAGCAGCTCTCTCGTGTTCTGTGCTTCTGAGCCCTGTGAATGGTTCCAAAGCATCTTTTAATATATTATGAGCTTAGCTTAGTTATTTTGTTTCCTGCCTTTGAAATCAAGCCAGTGAGGTCCACATTTTTGAGTGTTTTGCTCACTGACATCTTATATGGATGTTCTTAGAATGATGGTTACATATATAAGACGCTTGGGTAATATTTGTTGGGTGAGTGAGAATCTTTCTTCCTAGTCCGACTCCATGTTTTCCAGAGTATACACTCACAGGGGTGTCCTCTGCACATACAAGAATGTGACATTTAAATTTAAGGCAATTCTTGTATTTTGCTAGGCTGTAAGTTCATTGTTAAAAACCCTCAGTTAAGGAGTTAGCGCCTGCAGCTTTGAAGGGCTCAAGGGATGGTGTAGGCAGAGTTTCTCTGTGTCTTGACAGTTACTCCCAAATAACCAGACCGAGACTTTTTATTAATAATAAACGCTTGGCCAATAGCTCTGACTTGTTACTAGCTAGCTCTTTCAACTTAAATTAACCCATTTCTGTTAATCTATATTTTGCCATGTGGTGTTAACCTCTCTTTCATCTTGCACCTTCTATTTTCTTTCAGTGTTTCACTGGTGACTCCACCCTTTTTCTTCCCAGAATTCCTCTGCTCCAAAATCCTGCCTGTCTATTGACTAGGCTAGGTTCTTTACTAACCAATGAGAGTAGTACATATTCATATTGTACAAAAAGATTGTTCCACAGCAGAATGGTTGTTGTTTCTATGTAGTAAGTGGGAAAGAACAGAGGCCAGAATCAAAGGAAGTAGGTCATGGGTCATGGAACAGGGAAATAATTCAAGAAAATGCTAAATGGCTCTGCCTCTTTATTGTAAGGATGTAAACTTATCCAGGGCAGACTACCAAATTACTTGATTATCTCTCCTCTCTCCTTGCTCACTCTCCCTCTCTTCCCTCTCTCTTTCCCTTCCCCCATCTCTCACTTTGAGGTTGTACACTATAACCCAGGCTAGCTTAGAACTCACTAGGTAGCCCAAGCTGGCTTGAGACTTGTAGCAATCCTCATGCCTCAGTATCTCAAGTGTTGTGACTATTGATGCAAGCCACCAAACCTAGCTCTTCATCTTTTTCTCTCATTCTTATGGAATCCATCTCAGTTCTGATTGCTGGGACTAATTGTGTCCCCAAGGTGGCAGAGAGTGGACATTCCTGGAAGTGTAAAGAATCCTTCAGGATCCTTTTCTGTTGGGTCGAGACAGGACTCCACTTTCTCCTCCTGGCTTCTGTGGGCACTGAGAATGTGGGAGTCAGCTCTGAGCACAGGGCTGGCCATCTGGGTGGGTTTTGCAACAGCACATAGATATTTCCTTTTGGCCCAGATGCCTGGGGCTGTAGGTCTGGAACTTGTATTAGCCGAGTAATGTCTGGGGAGAAAAGGGTGATAGCATGAAACCCTGGCTGCTATGACAACAGCTGGAATAATAACAACCTCTGTCCCCCAGCAAAATCATGGAGTTTGGCCTGTGGCAACACTTGGAAGGGAAATGTATAACACACCAGTTAAATCTTGTGTTTCGCTTGGGTTCTATTTTTTTTTTCTCTTGTGTTAAAGAAATTTGCCAAGTGCCTCTCTGGACAAAATAGAGACAATTACACATCATCAATTACCTAGGTCCTCTTCCAAGACATTTTAAAACAACAATAATTCAGAATATGTAACTGCCGCTACAGCAACCATCATAAAATTCATACACATGCACACACATGCACTCTTACACATGCATACACACACATTCAACTGGTTTTCTGTTTCCTTGCTTTGAGTGGATCTAATGAATGACTAACTCTCCCCATTCTCACTTACATGTACTATAGGGAATCTCCTTTATAAATTCTCGAAGGCATCTCAGAGGAACTCAGCTTTCTGATTACTGTCATGGAGAGGGCTCCTCAACTGGCCCCATCCTATAGCCACACTGATGAATATCTTGC
>LOEQ01000301.1:237578-251071 GCA_001685075.1 Bramus lutescens | reverse complement strand
ATAATAATAATAATAATAAAATTAATAAAAAATTAAAAAAAGAGTCCACCCAGCAGAACCCAGTCTTTGATCTCTCCTTGAATTCAGTTTCTTTCTGAATTCTACCACTCAGCCAACTCCTCTGAGTCCAGCTCAGTCCTGACCTAAAATGCTGTGATCCATCCTTTCAAATTTCTTGCACCTGGTGTCATTGTGGTTCTTGGTTCACTCTGGGTAGAAAAGAAGAAATTAGAAGGGACTAAAGTCTTCCCCTACTGCTGTGTTGTAATCTGAAGCAGGGGCCCACATGCTGGCTGTTTGAGAAAAAATTTCCCGTTCCCCAAACCTAAGCCCAAGACTTGAGGGCATATCTTAGGGTCTACTTGCCTCCTGGCTTCATCCACTTTTCATAGAGCTCATTTGGTCCATCTTTGCTTTGAGCAAGAAGGGCACCACCCTTGAATCTCAACACACAGGGTCCTTACTCTGGTCCATCTTCATTCATCTGTGGCTCTCTCTTTTGAACTTGGCCATTCATAAGACTGCTTCTACCTGGATCTTACCAGCTCTTCTAGACTTGTTTGGATGATAGCTGGACTTCAGAATTCCTTGAACGGCCTTAAATAAGCTTCAAGGCCGTTTCTTCCCTAGGCTCACATAAGCTTTATTTCAGGCATGTACGACCCTTGTTCATGAGATGTTGCTGGGGTTGTAGTTGGAGCTGCTGTGTGTGTGACTGGATCAGGAACTTGGGTCAAGGCCAGTTGTCATTTTGCTTCTGCATTCAGAAGTGAGCTCCATTGATTCTAAGAGCTTGTTGCTTTAAGACAACTTTCTAGGTCATTATAGGAAATAGAAAATGGTGCATTTAAGTTGACTTATACTTTAAGAAATATTTAGATACGAGATCCATGGGACTCCATGTGTGTTCTTGATGTAAGGGTGCACATGTGCACTGCAGGAAAGTTTGTGCCTCCTTGTCCAGCCCAGCCTTGCAGGAGGGCAGACACTGTCTTTCCTTCCTCTCCCAGCACCAATGTGGCAGCNTCTGACCTTTTATTCCTCTCTTAGCTGCAGGTACACACCTCTAGCTCCATATCCACACCTCTTGGGCAACCGGGGAAAAGAAACATGACTGTATTTCTACTCGTGTGAATTGCTTTCTGAAGAATCTTCTGTGGGGGATTTCAAGTGAGGTAATTTTAACCCATGGAAATGTGTGTGTGTGTGTGTGTGTGTGTGTGTGTGTGTGTGTNTCTGACCTTTTATTCCTCTCTTAGCTGCAGGTACACACCTCTAGCTCCATATCCACACCTCTTGGGCAACCGGGGAAAAGAAACATGACTGTATTTCTACTCGTGTGAATTGCTTTCTGAAGAATCTTCTGTGGGGGATTTCAAGTGAGGTAATTTTAACCCATGGAAATGTGTGTGTGTGTGTGTGTGTGTGTGTGTGTGTGTGTGTATGTGTGTGGAGAGTGGGAGGGAGATTAATCAAGAAAGACCTTGGTAGGTAAGGTCAGTACTCAACTTGAGAATCAGTAGGTGCTTGTCACTTGCTGTTTTCAGCTTTAAACATCAATAGATCTCAAAGACAACAGGGAAAGTTCTTTTCAGTCATACATTCATCTAGACTGCTAAGCTTCCTTCTTTCTTGGTGGCTTCTTTGCTTCTCCAATAGGTGTATAATCTTTCTGTAATGCATGTGGATGGACTTTAATTTGGCAAACCATTGTCCTATTGATACTTATGACTAAGGCAAATTTTTAATATAATCAGTATTGCAGTGGTTAACCTTTTAACTCTGGTCATCATACAAATAACCCAAGGAATGTGACTGATGAGTAGAAGGCATGTATATTTTGTATTTTGATAGATGAAATACTTTGTGTTTTGATAGATAGAACCAAATTGCTATTAAAAATTGTGGCAATTTTCACCAGTTCTAAATCCCCTTAAATACTTGCCTGCACTGCATACTGTCAGGCTAAGCTAATTGGGCCTATTCCAATCTAATTGATGAAAAATTATCCCATTCCTGTTTTAATTTGCATTTCTGAGGTTGCTAATGAAGTTGAACATTATTTCAGGGCTTTACTAGTCATTTGCAACTTGCAAATTGTTTATTTCCTCTGATAATTTTTCTTGTTTTATGTTTGGAACTTATGTTCTTCAGTCATCACAGCTCGACTGCAAGATAGATGGCAAATATTTCCCTGCCATCTGTGGATCTCAAGATGCTTTCATGATAAACAGACAGACGACTGAAGCCAAAGGATTATTTTTTATTTTTAATTTCTTTTGACAACATCTTGTTATACAGCCAAGGCTGACTGGAACTCATTATGCAACTCAACCTGACCTTGAACTTGTAATGATTTTTCTGCCTCAACTTCTTCTTGAGTTACAAGTGGAAGCAAACATGTTTTTGGCTCTGTGCATGGCTGTATGTGAGCACACACGTGTGTAGACCAGCATAAGATGTTATCCCCTCCTTCCCTTTTTTTATTGAGATATGTTCTCTCATTGTTCCATAGTTTGAGCTTGGCAATTCTGGCTGGCCACAAAGTCCCAGTGATCCACCTATCTCTGTTTCCTGGTTCTGTAATTACAAACATGTGCCTTCATGCCTGGAATTTGTATGTGGGTTCTGGGGATTGAACTCGAGTCCTCATGCTTGAGAAGCAGGCACTTATGACTGAGTTGGCTCTTCAGCCCCAGGATTACTTCTGGTTATTGTCTTTGAAAAATATTAATGTGTTAGTCAAAACAGACTGACTATTGCAAAAATTATCCATACATCTATTATTTCAATCAATAAAGGTTTTCTTTATTCTTTCTTTCCTTCTCTCCTCTCTCTCTCTCTTCCTTTTTTCCCTTCTTTACTATAATACAGTCAGTGGGGTGTTCATGGTAAGCAGTTTCCTCGAAGTGACTCTTGGGTTTGAACCCTTTTTATTCTGTGACCTGACTTCCCTCTAAATCTTCGTTCAACTGGAGATGGGAGTGCGAGAAGGGACAAAGACTTTCTCTTGATGTTTTCCTGGCCAGGCTTAGAAGAAGGACCCATTACTTCCCTATATTTTTCTGTATAAAATACAATTACATGGCAAGAGAGACTAGCTATGAAGTCTACCTGTGGACCTGCAGGAGCAGGTGAACATAGCCAACCATACCGCTTAAGTGAACAGACTGACAACTGAGCAGCCATACTTAATTTTTCATAGTTGCCTTGTGTTTCTGGAGAATTCCAAGTGGTCCTTCAGAAGAACACAGGACAATCCTTGAGAAAGAGCCTTCAGAACATAGAGGTCCATTTGAATGTCCTTAATCACGATTCCCTCATGCCTGCCTATGAAGAAGTCTTGTATAACAGAAACTATTTAAGGTCTTCTTCAAAAAGACCAGGCTTCTTCTATAGTTACATTATAGGGGTAAGAGTTAATATTTCAGTTCTAAAAATAGTCTGGAAGTCTCCCTGCTTCTTTCTTAGAGGTGTTTAGATATTTTTGGAAAACAGTGAATGAACAGAAAGGTTGGGATCAAACAGCCTCTGTAGGACTTGTGGCTAGGGATATCCCTCTTTGAGATAGGGACATGGATGGCCGAGAGTACACAGATCAAGCTAGAGCCAGGGTAGAGCTGAAATGAATTAGTATCTGTCTGGGTTGGGAGCCACTGTAGGGAACTTGGGTGAGCCTTCGAAATGGAATTTTTGTTAAGAATAACTTCTAGAAAATATATTAGGAAAGAAGGAGGAGAAACCAGGATAGACTATAGCTAGGGCTTCTGGCCTCTGTGCCACATGAGAGAGTAAGGATAATGGCCTAGGTTGGTGATAGAAATAGCACCCACAGTTATCCACAAAAGTGGGATGTGGGTTTCCACACACACCAAAAAATTTGATCTAGCTATCTTCAGTAGCCTTGATGGCTCTTCTATACCTTCAGAAGTGAGACTGTGAACTCAAGTCTCTGTGTCACTGGGAGGCAGTGTATTATCATCTGGTTTACTGAGATTCGACATTGATCATGGAGCTTCCAAAAGTATTTGGTTAGCTGGAGGATTGGTCAATGGATGTTCATGAGCAGAGTGATGGTGAACTGCACAGACTCTGTTTGCCTGTTTGTTAAACCTGAGCACTGATGGGAATGCTTTGGAGGTCTCACCAATACACACAACGCATGTGATAGGAACCTGAAGTCAGCAAGAGCCCTGCTTTCTTTACCCAGAGCAAGAACAGAGCAGAGGGGAGTTGGCAACGTCTCTCAGAGCTTCAGGTTCTCTTGATGCACACGATCCGGAGGAAGTCATTGGCTCCCCCTGGGATTGCATTATCATCTGACAAACTGGGTACAGTTGGTAGCGTGATTTGTCCTTTTATCTTTGATTCTCTAGAAATGTACAGACGGTGTGCGAAACATGGCTTTGTGGGAGGTGGTGAGCTCTGCCATGATGTATTCAGGTAGTCCCTATTTCTGGGTTCATGTATAACCCAGTGCCTTTATATTTCCTGTGGCTGCTCAGAGACCATAACAACCTCCTCCTCATTCCCACTGGAAAGTCAGGATGTCCAAGGGCAAATTCTGCCCCCTGCTTTGTTCTGGGGGCTTCACTTAGCATTCTCCACATTCCAAACCCAGTCATATCTGCTCTTAGAGCCCCAGATATCCCCACAGAGATGGCATGAGGCAATTGCTATAAGTACATGTCTTTGTTTTTCTGTATTATAAACTTTGAAGAGTAGCAAAAAGTCTTTAAGTGACCTTTGGCTCAGAGGGGCTAACAATTAGTTCTGAGACAGATGATGGAAATAGTGGCCTTTTCAAACTGGCTGAATATTTGGTGGCAGTAGACTATACTTATGACAGGTCCCATGCTGCCTTGGAGAATGCATTTGTCCCAAGTAAGTTAAGAGGTGAGGAGTGTGAGACTCAAGCATGCGCTGACAGTAGTCACAGGTCTTCAGAACCAGACAGATGTCTGAGGAGGTTCTGGTCTCCATTTGCTGGTCCAAGATAGCCTATCATTTTCCAAAGCCCAGGCTTCTCTGTTTGGGGATTATATTGGGCTAGAGGTGTTTCAGATGCTTGATGTTCAGCCTGTTGTGTCTTACCCTGTACATTCCTCCATTTAATCCATCAAGCAGGACAGGACAGTAGTTAGAAAAGACAGTGTTATTTGTTTAATTAGCTAGTACATCCTAAGTTGAGAATTATTCCCACTTTGGCCAGGCCTTGTCCTTTTCCCCTTTATATGGGTAAGATAAAATAATTTATAAACTCTAAGAAAAAGGTGTGGGTGTGGAGCTCACATGAGGCAAAGAGGGTTTCCCAGCAGAATGATTTCAGTCAGGTGACACACCCTGGCTCTGACAACTTGGGGGAAAGGTTTTCCTACCATCATTTTGTGCACACATAGGTGGCCAGATATAGATGTATGGCTCTGAGGTTTCCCCGCGATACTCAGGATGTCTGCTCATAGTACTAAGATGTCTTCCTAGAGAGCAAAGACCCACAATGCCCACCTTCAACTTGACACATTCCATTCTAATTTTCTGATATTATAAATCTTACATTGCTGCTCAATTTTTGTCATTTAATACAGATTTTGAGGCCCATTGCAATTCCTAGACATATATTATCACATCTGACTGTTGCATAATATTTCAATACCTCTTAAGGAGAGAGGCAATTAGATTGCCTCCAACACGGAGCTTCAATTTCTAGCTAGCACATCACTCAGTCCATCCTTCCAGTTCTTATCCCAAAATGCAATTTGTCTTCACATGTTTAGTGCTTTCTTAAGTGTACTCAAGCATTTGCTCATTGCTTTCTGAAATAGTTTCTAAGTTTCCTTCAAGCAGCTACTAAGAGGCTACCTTGTGAGGTGTTTGTGAGTATAAATGAGATCGTGTATATGAAGTGCTTAGCACATTACCTGGCAAACAGGAAATTCTCAATAGATAGAATAAGCTCTCCAGAGCATAGAACACATTAGAACTTTAATAAATAACAATTATAGTAATGAGTGTTTGATTACCTCTGTTGATCTGGGCTCTACTTCTCCATAAAGTTAGGTCCCAGAACACTTGAAACATGAGGTATGCAGAAGATGGTAATTACCAAGTCACCATTAATCCTTGCAAATTATTCCCCTTTCACAGATGGCGAAACTGAAGCTCAGAGAGATTACTTATCTTGCTTATGATCAATCAGCATATTTAGTGGCAGAATTGGGGCTCAAACTTCAGCCTAAAGTCAAAGCTTTTATTTTAAACTATTCTGAAATATTGTCAGCCTGGGGAAATGTATTCAAATTTTTCTATCTCAACAACAACAGTTATGATTTTCTCTTTTGTTGGATAATGATTACTTACTAATGACTACTAAGGCCTAACATGTATTAAGCTCTGCCAAGACTATTTTTAGAATACATTTGTGGTTCTTAGGGTATATTTTTAAAGCCTGTTTTAGATAAATACATCTGTGGAGATACAGATAGGTCAGCAGAAGCCATGCTGGCTTCTAGCCTCCACTTATCACCTAATCTAGGTACCTGAATACAGCATACAAACTGCCTAGAAACTGCCTATATATATTTAGCACTGCAGGAGCTTCTGTATGGTGAATTGTATCACTCCACAGCAATCCTGTGGGGAAGTTCAATTCCACCTCACAGAGCATGAGACAGAGGTTCAGTGTTGTGGCATGTCCAGTGTTTTGTAGATCTGGTAACACATGGTTCAATGTTTCCAAATTGGAGACCTCTGACTCAAAAGTGTTTTAAAATAAAGTGGCTTGATATGGGTGTGGTCACCCTAGAAGAATCTGGCTCAGAATTCAAGAGTCACTGGCAAGAATCTACCAAGTTTGACAGCTCAGGGTCCTATGAGCCCATAGGAACCTCTTGCTTTGATGCAGCTGTTTCTTTGGTGAGGCATATTTAGTTCTTTTTGGCTGTTTGCAGGAAAGAAAATTCTAGGCAGATGTTGAGAAAATATCAGTGCCTTGAGATTGAAGTGGGTGTTTGATGTGTGAAGTTCCTGGAATAGGCAGGGGTCGAGTTTGGTAAGTAAGCTGTGTTGACTCTTGTAAAGGCACCTGTATGTATGAGGGGATGGGGGTGGGAGCGCTTGATCCACAGAGAGCCAGGATATCTTGCTGGAAGTTGAGCAGAGATGATTGACACATTGTTTGGGCTGTGATGGGGATTCTGGGAACCAGTGAAATTCAGGATGGAGTCATTGCCTTGCTTGGTTTTACAGAGGCCATAGGAGAAATTGGGAAAGATGTTATCATCACTGCAAAATCTATGTTGTACTGTTTGGGGTTTTCTAGGATTAGAAGTGGTCTAGATGCATTGAAAAGAATGCTGAGCCTGGTTTTCTTTTACTTTGTTATATTATTGCTATAATTTTGTGTCTGTGTGCCATATGAGTGTAGGTACAAGCATGCCATAGTGCATGTGTAGCAGTCAGAAGACATCTATGTGGAGTTGGTTCTCCCTTCTCATCTCTGTGTGAATATGAATCCAGAAACAAAACTTAAGTGGTCAGGCATGGATAGGAAGTGGCCTTACCCAACAAGGCATCTTACCAACCCTGAGTCTATATTTCTGATCCCATGGAAACTACTCAAAGTCTCGGTTTCTTCCCTTTTATCTTACTTTCTTTCAGTCTTTTGTGATGATGTCTTTTGTAGGCCATATACAATGGGTAATCCTGGTGGTTAAATTGATATTTGAGTTACCACAGAAGCAAATATTTGGGCAAGTCTATGAGGGATTATAAAGACTAGGTTAGTTGAGTTGGGAAGAGCCATTTTAAGTGTGGGCAGCATCAGGCCTGGGTCCTGGAGTGAACAGAGAGGACGTAAAGAAAAGGGTGAGCACCAGCATTCATTGCTCCATTTTGTCCTTGAGTGCCATGTGACCAGCAGCCTCCTGCTCCTGCTGCCATGTCTTCCTCGCCACCCCAGATGGTAAGCCAAAACAAGCCTTCCGTCCTAACTTGCATGTCTAATACACCAGGCTGGCCAAAAATGATCCTGAACTTCTGATCATTCTTACCTTCACCTCTTAAGTGTTGGGATAAGAGATGTGTGAACAAACTCCATTTGTACAGTGCTGGGAATCAAACCCAGGGCTTTGAGCATGGTAAGTTGGCATTCTGCTGACAACTATATCCCCCTTCTCTCCTCCCTTGCTTTTCTGTGATTTTTCTAGACCATTGGAAGACTGAGTTTAAGATCTCTCCCCAAAGTTCTAAAGACACATCAAGGTTTCTAGCTTTGGAAATCTGTTTTAAAGCATGCTCCTGTCTCTGAAGGGAATGTACGCTGGGTGGGCTATTCTCAATCTACTATCTGTGGATATCTCTTCTATCCTGTAGGGATATTTACTCCTCAGAGGAGAGTGTTAGCTGCTGCAAATAGCTTAGTACTATTGCCTTGTTGAAAGGGAAGTAGGCTGAAAACAATACTTACAATCCAATATAATAAGAGTTCAGCCAGGCGGTGGTAGCATATGCCTTTAATTCCAGCACTTGGGAGGGAGGCATAGGCAGGTGGATCTCTATGAGTTCAAAGTCAACCTAGTCTAGAAGAGCTAGTTCCAGGACAAGCTCCAAAGGTACAGAGAAACCCTGTCCTGAAAAAAAAAAAAGAGTTCAGATAGGAATTCATCCCCTTGGAGGGTGGGTCCAAGACAGGACTCCCAGAGCAAGTGGGAGTCTGCTTTGAGAGAGTGTCAGGGGCGTTTATAATGAGCTATTGTGGGCCATGATGCAATTACAGCTTATAGCAATTGATAATTCAGATGTCAACCCACCAGAGAAATTATTCTCAGATGGAGGAAGCTTGCTATTTTGGGGCATGATGAGAGTGGAGTGGGGGAACAGTTTTAGAAAGAAGGAGCAGTCTGTGCAGGGGCCCAAGGCAAGTCAAATCGAGTCTATGTGCAGAACGGAAAGGCTAGAGGAAGTCCCACTGAGTAGTTTGGCCATTTTAATATGTTAGGACATGCTCTAGGGACAGTAGGCATGCTGGAAGGATGGATTTCGACAAACTGTTGCCAAGAAAAAGATATAAGCTAGAGGGCCTAGGAAGAAGGGGGTAGGGAGGACAGAGACGGTAGGCAGGGAAATCAGCTGTCATAGTCCAGATGGGGGCTAATGACAAACCTGAAGCAGAAGCCTGGCTGAGCCCATCAGAAGCAAAGCTTCTTGAGCAGTTGGGTCAAGCTTGTCTGCTTCTGCACTGTGAGGCACCTGTAGGAGACAGTCCAGTCACGCCGACTCTCAGACCAAGGCTCTGCTCAGAGCTTCCCTGCCTTTTCGAGCGCTCTTGTCCCTCATATTCCACAGGATGTTGGCTTCTGGATCCCTCCCCAAGAGCTAACATGCCCCGTGCTCCAGCTCCATTTGACTGTAACCTATGCGTAACCGCCCCTATATTTCAACTCATCCCTAGAGTATTTGTAAGGTGCAAATGCTACACAAATCGTTGTTATTGCTTAGGCTGCAATGATCAGAATCTATACACGTTTGGCAGATTCTCCCCATCCAGATATATTCAGTTTGAGTTGGTTTGAAGAAGTGTGTGGACCCATGAGTACTGAGCACCCACTGCGGTCCCTCCATCTCCAGTCTCTTTTCCCTCCACGGCCTCGTGGCTTCCAGACTCTTCCAGACTCACCACCACAAGTGTCAGTCTGTGCCCTTTAGTTTCACCATGACTCACCTCTGACCTGCTCTTGGCCTCTTCCCCCTGAGAGCTGCAGAGATAGCTCTGTGACTTCTCGGCTGGTGAGGCAAGACTTCTGTCTGGCTGTAGCCCAACACTGACACAAACCCTGAGCCCAGCAGGGCAGAGGTAGCAGCTTCACCTTGGCCTGGAACAGGGTTGAGGCGTTCTGGCTGTGGAAAGAGACATGTAACCTAAGGCAAGAAAGAGAAGCGAATTATACCCCTCCTTCTGGAGTTTTCCCTGTCTCCTTAGTTCTCCCTTGACCTTGGCCGCACATAGAATTGCCTTGGACTTTGATTATGTTTTATTATTTTAAAAAAGTATGTATATGCGTTTGGGTGGGGGGCAGGTGTCTTTAG
Source organism: Bramus lutescens (assembly GCA_001685075.1). Classification (NCBI taxonomy): domain Eukaryota; kingdom Metazoa; phylum Chordata; class Mammalia; order Rodentia; family Cricetidae; genus Bramus; species Bramus lutescens. Next base: position 240,988 of record LOEQ01000301.1, on the reverse strand, counting down.
CCACTGAGCCATCTTGTCAGCTGTTGGCAGTGTGAGGAGGAGGAGGAGGAGGAGGAGGATGGTGATAAAGATGACGTGATGAGGAGGAGGATTTTAATGCTTACTNGAGGAGGAGGAGGAGGAGGAGGAGGATGGTGATAAAGATGACGCGATGAGGAGGAGGATTTTAATGCTTACTCCTTTCATCAAAAACTTTTATTTAATTGCCGCAGGGAAAATCTAGGCCTCCACGATTTTAAGAGTTGCCCTAGTGGTTGGATATACGGCCACAGTTTCCACCTCAGCTCTGTTAGCATCAGGCCTTGGAGAAGCTGGCAAAGGGCCTCAGCTCTGGCAGGCTTTCTCAGGATTTCTTTGGACAAGTCAGAGCTCATTGGAGCTTCATTTATTTCCTCCTTGGTAAAGCCAGGAAGTTTGCAGCACCACTCCTGGAGATGGCTGATGGGCCAGGTGTATGATGCTTGCTGTGGTTTGGGTCCCTAACATCCCTCATAGGCCTATGTGTTAAAAAGTCGGTTCCCCCCAATCCTATTTAGAGGATGAGTGAGAGGTTTAAGGTCATGGGGGCATGCTTTTAGAGGGTGTAGTGGAACCTCCCACAGCCCCACCCCCTCTCCTTTTGTTCTTAGGTAGGAGATGGATGAGTTCCTCCCACCACTTGCAGAGGTGCAATGGGGCCAAGTGACCTTGGTGTAACAGCTAGTGGTAGTTGTCAACTCCATACAATCTAGAAGGGCCTCTAGTCAAGTCTGTGAGGGATTATCTTAATTAACGGTAGGTGAGGTAGGAAGATGCGTCTAACTATTTCCTGACTGCAATCCTGGACTACTTAATAAAGGAATCTGGGCTGCAATACCCATATACCCATGTGTTCCTCACCCTCTGCTGTCTTGACGATGGGATGTGACCAGCTACTTCAGGCTCCTATGTTCTGGCTTCTTGCCCATGGTGGACTGTTACCTTAAACTGTGAGTTGGAACACACATTTCCCACTCAAGTTCTTATCACGTTCTTATCCTAGCAACAGACAAGAACCTAAGACATGCAGTCATGAACCAAAGCAGACCTTGCTCCTTTATAAGCTGATTATCGTGAGCGTCTATGACAGTAACAGAAAGCTTATTAATTAAAGGTGTCCAGCCATGAACATCAAATGTTAGGTTTCTTCTTATGCCTTTAAGATGGTACTGCCCTCTCCCTTTGAAATGCAGCTTACTTTAGTATGAGTTAGACAATCTGAAGAGACATGGAATCAGGAGAAAGGTACTCGGCTAAAATTTTTAACAAGACGATAAAATAGAATCCGGTGTCCAGGGCCCCCAATTAGATTTTCTTTCCCCAAGTTCTTTTTTTACAGGTAGGATTTGAGGCCAGCCAGAGTGCTGTAGGACCAAGCAGGTGGTCTAGACAGATGGGGGGAGAATTATTCCATAAAATTTTCCTCTCATAACTATTTTCAATACCATTATGCAGGAAGATTTTCCATAGTGCCCTCTCTGTGTGCGTTCTTTGTTTTCCGGCAGCACAATATTTCTAGAGGCCTTGGGTGGTTTTTGTCTGCAAAAACTTCTTGTCACCAGCGCTCTCCTCACCTCTTGTGAATGTGAGTAAACAAGCTGATGACATCTATGACCAGGACATAGTCCTCCCGGTCAACATTAGCTCTCTGTCCCCCGTTCTGTTATGCAGGGCATAGAGGATACACCATCAGAGGATACAAAGCTGGCACAAACATTCCCACTCGAGGAAAAACAGCTCACCAAACACTCTTCATAATGAAAAGAATGATGCATCTCTCTCAAAGGAGTTAAAGAAACATGTTGGAACACAGTCCACAGAGAGGCCCCAAGAACCCAGTTGTGATGGGAGACGCCTGAGCTCTCACCTCAGTGATGATGCTGTTCCAACCTGAAGGCTCTCATGTCCCCTTTTCCTAGAGGTCCACTTCCCACTGAGGTGAAACATAAACAGCCACATCAAAGATGAGCAATGAATGTTGAAAGGCAAAGAGCCTGACAGCAACTCCATTTCTCAACACGAACACCGTTCTAAGACACAGTACAATTATCCGCAGGCTTTAACATACTCTAGGAGCACCTGGAAACTCTATGCATTGAGTCACCCAGTTCAACAGACATCAGTGGTCCTAATCAGTGTCTATTTATCCTTCTATCCACTAGTATGTTGCAGGACAGACCTTCCAAACAGTAGGCCTTGATTGGAGATTGGATGCTTCAAACACTGGCAACTTTATGTAGCTTGAATCAGCTGGGGAAAATAACTGCATGGATTTAGCGGTGCGTTCTGGTGAACTGAATGAGCAATTTGCTATATAAAGAAGCTTTACTGCCAAATAAAAATAAAACTGTAAGAGCTTGGTATTAATTACTAACAATTATAAAAATATTATGACTTCAATGTTAATTTTATTGTTTCCATTAAACTTTATTTAATGGTGGCTAATCATTTCTTCTGACCCAACCTGGCAGTAATACAATGAGTGAAACAAAAGATGTCAAGTGCTTAACACAGTGTCAAAATAAAAAAAAAACAACCCACTGAGAGAGCAGAGAAGATATGATGGTCTTTATTTTATAATGGTGAAATCTTAATTCTCCCCAAAGGCAAAGATATTGGGAGAAAAAAAAAAGCCAATAAACTTTCCAAAGAGAGGTTAAGGATGGTGAGAGCCCCTTGACCATCCTTTCGGTTATGCCAATAACCATGAAGTCCACATTTTGATACTGATGGACACTGAGTGTTTGTTTGGCCTCAAGATGCAGCCCAGACTGGTCTTGAGGTTTCTATGTATCCCATGCTGCTATTCCTTCTTCCTTTTTCAGTCTCTCTACTGCCACGATTACAGGTGTGTGCACCATATCTGCTGACACTGGTACTTTTGGTTGGTTTTGTCCTTCCTTGAATAAACAACATCATTACTATTAGTAGCTATGACTTTTACTTCTAATTTTGTGTGTGTGTGTGTGTGAATTGTGCATGTGGGTGTGTTCCTATGCATAAACATGTACATGTGTGCACATGCTTGTTGAGGCCAGAGGTCAACCTCAGGTGTCATTCCTTAGTTGCTGTCCACCCTGGATTTTGAGACAGAGTCTCTCATAGGTTGACCCAGAGCTCACCAATCCAGTTGGCTGGCTGGCCAGCAAGCCCTACTATCTCCCTGCCCCTGCCTTCCCAGTGCTGGTATTACAAATTGGTGGCCCCATCTTTAGAAATCAGTATTGTGGTTTCTCAGAAAATTGGGACTCAACCTACCTCAAGACCTAGCAGGCTGGAGAGATGGCTCAGTGGCTAAGAGTATTGCCTGCTCTTCCAAAGGTCCTGAGTTCAATTCTCAGCAACCACGTGGTGGCTCACAACCATCTGTAATGAGGTCTGGCGCCCTCTTC
>LOEQ01000301.1:210657-237559 GCA_001685075.1 Bramus lutescens | reverse complement strand
TCTTCTGGCCTTCAGGCATACACACAGACAGAATATTGTATACATAAAAAAAAAGACCTCTCTTGGGCATATACCTAAAGGATACTCAATCATACTGTAAGGACATTTGCTTAGCTATGTTCATAGCAGTATTATTCATAATAGCCAGACATGGAAACAACCTAGATGCCCCCCAACTGAAGAATGAATAAAGAAAATGTGGTATATTTACACAATGGAGTACTACTCAGTGGTAAAAAAAAACAATGACATCATCAAATTTGTAAGCAAACTAGAAAAAAAAAGCATCCTGAGTGAGGTAACCCAGACCCAGAAAGAAGAGCACAATTTGTGCTCAATCATAAGTGGATATTAGATGTAAAACAAAGGATAACCAGCTTATAGTCCACGACCCCACAAACATACATGGATCCCCCTGGGAAGGGGAAATAGACGAGATCTGAGAAAATTGGGAGTGTGGAGGAGGGGCAAGAAGAAAGGGCGACAGGGGAGGAGGAGAGAAGGGGAGGGGGAGAAGAACTTGAGGGAATGGGATGCTCAAGATGAGGGGGGAGAACAGAGAGCAAGAGCAAGGAAAGTGATAACTTGATTGAGGGAGCTATTACAGGGCTAGCAAGAAGCCTGGCACTAGAGAAATTCCTAGGAATTTATAAGGTTGATCCCAGCTAAGACCCCAAGCCATTGTGGAGACAGTGCCCAAACTGGCCGTGCCCTGTATGTAGTCAGATTGATGACTCTCTCAAATGTCATCATAAAACCTTCATCCAACTACTGATGGAAGCAAATGCAGAGATCCACAGTGGAGCAAAAGTCCAGTTGAAGAAAGGGAGGAGCAATAATAGGAGCAAAGGGGTCAAGACCATTGGGGACACTCACTGAAATAGCTTAGCTGAGCTAATGGGAGCTAACCGATTCCAGCCTGACAACAGGGGAACCAGCATAGGACCAAGCTAGGCCCTCTGAATGTGGGTCACAGTTTTGAGTTTGGGGCAGCCTATGGGGCCACTGACAGTGAGACCAGGATTTATCCCTACTGCTTGTACTGGCTTTTTGGAACCCATTCTCTTCGGAGGGATACCTTGCTCAGCCTAGATATAGTGAGGAGGGCCTTAGTTCTGCCTCAAAGCAATGTGTTTTGAAGTGACTTTGGTGACTCCCGTGAGGAGTGGATGTGGGTGGGGTTGGAAGGAAGGTGGAGGGAGTGGGAGGAAGGGAGAGTGGGAACTGGGATTGGTATGCAAAATGAAAAAAGTTTTTTTTAAATAAAGAATAAAATATTCAACTTAAAGAGAAAAAAAACCCAACAAATTGCTGGCCCCATACATATATCTGGGAATTGAACTTGGGTCTTTATGAATGTGTGGCAGGTTAGGTACTTTGCTGACTAAGACACCTCACCAGCCCTATAATTATTAATACTAGATGCTTTAGTGGTGGTTATTGTTGATATCAATTGCTTTTGCTTGCAAAGGCCCCTGCCTTTGCTAACAGCTACATTTTCCTTCAGATAACTACTCTTCCCCTTGGATCTGACCTTGTTTATATGTCAAAGCATACACCTTCCTCTGAAGAGAGGCTCCACGTTGGTACCCAGGTGTAGGTAATTTGTCCTGATAGCAATATGTTGATGATAACATCCTTCCTTCCCATTACTGATATGTCTTGGCTTTCCTGCTATTGGGAGCAGTGTTGCCATGCAGCTCATCCTCTGATTCTGCTGTGAGTCTCAGACACACTCAATGTGTCCTTGTCTTTCTCTTTCTCTAAAGTGAAACAAAGGTTGTTTGTGCTCCTTAGTAACCTAAGAACTTTCAACAATACTTGGCACGTAGCAGTAAAAAACAGCTGTGATTGTTATTGTCACTTCCAAAGCACTACCATCTTTTATGTACTACAAGGCTTTTATGTCTGGAGCACATTCTAAGCATAAGCTCCTGACATTTTTATAACAGCTCTGTAAGGTACAAGACACAAATCATTGGCACGTACTTTGAAGATGAAAAATACAATGATTTTTGAGTTATTGGATAACTTGCCTGTAGCTAGTAAGTGATGGAGGCAAGATTTAAACATGCCATTTCCAACGGTGACACCTATACTCTTGATCACTCAACTGCCTTTCTCTGGAATGGCTCAGTAGGATGTACCTGGCAATGCACAAGTCACTTCACATCACTTACCTTGTTTAACTTCCTCAAGAACAACAGAATACTTAAAAAAAATTTTTTTATTACAAGCCTTTTGGCTCAGTACTGGAGTGCAGAGCTCAATTCTGGCCACATTGTCTTCTCCACAGCCTATGCTCACTGTCACTGATGGCCTCCTGTGTCCTCCTGCACACTGGACAGCAGATGCCCCTGTTTTGTCTGGGCGCATGGAGCAATTACCACTCAGGGCATCTACCCAGCAGCTACCACTCAGGGCACATCATCCGGCATGGAAAGGTCTGAGCTTGTCAGGAGAAGGATGAAGAAAAGAAAAGGGCTTGCCTATTGCACAGAACAAAGGGAGCCTTAGAGGATGCTCAGGATCAGCAACCCTCGGAAGATCCCCAGGAGGCTTCAGTAGAAAAGACAAACTTCCCTGCACTGAGATAACTTTGAAATCCTCAGATCTAGGCCAGTTTCCCCGCTCTTTCTTCTTTCTTCGTTTCTTCTTTGAGAATTTGAGGCCTGATTAGGTCATGCTCGGCACTTGAGCCAGCCCAAGGCCGTGCTTTAAATGACTGTGCTCCTGGTGACCTTACAAGAACATCATCCGAGGCTAAAGCTGTTTGTTTTACCCTGAGATAATGGAAAATAAAGCCACCCCTGCTCCTTTCCTGGAGACCTGGCTTGCCAAGTTGGTTTTCATAGCATACTTTTGCAGTTGATTTAGCGTCTCTGAAAATTGAGGCTTAGGAACTGAAAAATGAAGAAGTAGTTAGTTAGCTGTGCTGGTGCCAAAAGTAAATAAATGAATAAATAAATAAATAAATAAATAAATAAATAAAGGACAAAGGCTACAGGTCTCGTCATAGACCATGTCCTAGAATAAGCAGTCAGCGAGCTTTCAGACACAAGAAAGGAGATCCCGCCTTCCTGTGAGACCAGAGGAGCATTCGGTGGTTACATGGCTAGGGTTTTGTCTGGAAGTGCGTGCTTGGAAGGCACTTTGCAGACTGCTGTTTGGCCTCTTCTGCCACATTACCAAATCCCATTGGTATTTGTGGTCTCCACCTCCAAACTTCTAGGTGTAGTGGGCTTACAAACTTAGGATTTGTACCCAGTTGGTACCTGGAGTCATTTGTGGGGTTTTAGATGATGGCGACAGTGGGGACAGAGTGAGGAGGAAAACGATAAGATAAAAAAGCAAAGGATTTTCACCTCGCTTTTTTGTAGAAGTCATCTCTGCACCTAAACAATCTTTCAGAAGCATAATGGGACAGAACTGTCCTGGACTGAAAGTCTCTGGCCCTCTTATTCACTTCTGTGAATTGGGGACAATCTAGTCAGTTTAAATGGGAGGATCCCATGTACTAGTGTGTACATGGTGTCTGCCACAGGGAAGTGATCAATAATGACAGCTTCTTGCTTTCTTAGCCTTGCTTCCAGCTACTTCCATTCTGGGTCACCCAGAGTGTATTCTTCCTTCAGGGATTTGTGACCCACTAAGGCCCCCATTAAAGTCCTCCCTGGGTCCATGCTCTATTGCCTAGGCCCATTCCTCCTGTTTTAGAAAACTGATGGTCAGAGAGGTTGAGTGGTGCTGGGTGGTGGTGGTGCACACCTTTAATTCCAACGCTCTGGAGGCAGAGGTACTTGAATCTCTGTGAGTTTGAGGCTAGCCTGATCTACAGAGTGAGTTCCAGGACAGCCAGGACTGTTTCACAGAGAAAACCTGTCTAGGAGGAAAGAGAGAGAGAGGGAGAGAGAAAGAGAGAGAGAGAGAGAGAGAGAGAGAGAGAGAGAGAGAGAGAGAGAGAGGTTGAAGGAGAAATGAGAGAGGCAGGGGGCAGGGGGAGGGTTGAGTGGCTTGTTTGAATTCACACAGTTCAGTTTAATTCTTTGTTGATTTTATATGTTAGCTATCTATTGCTGTGTGACAAACCACCCTGGAAAGCAGAGCGTGTTAAAATAACAATCTTTTATTTCAAGGTATGTGAGGGTCAGAGATGCAGAGAGGGGGGTAATCGTTTACACATAAAATTCTTTTTCAAAGTCTTTCTTGAATGTTCAGTCAAGGCTGCCCAAGGCTGTGGTTTCTGAGGATCTGAGTGACTCTGAAGGATATAGAACTTGCCAGTCCGGCATGGAGGTTGTTGACGGCAAAGGACTGGTTGAGAAGCAGCAGAAGCATGAAACAGTCTTTCCCCTGCGCCTGTTTCCCTAAAGCAGGATGTAAATCCACAAAGACACCTCCCTCCCCCTGCCAGGAGAGAGAATCTACTCCCAAGACCTAACCCCAGAGGAATTGACTCAGCAAATCTCACTAACTGACCCTTATCTCCCACTGGCCTTCCCAATTTGCAGCCCCTAGAAGCTAAAAGTCCCTGTCCTTGGTCTCACCATTCTCTACAATACACTGGGCTTCTGTTAAGATGGTCTACAAGTCGACATCCTATCACCTCTGTGGGTGCCCCCCAACTGGGTCTATTGACATTTGCTGCATGCACACATCAGCCCCCTCTGGTTTTCTCTTGTTCATATCTCTATTGAACTCTGTAGGGCACCAGCAAATTAACCTAACCCTGGAAGAACCATAGTTTTCCCCTCTGGGTTACTCTCTCAGCTGTTGTCAAGGAGCAGTTCCTCTCCGCATAGCTCCTCTCCGCATGAGTGTCTCCAAGAGGTTTTGCGACGTGATGTCCCTTGGAGAGCAGTCTGAGAAACGTGGAATGGAAGCCATCATGTATTTCACAGCTAAATCTGAGAAGCACCATGTTTTTACTTCTCTCACCTGTTTTCCGTCTCCCAGGTTGTCATCTTGACCAGATTTGGAGATCTAGGAGATTAGGAAAGCATACCTCTGGGTGGGGACGTTTCAGAGATGATTAGATCATGAGCATTCTGATCTAATGAAGGGTTGAACCAATGGAGTGTTGGGATGCGGTAGATTTGACGAAGGTGGGATAGGAGGAAGGATGTCATTGGGGTTATGTTGTTGGGGACAATTTCTTGCCCCAGTCCCTTCCTGTTGTGGCTGTACTGTTTCCTGTCCGCCACAATAGGCACTGCTCCTCCATCCCTTCTCCATCATCATGGATTGAGACTCCTGAAACCATGAGCAAAGAAGACTTTCCTCCTTCGGAGTCCTTGGTGGCAACAAGAAAGATAACAGGTAGAGTCACACAGACCCACTCTCTTACATGGTGAGGGGGAGCCATGCAACTTCATGAGTGACAGGGTGTAGAAATCATGGAATCCCACCTAGGAGGTCAGTGGATGCACCCTCTTATGGAAAGACACGCTCCTAGCACGTTCAGAGACCTCCCTACCTCCTCAGACTGCCCTCACCAGTGACTCCCCAAAGATCTCATGCTTCAGGTCTCACTGCTCTGTTTCCAGTTTTTTTTTTTTTGCATACACCAGGTTCTTCTCCCGCCACCTTCCAGGCCTACCTTCTTCCTCACTCCTGGCCTAGGACATTTCTATGTCACTCCATGGTCTTGTCAATTCTTCTTCCTGTAAAGCTGGCTCTGCCAGCACATCCTTAAGGAAGCCTCCCTGATTCCTGAAAGTTAAGTCTTCTTTTCTAGTTCCATGTGTGGTATTAATAATAATATCACAGTCAACTATCATATGCATATCTCCCTTTGAGGTCTCTACAGTCTGACTTACTGTTCCAGTTCCCCGGCACAGAGCAGAGAGAGAGCATAGTTTCAGATTCCAGGTGAATTCTGGGTGCAAACTGGTAACCACTTTTTACTCCTCGTTCCTAGAGGGAGAAAAATAGATGTTATTGTGCCTTGTTCTTATATATGGCTCTTTTCACTAGTCCTAAAAATGGAATCATGCATATTTTCCAAACCGAGCATCCAGCCTATAGTTTTGCTTTCAAGGTTCTTACATTGACCATCAGAAAGAAAGCACTTTCTTTACAGTATATCATTGTATTTCCTTGCCAATTTGACTTTTTTTTGTCAGTAAATACAGGTTATTAAACATCACCAACAGCCATACATGTCACAGGTTTGCTTTGGAGATTAAGACCTGCTGCCAGAATACATGGAGTGAAAGAGCTGGAAGAAAGAATTCTTGGTTTTACTGCGTTTTATGGTTTGGCATAAATGAGTGAGCTGCTTAGAGTGCTGTTTTCGCCTCCCTGTATTTGTTTCCTTCCCCCTCCTTCCCCACTCCCACTCCCACACTATGCTCTCTCCTTCAATTTTTGAGACAGCGTCTCACGTATTCCAAGCTGTCCTCCAACTTTCTATGTAGCCATAGACGACCTTGAGTTTCTTATCTTCCTGCCTCTACCATTGAAATGTCAGGATTATGGGTCATAGATACCAATTTTATGCAGTACCAGGGATGGAATCTACAGTGACCATGTCAGTGTCCCCAGCTGATGAGTCCAGCTACCAACTATGCTATATTCCTGAACTCCATAGTCCTCTTTTTCTTCCTCTGAGCTCTCTGTCTCTGTCTCTCTGTCTCTGTCTCTCTCCATACACACACACATACACATCACACACACACACACACACACACACACACACACCCCGTTCAATCAACTCGTTATTTGCTGCAATGATGTAAAGTGCAGGTATGTGTTTGTTAAGTCTTAACTTGAGCTTACAACGGAATTCACATCTGCAAAAGTGGTCGGGGGCCTCAGAAGGTGATTTGTAGAAAGACTCTCCCACCCAAAGCTGGAAGGAATAAGGGATGGAGAGAAGCCCATTTTTGCAGTCCATACCTTGCATTTTCAGCACTTAGAGAGGAGGTGCATAAGGATTAGAATTGAGAAAGTGTATGCATTAGACAATAGACCCCTCCCTCTGCCCCTGCAACACTTGCACGCACAGCAGGGCTGTTTACAGGTCTGGATGATCCTATTTTGTGGAGAGAGACAATCTCCTCCCTTCTGAGCAGATTAGCTCATTGGTGTCTGGAGACCCAGTAGTTGTGTGGATAGTGGACAGCCCCTTCACTGCGACTGGGCGTACACATTGAGAGTGCTTGGGGACTTTTGATGTGGGCGGCAAAAGTGGAGTAGTAGAAGATAAAAACCAAGTAACTGTTTTGTGTCTGTGGTGACTGACTAGATGACAAGCACCTGGGAGACCCCTCCTGGAACGCCAGGAGACAGAGATTGGGAATTTACAAGGTACTGGTATTCTGTAAGCTCCTATGAAAGAGCCAGGAATATGTGGAATGGCTGTGAAAAGTGGCAGGTTTCTATCCACAGGTCACAGTGAACTGTGAAGCACAGGTTCGTATACAGAGCAAGTTCACTGATGGGAGAGGCTTGCAGGACTTTGCAGGTGAGTAACCCAATCCCTCACTTTATTGGCAGCATGCTGAATCCTACACAGAGAGGCTACTTTCCCCAGCACAGACAATTAGGACAGAGATCTGAACTCTAGGCATGCTGATGTGTCCTTCAGACTACTGAGACTTGGAGAGTGGATGTGTGTTAAGATACAAGCAGGGTACCAGGTTGTGTGGCTCCCAACAGTGTGATTACAATGGAAGAAAGCCAGCCAACCTCAGGTGCCTCCCAGATGGTGCCCTTAATCAAAGGCATGCTCCAATAGGACTTTCTTTCTCTCTAAAACTGTGTACTTAGCAAAGACATAGTGTGTGTGTGTGTGTGTGTGTGTGTGTGTGCATGTAGAGGCCTGAAATTGTCATCAGGTATCTTCCTTGATGGCTTTCCACCTTGTATATTGAAACAGATCTCTCACTTGAACCCAGAGCTCATTAATTTGGCTATTCTAGCTAGCCAGATTGGCATGGGGGTCTCCTGTCCTCTGCAGTGCTAGGATTACAGAGATATATGGTTATGAATGCTTAGAATTCATGTGAGTGCTAGGGATCCAAACTCCAGTCACATGCTTACCTAGCGCGTGTGTTATCCACTGAGCCATATCTCCAGCAATGATTTCAATGGAACAGTTTTCCCAGTAATGATAGACAACCCTGGAGGATCTGCATTCTTCTTGTGAGCCTGTGAGGTACGAGTTAATGTCTATAGCACAGGCAGAGATGCCTTCAGATCTGAGCTGTAGCAGGCCTGGGTGGTGTTGTAGGGTTGGTCTCTGGGGGTGGTGTCAGCATAGGTGAGCAGAAGCTAAAGTGAGGGAAATAGTAGAAGTGGAGGACAATGACACTATTCCTCCTTTGGGCAGAACTCTCTGGTTCTAAACACTCTGCAGGGTATTGATTCTGTTTACAAAACCCCTCCCAGTCGAGAATGTTCCAGTATGGCCTCATATTTAGGTTCTTGGCCTTGCCTTCCTGTAGGAAGGAGAAGGAGAGAGAAGTGAATGGGAACGAAAAGAAAAGAAGAAAAGCAAAAGGGAAGTAGAGAGGGCAGAAGAAGGGCAGAAAGACGTGGGCACAAGAAAATGAGAAACAAAAGCGTGTATGGAAAAGACAGAGAGGCTTCACAGAGAACCATAATGAGAAAGAACAGACAAGGGCAGTAAATTGTTTCCAGGGTGTAAGGAACCCAGCGCGCTTGTAGAAGCCCCATGGGGGCACCGTTTAATAGCATCCTGTTGTCAGGCTGCAGGTGGGGTCTCACCTGACTCCCAGGAGTGTGCCTTGTCTCTGGAAACCTGTGTGATTTATGGGCCCCTCTGGGCTTCTGGCCAGACTTTCAGCCCATCCACCACCTCTAGGCTGACCCTGACGTGCCCTCCTTCCGGAACTTGGTCCAGCAGGTGCACTTGACTTTCTAATGACTGCAGATACTTCTGTTTCTCTGAAGCACTTTCCGTGGTGAGGGAGAACAGACACAGGCCGTACAGAGGAGGACGCTAGCCTTGCTGGAGGCATGGAAGGGCCATGAAAGTGCGGGCCCTATTACATTTCATTACCTGTTTACATTTCTCTGGCTGCCTTCCACTGGTTACTGGTCCAGAAACAGAGCTGGCAAGTAACCTCAAATGAGATCAGATTTTCCAATGAAACATGATAAGTAAAAATGTCCAGAGCCAAATCACAGGTAAAAGAACGTAACCTAGCAGAGGGACATTCCAGCAGAGCCTGGTGACATGGCCCTGGTCCAGCCCGACGGATGGTTGTCTTGAGGCTGTGGGAGGCCCACTGTTAAGCAGAAGGGGGAAGGGAGAGAAGATTTGCAGAGAACAAGGAAGGTACGGACAGACTGGGATTTACTAGGGCCCCTGCCAGATGCCTCCTGACCTCTAACGCTTCTGGAGAGCAGCATCCTTCCCCTCATGGGAACTCTGCTCCAGGTCACAGAAAGTCAAGACTGAAGGTTTAATGTCCATGGTCAGGCCAGCAGGTTGGAGGAAAAGAGATTGCATGAATCCTGGGCTGCAGAGAAGGCTGAGACCTAAGTTCAGTTCCCAGAACGCATGTTAAAGAGAGCTGGGTAAACCAGGTATGGTGTTGTTTTTGGAATCCCACTTAAGAGGCAGGGTGTGAGGAGGATCCCTGGGACTTGCTGGTCAGGCAGCTTAGCTTGTTTGGGGAATTCCAGGTGAGTAAGAGAGCACATCAGAAACCAAAATGGAAAAACAATTAAGTGTTGTCTTCTAGCCTCCATCCACATACATGCACCTACATACACACACACGCAAAGACACACACACACACACACACACACACACACACAAAGACACATACACCACAGAGACAGAGGCGAGGGAGAGAGAGAGAAAAAAAAGAGAATGCCAGTCCTAAATCTTTTAAGAGGAAACACAGTTCATGATTGTTCCTTGGTAAGCCACCTGGCTTCATTCCCAAAAGCATGCCTGGAAACCATCCTAATCCATCTAGACTTGGTGTGTGGTGCCAGCTCCCAAGGGTCAGGCTGTCTTTCTGCCGCTTTCCTGTTTTACCCAGAGGAGAGTGCATTCTCTGCTAACCTGCTCATGACTCCTTTAGAGCCTATGAGAAGAGCTTTCCTCTGTGATCTTAGAGAAGGTGACATCTGTCCATCTCAGTCCCAACTGTGCAAGTGGCAGTTCAAGGACCTGTCATGTTGAATCATTTAGGACCTTGTTAGAAATGCGACATCTCTGGTCTCTGTTCCAGCCTTGCTGGATCTGAAAGTGCCCCGGGGGAACTCAGCTCTGGGCTCTCTGGCATGCACAGAAGTTCTAATAGTCAAATTGGCTTCTGTAAGCTATACCGCAGGGTGTTGTGCATTGGTTAGCCTCCATCTCAGCCACCAGGGCCATGTGTTCATGCATGCATGTCAGGTGTCGGTGGATGATGCCCATCTCTGGCTACTGTTAACTGGTTCCACAGTTTGTCTGTAGATCTTCTCTGACTTACTATGGGAGGGAACCTGAAAACCCCATCAAAAGCTGATAATGGAAAAACATGTTTGCATAGGCAACCTCCTGCACACTGTAGTTAGTTTAGCAACACAGCCCAAGGTGCAGTGTCCAATGTCACCCCTTGTGACCCTGTGACCTCTTAGGAGCTATAGCTCACTGATTCTGCCAGCATCTCTTGTTGTTAGGGACCGGAGGAGAGAATTAGCTGCTCCCCCGCCCTTGTGACCCCCTGTGATTCATGGCCAGTTGCTATCCAGCTGCGCTGAACAGTTTAACCACAGGATGTTCCGTGAGAATTGTTCCGCGAGAAAAAGAACAAAGAAAAACAGGAACTTCCCCTTTTGCCTGGAGCCCAATAANAGCTGCCAAATAAATGGACCTTGACACATTTTCAGGCTGATTCTGCTTTATTACGCGCTTGGTTCCCTTCTCCTCTCCCCCCATTATTTTCAGGTGATGCCCCCTTCGGGAACCTTAGAATAACTCCACTCCTTGTGACCCTGTGGCCTCTTAGGAGCTATAGCTCACTGATTCTGCCAGCATCTCTTGTAAAATCATATAGTTCATCACTAGCCTAGAAGAAATATCCCACTCAGCATCACTTTAACATCATCATAAAGCGATCCATTGTGACTCAGGGACTGTCTACACTTGACTGGCCAATGCCTGTTCTCGGTGACTGAGTTCTCACCTACTATTGCCACACTTAACAGTCCCACTCAGTGCCCCCACCATACACCTGTCTGCATGCCTCACTCTAGACCTCTCCAGTCATCCAGGCTCCCCGTCAGCCTGCAGGACCCTAAGCCTGTCTGTGCATGCTGGCATCAGACTATTTTTCCTTCCACACTACAGAGGACTAGTAGTGGCACACAAGCTCTCGCTGTAGAGACAGCTTTCTCTCTTTCAGGGCCACTCCTGAATAATGCAGCAACACCCACCACCCATCCTTACTGGCTATGCTTAGGAGGCTGACCCACACAACAGGGCAACTGATGGTGGCTGCCTCTTCCCTCCCCTCCTCCTCCTTTTCCTCTCCCTGTCTCCTCCTCTCCTCTCTTTGAATAGAGGGGTTCCTTCAGTGCTCTACCATGTGCAGGGTAATATTCACACAGCCCTCAAACAGGGAAGCGCCCGTGGCTCCTCTCTCAATCCTCCACACACGCGCCATCAATCACAGGTTCCCTCTTTCTGACCTCCTTATTGCCTCTTCCATCAAGTCAGTTCTCTCCATCCAATCGAATGCAGGATACAAAGAGCTGTTCTGAGGCTCAATATGACCCAGTAACTGTCTGGTTTTCAATTGTTTCTCATTGTCCTTGGAGTAAAGTTCATTGTTTTCAAGGTCTTGGCACCTTATTAAATGGCTCATTCTGATTCTCTATCCTTGGCTCTTTTTTACCCCCTAGGTCTTGAAGTACAATGTCTCTTCCTCCAAAAGGGTTTCTGACCCAAAGGGAAGATTGAGCTCCTTGTTATCGACATCAGGGGTATTCTGTCTTTGCTTGTTGTACTTAGCACATTGATCAGGGGTTTACCCCTGTGTGTTTTGTATGTCTTGAACCGGGGAACTCACACAGGTTTCCCTCACAGCCATACTGCTAGGATCTACAATGACGAACGTAACATACAATAATGTGTTGAATGACTGAGTGGGAACTGTCTATCTAGTATTTGCTTTATATCATTTATTTCCTTCCACAGAGAGAAGCAGTTTGATTTATATACAAACCCTTCTCAACCTAGTAAGCAATGTGGTGAGATTGAACCATATTTTCAAAGCTGGGCTCCTGGCAGTGCAGGGGTGTTTCTGGGAGCTGGGCAGGATCCAATTAGAATAAGCCTCTTGTGTCTTCCACTGAATGCATATTCTACCTCTAGACCTCCAACTAAAAACATAATTGTATAAGAAAATACATTTTTAAAATGTGCTTTTGTCTTGAACCAATAGCAATATAATGTAGCTTAAATTACACATCTGAGGAAAATAGTACCCACTTTTTAATTTCAGTTTTTGAAAGAGCTGCAGTGGGATTTTATAGATAGGCATAGTAATGGTAAATATTGGTTCTGTTCTATATTACCAGACTCATTTGAAAATTCTAAGAAATTTGTAAGGTTGTTACCATTTCCATTTAAATTTTATCAGTTTTTTTTATTTATCATGTGTGTTTGTGCACGCATGTGCACATGCACACATGAATGCCATGAAGGTCAGAGGACAACGTGTGGAAGTCAGTTTGCCTTCTAACATGAGGGTCTCAGGGATTACACTCAGGTTATCAGGCTTGGCTGCAAGTGTCTCTCTATCCGCTGCGTTGTCTCAACCAGTCCTGTTCTGCTTTAAAGATGTAGAAACTGAGACCCAGAAGGTCAATGCAGAAAAGTCAGCAGTAGATCCTTGATGTGTATGGTGTCTGCTGCATACAATGCTCACTTTGTGTACTGAGGTCATACCTACCTCTACCCTCTGCTGCCTTCTCATGAAATGACTTTATTTTGTGTTCGCACCTCAAATGGTTCCACTACTTGAAACTCATCAGCTAGCCACTTGGATCATGGCCAGACATTCGCCAGTGTTTCTGTAAAGCTGTGTGTAGCAGGCAACTCTTATTTTCAGTTGAAGTTCATAAATACACATGTGGAAGTCAAGACCATGGCTCTCCAGCTGCTGCAGGAGCACATGGACTCTGAAGCAGAGAGGCTTGCTGGCTTTCAGCAATCCGCATGAATGACATAGGGCCAGAAGAATGCGGCCAGAGAAGAACCACAGAGGCACCTTCTCCTAGCCTGACTCCCAGCAGGAAGGGAGAGGAGCAGAGCCAGTGCTAGAGGCAGAAACCTTACTGTTTGCTGTTTAGGAGAACAGCAGGGATTTATTAAGTCTGGACACTTCCATGGTGGGACCAGTCATAGCAGGCTCGAGCAGAAGGTCCTTTTTCTTTCCCCAGAGCTCCCCTTTCCTTCTCCTATCTTGGTTGAGTTGAACGCGGGTTTTTGTGATGCTGATGGAAACCAACCTTAATTACCCCACTCCCTTCACAGACCACTCTCCCCTGTCTTTTTTTCCCTCTGGATTCTCCTGTGTGGAGATGGTCTGCAGAGACTCACAGGCTAAAGAATGGGGAACTGCTGGCGTTCGTAAAGACAGCCAACTGTCTTTCTATGTTGGTGTTGTCTGTGTATAGTATATGTGTGGGCTGGAGGTGGCCACAGGGGTGGGGTGGGACAGCTTTTATTGAAGTGTCTCATCCTCTTATGTAAAAGTTAGTGGCTATTAAGAGTGGTTTGACTCCGTCTACTACAGCCCATTGTTGAATTCTGAGTACCAGAATAGTCTTGAAGTTACAGAGATCCTCCTACATCTGCCTGCCAAGTACTGGGATTAAAAGTATATGTCACCACATCTAGGCAGGAGATAATTCTTAATCCTGCCTGTCATTTCTACTTCCTGAAGTATGATTCTGCCTTTTTCATACTTAACCTCTTACTTGGGATTTTTACTCCCTGGAGTATTGGATAAGGAGCATAGATGTCTAGTGGGCAAGATGGTTTGGTGGGTAAAGGCACTTGCTGCCAAGGCTTTAGGATTTCTATTGCTAGGAAGAGACACCAAGACCACAGTAACTCTTATAAAGGGAAACATGGAATGGACTTCAGTTTGAGTGTCAGAAGTGACATGGTGGAAGGAGAGAACCAACTTCTAGAAGTTGTCCTCTGACTTACACACACATACACACATGCACACACATACACGCAAGCACAAATAAATAGATGAATAACTGCAAAAAAGTTAAAAAAGAATCATGGATGCCACTATCATACACCAAGTAAGAGTTAGATTTTAGGTACTGCTCTGAGCGCTTTGCTCCAGTCCTATTGGAGGCAGTACTGTTATTTGCTCCAAGCCTATGGGAGCAGATACCATTATTTTTCCCACTTAACAAATGGAGGAAGTAAGAACATCATAAATTCATAGATCATCAGGGGTCAGTCAACACTAGGGAGCATGATCTAGGGTGAGAACAAGTCAAGAATACTATTTCTTGAAGATTTTATTTTTATCTATGAGTATATCTGTTAACATGCTGTGTGTAGGTGCCCATAGAGGAGAGTGCGTTGGATCCCCTGGATCTAGGGTTTCAGGTAGTTGTGAGACCCCTTACATTTGTGCTGGGATTGGAACTCAGATCCTTTGCAACATCAGCAAGTACTCTTAACTCTGACCTATCTCTACATCTCTAGAAATATTCTCTTTTAAAGGTGGGGTACAGACTTTGCAAACAACTTGTTTATGGCCTTGATTCAACAATTGCTTAGCTGTACAAAACTCTTTTTCCTAAATCTAAAAAATAATATTTAGTCAAGTTTTTTTTTAATCTCATCAAGATCAATGTCCATGAAAGATTGTAGACGATATTTTAAGGAAGGCTATGGCTTCCTCTTCTTTCAAGAGTGGTGGACAAAATGCATTTTGAGACTTTCAGAGGCCCTCTTAAGTCCCCTTTTTCCACGAGACTCCCTGTTTTTTGTTTGTTTGTTTTGTTTTTATTAGGGGTTAAAGCTGAAGATCAGAGAAGCAGAGCAGTAAGCTACTAGAGAGACCTTTTAACTCTACCAATGCTCAGACCAAAGGGGCATTCCTCAGACTGCATAGACTGCACTGTGTCTCCACCAAACCTCAGATTCCACACTCCAATGACTTCCTGTCTCTTCCCCTTTATATTCCTTTCTCTGCCCAGCCATATAGCATCTGTCTCCACCTTCCTCTGTACAACAGAGTTTTTTTCTTTTCTTTTTTTTTTTCCAGAATGATTTCCAAGTTCCCTTGCCCAAGGAAGCCTGCAAACCCAAATTAATGGCTCAAACTAGAGTGTAGACTCCTGTGGGGATTCCAGAAACAGAAGAAGAAGTGTTTTCAGTTCTTCAGAGAAGCCAAGAACTGCAACCCAGGACTATCTTAGTATGCAGTCAATAAGGCTTAGAAAAGAGGGAGATTATCCTTTTTTTCCCTTTAACCATTTTGTGATCATTGATTGGGGTCCTGTCAATTAGACAGTAGAAGACAGATTAATAAAAGGAAAACTAAATATATACACAATCCATATACCTGGGAGTATACATGTGTATGCATGTTTTAACACGCTCATGGCACATGTGTGTATAGTATGCATACATGCATGTATAAAGAGGACAAGCTCGGGCTATCCTTCTCAGAAATGCTGTCCACCTCCTTTGAGACATTGGCTAGGAGCTCACCCATTAGGTTAGACTGATTGGCCAACAGACCAAGGAGGTCTTCCTGGGGTTGTATTACAGGAATGTACCACTACACCTAATGTTTATAGAGAATCTTAGCAGAGGCTTAGCATTTGTGATGTTTCAAGGACAAGGATGATAGGTTTTCAGGGCTACAATTGTGAGAAGCCATAAATATACTAAATATATAAGGAACCTATTGGGAGACAAGCACTCGATAGCAGGATTTGTATATCAATTCCTCCAGTCCTATAAGGGTTATAAAGACTAGCTTGTGCTTTTCCTATATAGACAGGAAATGGGGACTCCTTTATAACTAGGGTTTTCCAAATGGAAGGAGCACTAAGTTCTTCTCACATTAGCACCTTCTCAGTTAGCTTTACTCAGTCTTTTGTAGGAGTGGCATATTTGGGTGGCATGTTTTGGTGCTCTTCAGGTTCATCACCCAAAACCCAATCTGTCGGAGGTACAGCTGCCATAGGGTGAAAGCTGCTGGGGTTTGGTGCAGTTTTACCTTTAAAGCCATATAGCATAGTGGGTAGGGCTACAGCCTGTAGATCTAAGAGCAAGAGGCTCAAACCCCAGCTGTGTCCCTAGCTTGTGTGACCTAAGATGAGTTAACTCTCAAGGACTCATTTCCCTGTTCATGGGAAAGAAGCTTGGTGATGGAGGCAGAGGAAAGAAAGAAATGGTCCAGTCAACTGTTAGCTGACTTGAGAGGTCTTAATATCTACAGGCGTTTAAAAGTGGCACTCCCTCTGTCCCATTGCTGTTGCTGAAGGACCAGGAATTGTTGGCCAACAATGGAGCAGACTTCCTTTCTCTAATCTCTGCCTTGAACTCTTTCAGATATCCATCTTGCTCTTTGTCATTTTTCTTCTCTTTAATGCCACTCTTGATGCTCATTTATACAAATGTCTCCTGGACAAAGACACTGACAATGAGGAAGAAAGCCCACACCATGTGCTTCCTCAAGGTCAGTCTCAGGATAGACAATGACAAGGCCTAACATTTATTTGTGACAGTCAGTGTATGCTAGACCATGCAGTGCCCTTTCATGTATAACCTCATTCCATTTTTCAAGAGTCTGCAAGACAGGTTTGACCATCGCATTCACTGTATACTGAAGACAAGTTGAGAGAGTTGGGCTAGCTCACTCCACGTCATGTAGTCAGAAAGCGAAGCAAGGCAGGCAGGGCACACCTTCAATCCCAGCACTCAGGAGGTGGAGACAGGCGGATCTCTGTGAGTTTGAAGCCAGCCTGGTATACAGAGAGCTAGTTCCAGGACACCCAGAGCTACAAGAAGAAACCCTGTCTCAAAATAAAATAAAATAAAATCGTGAAGCAAGGATTTGGACGTGGGTCATTGAATGCTGAGTTCTCCCCGATGGTTCACGGCTCCTACCCACTCTCATGCATGGATGGAGAGCCTGCTCTTCTCACTAGCCCTGGGCTACAGAGATCACCATATCTCCCTGAGTGGAGAAAGCGGAGCCCTGTGGCATGGCTCTTGTCTTTCCAAACTGTCCTGAGTTCTGGCGTTCACCATCCCTTAAGTTGTCTCTGTCATATTTTCTCTTCCAATTCTATGGTTTGCTCCTTGTTTTAGGCCCTCATGGGTAGTCCAGAGTGATTATCTTCTTTGCTTTGTGACCAGTACTAAATCATCAAGGCCCCAACAACTGGAGGATAAAATTTAGACATCTTGCTGCACTCACACTTTGTTCTTGCTCATTGACATATGCAAATCCCACACTCTTCAGCAGGCTCTGTTATTTAACCTCCCTCCCTCTCTCTATATATATATCTACCATCTGTCCATCAATCATCTATCATCACTCTAAGTATGTTTGCATCTGCCTATCTAGATAGATAGATAGATAGATAGATAGATAGATAGATAGATACATTATCATTTATCTATCCACTTACTGTGTATCTATCATCTGTCACTTATCTGTTGGTCTACCTACTTATAAATTCATCCATCCACCCATCCATCCCTTTGTCATCTATCTAAGCCATTTAAAGTGCATTTGATTGGTTAACTTTGCTATAGATACTTTGGAGGAAATGAATGTCTTTGTTAAGGTTTCTATTGCTGTGAAGAGATGCTATGACCATGGCAACTCTTATAAATGAAAACATTTAACTGGGGCTGTTAGTTAAAATAGTTCATAGGTTCAGACCATATTATCATGTCAGGAAACATGGTGGCACATAGGCAGACATGGTGCTGGAGAAGGAGCCAAAAAGTTCTACATCTAGACTGGCAGGCAGCAGGAAGAGAGCGAGAGAGAGACAGAGACACTTGGCCTGGTTTGAGCATCTGAGATCTCAAAATCCACCCTCAGTAATACATTTACACCAACAAAGTCATGTCTACTTCAACAAGGCCACACCTCCTAATAGAGCCACCCACTATGGACCTATGGGGGCCATTTTCATTCAAACCATCACAGTGAACATATGCATGTTTTGAGATTGACTTTTTCTCATTTATTTTATTTTTTAAAATTATTTTTATTGAGCTATATATTTTTCTTCTCTCCCCTTTCTTCTTCCCCCCTCACTTTCTACCCTCTCCCATGATCCCCACACTCCCAATTTACTCAAGAGATCTTTTCTTTTTCTACTTCCCATGTGTGTCTCTCTTAGGGTCCTCTTCATTGTCTAGGTTTGAGATCAACTTATAAACACACATTGTTCCCAACAGTACTGGCTGGATTTAGCTTTCCTTCTAGAAAATTCTCACTACTCTCTTCCATGGATGGAGATCTCACTTTTCTCATGAGTTTTGGCCTGGAAGAATCACCCATTTCTCTTAACTTTGTGTTTTAATCTGATATCACAGTACTGGCATAGCCCAGAGCTCCCAGTCAACATTAGACTTGAGTATATCATAGTCCAGTGATCTTATGTAAGTCGCTCAAAATCTGAATCTGTTTCCAGAATCTTTAGAAAATGCTACTGATTGGATGTCTTGACTATAATGGTTAAAACTTGCTTTTAGGTGAGTTTTACCTTTGAAGCCATATAGCATAGCATATTAGGGCCACAGCCTGTAGGTCTGAGAGCCACAGGCTCAAACTCCAGCTTGTGCCCCTTACTTTTGTGACCTTAGATGAGTTAACTTTCAAGGGCTCATTTCCCTGTTTGTGAGAAAGCGGCA
Source organism: Bramus lutescens (assembly GCA_001685075.1). Lineage (NCBI taxonomy): Eukaryota > Metazoa > Chordata > Mammalia > Rodentia > Cricetidae > Bramus > Bramus lutescens. The sequence continues at coordinate 218,664 of LOEQ01000301.1, read as the reverse complement.
CCAGGTATGCACTGGGAAGTGCTTTGCGCTGGTGAACTCACTCACAGTCAGGGGTTTTTGTGGGAAGATCAGGATTTCCCCAGTAGCCTGCTTCTTCAAAGTGCCTGGTTTCTAAACTGCAATTACTCGGACCAGAAAAGGGGAAAGAGAGCTTGGGGATAGAGTGCTGAGGGTGGAGGTACAGGAGCTTTTTCCTACATCAGCCCATCACCTATGGGGGAGGGGGTACACGGTTGGAGGAGAGTCTCTCCTTCCAGGCTTTCAGGGATTAAACTCAGGTTCTAGCACTTGAACAGTAAACAGTTCTGCCACCCGCTGGCCCCCAGGCTACTCTTCTAATCTGACCCCCTGCCTGACCGATTCAGGGAAAATACAACCAACGCCTGTCCCAGCCTCCCATTCCAGCCTTCCAAGCCCTCTTTCTCAGTCTCTTCCATCAGCCTGCCATCCTGTCCTCTCAGCCTCCCATCCCAGCCCCATCCCAGCCTCCGAGCCCAGCCTTCAATCCAGACATCTCAGTTTAGCTTTCTAGCTCAGGTTGTGCGGTGGTGTGGGATGTCTGAGTAAGCGTCGTTCTAACCTCATAAAACAGAGAGGTCCCAGAACCATTCCTAATTTCTGTTTCCAGCCAGGTGTTGTCTGCCACACACCTCTACCCTCACCCTCACCAGAGTTTGACCACGAAAGTCCTGCGGGACCGAGCTGGCCCTGGTGTCCCACAACTTCCCCGTGGGTCGCGCGGTGTACCAGCCTCTAGGCGCGGCCACGTTTCCCCGGGCTTGTCAAGGGTTAAGAGGAGAGCTTTGGGCTGACGTCGCTCTGGTTGAAGGTGGTTCCCCTCTCGCGGAGGGTGGGGGAGCCCTGCGGGCTGAAACCCGAGCTCCAGCTCAGCTGGGACTTGGGGAAGTCCCGGCAAGAGCTGAGCCTGCTGCCCTGCTCTCGCCCAAGCGTCACTCCAGTTACTCAGGCACCACCGGCGCAGCAGCAGGAGTGATGGAGCTGGACCGCTGGGCGCAGTTGGGGCTTGCTTTTCTGCAGCTCCTTCTCATTTCATCCTTGCCAAGAGGTACTGTTAGTGACTGGGAGCCCTCCTGGGGGCTCATGGGGAGCCGTACCAGGCTGGGAGCTGTTGCAGTGATAATTTGGGGTGTTCGCTGGTGGCTCTGATGCCTCTGCTGTCCTCCCTAAGAACTGGCTAATGTTTTATCCCTAATTGAGGAACTGTCCCGATAGAAGAGGTCTCCTATGCAATCTATCTGTCTGTCTCTCTTTCTGTCTGCCTATTTCCTTAAAGTACCACATTGCCCAGCGAAGTCTATTATTTGTGAGTTTGTGGTTCTGATCTGCAAAATCAAAGTTTCCTCCTGGGAGAGCATGGATTGGGTGGGTATATTGTTAACGAACCTTGCTTGGTAAAGTCTCAAGGTGGGAACTCTACTTAGCAGATCCCCTGTATAGGAGGTGTGCTCACTCAGAAAACACCCTACATCCTGGGAAGTATGAAGCAGAAGCTTGGAGAAAACGGGCAAGCTGTTTCTGGGGGTGCAGCGCTTGGTTGAAAGAGTCCTGGCTCCTTTGTTACTCATATGTCTTATTTGTTGCCACAGTTCCCAGGAGATGGGCTCCTAGGGGCGTAAGGGGCTGGGACACGACAGGGTTTATGGCAGCCCCTTGGACAGATCATGGAACAGAAGTCAGAAAAGGGCAGGTCTCAGAAGAGGGAAGCAGGGACTCTGTCTGCTTCTGTCTTGGGAGGTTGGAAGGGCTGAGGTGTGAGGAGGTGAGGGTAGAGGGGTGGAAGAAGCCTGAAGGCTGAGGTGTGGGGAGAGCTGAGCCGCCAGGCAGAAAGGTAGAGGCGCAAGGAAGTGAGGCTAGAGAGTTGCTTGGAGGGACGAAGTGTGGAGCCGGAGTAGTGAGGGGTCAGGAGAGACTGTTAGTGCCCACCAGATGAGCACAGCTGGGATTTGCCTAGGAGAGGAAACTTCCCGGGGGGGGCACCTGTGAGCCCTTCTGGTAGTCTTTGTGTGTTGGTTGACTCTACGCTGCACTCCACACAAAGGAAGGGTGCTCTGCTCCAGCAGGTGACCATCAAGGTCCCTAGAGAGACACAGAAGTGGATGGTGCTGAATGCAAAGGCTTGCTGCAGAGAAAGAGAACACAGCCTTCAGAAGCTTCCCTTAGTGTCAACACAAAGCCCAGAAACATGAGACTTCCCTTGCCATGTTTGGTTAATAACTTCCATGTACAGGAGCCTGCCTGTGTTCAGCCAAATCTTCCTTAATGATTTATTGCCCAAATGGTGGGAGCTGTTTGGCTGGGTATCTATCTCAGCAACAAGGTGCTCGTCTGAAGGTGGCTTGCTTGTCTCATCCAGATTTCACCTCAACTGACATCTTGTGCAGCTGAGATACAGTTCTGAAGGAAGGAAGGAGCCCTGTGAGAAGGGCTCATAAAGCAAATGCCTGAGCACTTAGGATGGCTTGAGATCTCAGAATGAAGATGCATCCCCACTTCATTGCTGCCTTTCGAATACAAATCTCTAGTGTGTGCTGGGTGGCCCAGACCCACTCCAGGGGGTCCTGCTTCCTCTAAGTTCCAGAGCCCAATGCCCCAGACCCCCCAGGGTGGCACCAACATTCCTCTGCTTAGTTCCTCTGCTGTGGCGAGTCAGCACCACCCTTTACAAGTTAGGAAACACAGCTCAAGTTGCTCAGGGGCTGAAAAACTCATTTATTGTTGACCTCAGACTCTCTCCTACCTTTTGCTATGGAAAAGTTCCGAGGAGGGTGTGAGGTGCACTGTCAGCCAAGCCACTGGCTGAAATAAGCATCGGCTTTGTGTGTTTAGCAGGATTACCCGTCGTCCTGCTCAAGGCAGAAGGCTGAGTGGAGAAGGGAAGCATTTCTTCCTGCAGGGAAGGAGTCTACTCCCTGGGCCCATCAAGGGAAGCTTGGAAGGACATTTCCTTTAATTGCTTTTCTAAAAAGAGTATCTGGTATGTAAACAACCCATGGGTTGGTCCAGGAAGTTGTTGTTCACGGACATGTGATTCACATTGGAGGAGGAGAATCTAAACACGGGGCCAAGTGATAAACCTAACATAAACAGTGTGTGAGGAGAAACCTAACTCCGCTGACTCCACCAGACAGCNCAGCAGCCGCCGCGCTGCCAGCGGGGACTCTGCCTAAGAGGAAAACCTCATTGAAAATATGGGGCTCTCGGGAAATGGAATCTTAATACGGATCACTTCACAACTGTTGCTTCCAACAGACGTTAGCTTGTAGGGAGTGAACACACATGCGAGTGGGGAAGAGAATTGGAAGCACAGATATTCAGTGAGCAGGGGCAGCCAGCTGAGAAAGGGAATGTTGAGAGTAAGCAAGGGAGGAGCGGTCAGAAAAAAATTAGAGGTTCTTTATAGAGGATACGTTAGCACATTCCAAGGAGAACTATGGAAATCAGCCTCCTTGGCAAGGGTGGAGTTGTGTGAGGAGCATGAAGAGGGTGTTCCCCTAACATCTACTCTGAGAATGCCTGGCATCCCAACAGGGAAATAATTTCATGGGGGTGTATTTCCGCCGAAGGCCCCTGAGACCCCTGAGCTGAATCTGACCTGAAAGCTTCCTCCCTGAGGGCTAGCTCTCATGGTACCACAAGGCACCACACAAGCTTCCAACAGAGGGAAACAACCAGTAGCCCCACCCAGCTATGATGCCTGTGAGTCACAACAACCAGCATGGTGCAATAATCCTAGAGGTGTGGTAGTGGCACAGATACCTCTGTGGTAACCAACAGCTCTCTAACTATACTTAAGACCTGTTCAACAAGAGGGAAAATGTTGTGTGATTGCATTTGAGTGTCATAGTTACTTTTCTGTTGCTGTGATAAAGTACCATGAGCCAGGCAACTAATAGGAGAAAGAGTTTAATTGGACTTATAGTTCCAGAGGGTTAGCGTTCCTGATGGCAGAGGAAGAGCATCAAGCAGGTAGCTGGAGCAGCAACTGAGCACTCACATCATGGACCACAAGCAGCAGGCAGAGAGGAAAGAATGGGAATGGTACTAGTCTTTTGTAATCTCAAAGCCCAGCAGTTCTACCAACTGGAGACCAAGTATTCAAACATGAGCCTCAGGGAGCCACTGTAGTTCAAACCACCACAATGAGGCACAGTCAAAGTCATTAAGATGAAAATTAAGGCGTCAATTTCCAGGGCCTGCAGGAAGTAATTGGAAGTTAGTGTTTAATGAATACTGAGCTGTGCCTTGATATGATGAAAAGGTTTGGCAATAAATGTTGGTCACTGTATGACATCAACAAAGTGAATATTGATGCCAATGAACTAGTGTGTGTGTGTGTGTGTGTGTGTGCAAGTGCAGTTAGTGCATTATAAGGTAATCATGTTGTATATATTTTCCTACAATAAAAATCACTTTCAGGACAAGGCAAGTAAGTGGTTCATGCCTATAATCCTAGAACTTGGCAGGAGAACTGTAAGTTTGAGGCTAGCCTAGGCTACATCATGAGACTCCCCTTCTCAAAAATAAATAAATAGATAAAAATATCTGAAGACACAAATTAGTGGAGCCTTAGGTAAACTTTGGCTGTATAATTTTCAAAACCACATTATCTTGTAACCTTTTATCTAGCCCATCTAATCTTGGTAAAGCTTAAGGCACACAGGACAGAGGAGGGAGCCCTTGCCATCCTTGTTCGCAGGGCACTAGTGCTCTGCCTTGGGTAGCTGGGGTGCTGACAGAGGCCACAGAGTAAAGGACTGCACACTGGCCACCCAGAGGCCACATGACCTGAAGTATCTAGTGGGACACAAGGGTTAGAAACATTTGACCCTGACTGTGTTGAGGGAGGCTGGCTCCTCTCTGCAGTTGGTACATCCCACCTTCTCATATTTGATACTGGCTACCAGCACTTGAGTTTCTGAGAAAGTTTCAGCGGAAGGCTGAACAACTGCATAAAACTGCTACGGACTGACGATTGGCTAACAGAACCNTTTTTGAGACAGGGTTTCTCTGTGTATCTCTGACTGTCCTGGAACTCACTTCCAGGGTGGCCTCGAACTCACAGAGATCTTCCTGCCTCAGCCTCCCTGAGTGCTGGGATTAAAGGAGTGTACCAACCACCAACCGGATGGCTAACAGGACTTTTATAAGTTCCTGTTCTATATCTATATAACCCTCAGCTATGTTCCAAGCCACAAGTCTCATAGGGCCTGGTCTTGCTTCTCTCTGTGACCTCCTTACCCCTTGGCACAGTATTAGCTCCCAGGAATACCCTTAAGTAAGAGCTTTTGGTGGAAACCGAGGGTGAGGCTGGGTCTATGCCTGGCCATAAACTGTGGGTGAAATACTTCGGAACTAGAATTTCAGAAGCAGAAGTCACAGAGCATGTAAGGCCCTTGTGAACACTCAGAGCCTTTTGATGTCACTGGCATAGAATGTGAGTTTGATTCAATCTTGCCTGCATCTTGTCTGCCTGGGAGAGACAGGACTGGCAGAGCCATGGTGTCTGAGGGACCTATGACTAGCCTCAAGATAGAAAATTATTTCCATCTGCCCAGTTAGGGACCAGAAAGTCCCGATGTAAAAGAAAACGTCTCCACTGGCCTCCCCCAAGGTCAGCCCTAGACACTGCAACTGAAGTGAGCTGTGTGCTTGTTGGAGAAGGTGCCCTTTCCATGATAAATGAGGAAGGGCGTGATCTTGTCCTCCATGTGGGGAAGGAATTGTCAGCCACACTCCATGGCTATTTTAGAGTTACAAGCACTTGGCCTCCTCTCCTCTTCTTACCTTTACAATGGAAGTGAAATGTAGGCTTGCATGTGTGTTTCAGTCTCCAAATTCCGGAATAAAGCCCTCAGAGGCTAGCCAGAGCACCCAAAGCTTCCGGATCAGCAGAGGAAGTCCACCAGATTCTAAGCTGATCCCTGCTGAAATTGGTCAGCCATCGTAAGATCCGAGCAAAGCTGTAGGTTTATAACAGAGAAGAAGTATTGTTTTTTTTTTTTTTTTAAGTACGACANGAAGTATTTTTTTTTTTAAGTACGACAAGCTAAGTCTCATTATGTATAAACAGCAGCCTTCAAGGAAGGTAGAAAATTAAAGCTGGCTGGAAAGTTTCAGGCTCTGAAACATTTACCATCTCTGTTTACCACACTCCTGTCATTTTTCTGGGTTGCAATGACTTGTGAGTAGACCCAGCTCTTATAGGTTGAGAACTGAGTAAAAAGAGTTCCACATCAAATTCTTTAGTGTTGATGAACTATCAAAGGTGGAGGCAACTTTGAAGAGGCTCCTATCATATTATACCTTACCTTACGGATTTGATTCCAAGTTTATTAATCCAAACAACTGACTGTTTCCGATGAATACATGGATATATATTTAATCCTTGCAATAAACATGGGAAAAAACAGGATTGTGAGCCTCAGTTCCCATGTGGAAGAACTCAGACAACGTTTCCACCAGGGTTGAAGGTTGAGCGCCTGTCCTGAGTGCAGACAGTCTGTCTGCATGAAGTAGGGACTGTATTGTTGCAAACAGTACTGCAGTAATCAGCAGGTTCAACAGGACTAAATGTCTGACTATCCTGCGGCTGTTGCAGGTGCTCGGCCTGACCCGAATGAGGGCACGTGCTCACCTCTGTGGAGGTGGGGGATGGAGAACAGCAGAAAAAAACAGCTTCAGTGGAACCGTATGGATTCTGAGAGGAGCCATTCCACAGAGGAAACAGCTGCTAAGCAGACTCAAAGGTTCAGGGATTCAGGGATGGCGGTTCACATTGTCCTGCATCCCACTCTGATTAGACATTGGAAGCGGGCATGGGAATTGTCTCATGGTCAGTTTTTGTAATCTGAATCACATCTGTGTTTGCGGGATGGGGACTGAACATGAGACGACTTTCAAGTTTCTCCCTGACTCTATGTCTTCCTGTTTTCTTATGGATTTGTTCTGCCAGGTTCATCAGTTGAATGCTTGTAAGCCATGGGATAGGGGGAGCTGGCCTGCAAACTTCTTTTCCTTTCTCTTTTGGCATAACACAGTTGATGGCTATTGCAGAAGATGGAGACTTTGTCCTTCACTATAAATAGCTGGATGCCTTTTAACCAAGTCATTTCAATCTGGAGAATGCAGTGCCTGACAGACACCATCATCCTGGGGTTTGTGCCACAGAGAGCAAAGGCCCCTATTTCTGTCACCCTGCAGCCTCCACAGTTAGATTAACTTTACTGCTTCAGGCTTGGCGTCTTCATCGCAGCCCTCACAGATGCTCTGGCTGTCTCACAGGGCTGAGTTAGTGGTCTGGCAGCGCGTCTACATAAGTAAATGTCTGGTCAGTTGGTTTTGTGATTGGAAAACCATGGCTACTGTTGTTGCCAAAATGGAGCAAGGAGCACATTTAGCCAACTGTAGCTTACAGGGAAATTCAATGATTTTCTTCATACCTTAATTTGGTTTTAAAAAAATACTGGCCTTTTTAATTAAAAAACCCTTGAGTGGAGGGGAGATCTCAGTCCAATCTATTTCAATTGATTAAGTTGTTTGAGACTATTAGGGATAAATATTAGTATTTTCAAACCCACTTTCCCTTCCCATTACTTCAGAAGATTTCACTAAAGACAACCTGTGAACTCCCTTGATCATATGATCCCTCTTCCAGAGTTACCAATAAAGATGGGAATGTCCCATGTGTCCTAAGACATGGCACCTGAGCTTGAACTATGGCTGGGAAGTTCTCTCGTATTTCCAACATACCTCTGTCTTGTCTGAATTTAAGCACAAGGAAAAATAGGATTGGGAGCAGAGTATCTTTGTCTAGGACGCTTTGACCTGTCTTTCTTTTTTTAAAAAATTCTTTTAATTCTTTTTTATTTTATTTTTTTAGATTTGTTTATTATTATTATTAAAATTTTCCATCTCCTCCCAATTCCCTCCCCATCCCTCCTCCCCCCTCCCCCTCCATTTCCAGTCCAAAGAGCAGTCAGGGTTCCC
>LOEQ01000301.1:196833-210518 GCA_001685075.1 Bramus lutescens | reverse complement strand
TCTCCTTGTCAGCCACGTTCAGAGAGTCCAGATTGATCACATACTCCATCAGTCCCAATCCAGCTGGTCTCTCTTCAGATCATATAAATCTTTTGCCTTTTGACCTGTCTTTCTACCTCTAGGGGGTGTACTGCTCTCTTCCAAATGGTGCCTAGCATCTCCTCTGGGTAAGCTTGGCTTCCTCGGCTCATGTGTAAACAGAAGAGTAAGTGTCTGAAGCCGTATAGAGATGTGACACAGCCATTAATAGACAGAAATGCCCAGCTTGAGGGATATGATGGATCTCCAGACACCACAATAAAGATGGAAATATCGGAGCTGGAGAAGAGTCTAGCATTTGTTTCTGTCACGAATAGCCTTCACTTCAGAGATTACGCCTGCCTCTTTTGTCCAAAGTCATGTATCTATTCAGCAATGTTTAACGAGCACCTTTCAGGCACCAAGAATGTTTCTAGGTGCTGGGATATCATGATAAATAAGACAAAGTCCTTTTCTTAACAACATTTGCATCCTGTTGAGGGAATTTGGGGTCATCCTTGCAATTCCTTCCCAATGTGAATTTCCCAAATTGCAAGTCTAGGTTGATGTTTAATAACAAAAGAGAGGATCCAGGAGTCTATGATAATATAAGCCTGGGGATTAATAATATACTAAGTCCATTATAGATTTGAAGGGTCCAACAGCAAAGAAAGCCATCATTAGTATATCACAAAGTTGTTTGGCCCTACAGCCTTTCTTGGCACGCATCTTATAGTGCTCAGTAGAACTAGTGCCTCATGGGGTATAGTTGTAAAATCTAGTCTCTTACAACAAGTAAAACATTGAAGAATAATTTTACCACTACAGAGGAAAGGGTAAAAAAAGGGCTTTTAAAGTTCAAAAAAGTATGGCCTTCTCTTTTTCAGACTTTTTTTTTTAATTGTGAGCAGAATCCGACGTTGTTGCTTCTAGTACTTGCCAAGATACAAAAAAGATCCTACAGAGGGTGATGCATTCACGGTACTGGAAGAAAATTCTGGCTAGCGTTCAGCTGCATTACTCACTGAGAAAATTCATTTCCTGCAGTCAGGTTGCAATGTGATTGGCTTGGGATCATTGGGCATTCAGGGCTGTGAATCTGATTGATGAGCCACTCACAGTGATGTGATGGTTCTGAGGAGTGAGAGGACTTGTGACTTGACTTCCCAACTAGATGCATCTCTCCTTCAAGAGCAGCAGGAATAATTGAGCATCCTTTGAATTCCTAGGAACACTGGTTCTAAGGCCTACACCTACCCTCCCCCTGACAAGATTCACTCATATCCCCTTTGACCCCAGTATAGTCTCGTGTTATTTCCCCATTACTTCTGGAATAGTTCACACACAGTACCGGATTTGTACAGCTCGGAAGTAACGAGGTTGTTTGCAGTTGGGACATATTCCGTGGAGACAGCAATGCACTTCCGTTGTTCATTGAGCCTTGATTTGCTATTTCTTTACAAAATATTGTTCTTGTTGTCACACACCATGTTTTCTGTGTTGGCCCTCATACTGCCTGCCTCCTTTCTGCCTGAACTTGTTTCAGATGCAATAACAGTGGCCGTGGGTGAGGAACAAAAACAGCTGTTCCTATAAAAGGCATCTTGTCTAAGTGGACTTGGGAACACGAGAGCTCAGAAATTCAACTCCCACTCACCATGTATATGAGGCTCATCTTTGACGTGAATGTCTTGGTACGAGTATATCCACATTTATTTGTGCATGTACACAAGAGAATAAAAGCCTAGATCTGAATGCTTATATATTCATGTATAGATGTTATAATAATGTATACATGGCATCTAGTATGTTATGATTTAAAACACAAGCTGGGATCAAATCTCAGATATGTCATTTATCCCTATATTCTTATTTACTTCCTTTATCTCTCTTGGGTGATCATATCACCTTGCAATCTATAGACCAAGGATAATGGTGGCTACTGTTCAGGTTTATTGAAAATTTTAAATGGGACAATTTAATGTAGTTAACACATTGCCTGGAAGACAGGGAATATTCAGGAGATTAAAGCCTTCTACCCACTCCTTTCTTTTAGAAATATTCATGTCTGCCAAGCATACTGACCATTCTCACTGCCCTCCTCCCCGACACCTCATCCACCTCCCTGCAGATTCTCCCCTCATGCTCATTGTCAATTCATCTTGTTTTGTGATCCATTAAGGTTAGCCAAAGCCGTCCGTGTGACTGCAGGTTTGACCGATCCATCAGAGCCTGCTCGATTCAGCAGAGGGTACAGAAAAGACAGTGATTTTTCTCTCTCCCAATTCTTCCAACAACCAATAGTCCTGGGAGCCCTCCTCTTCCTTAATTGATTGTTGGCTGGGCTGGTTTCCTGAGGACCCAGCGTCAGTAACCACAGTTGTATGAGTTAATGATAGCAATGGCTGTGTTGAGCCTAGATAATGGAGTTTCATGGCCTTTCCATCTATCCAGTCTTGCTTGTCTCAGTGGCTGAAATTTCACAGTGGAGAATGGAGAAGCAGTGATAGCAGGCTTCTTCATCTACAGTAGAAAAGGACTTGCATGGTCTTGTTGAGGATCGCTTTATCCCTTCCTGTTCATCTGTGCTCCTGTCAGAAAAGAAAATCCCCAAACATTCAACGTGTATTTGTTTTATGAAACATACTCTCTTCCTTCGCTTTTTCCATCAATGCTTTCTCCACCTTAGGGGATATGCTTTCATATTCTGTGCCTTAAAGTCTGTTTATTTGAAAAGGGGCCCATGGCTGGAATTTACAGGGACTTAGGAGACAGTGTTCAGCAGAAGTGATTAAGGGGCAGTTATGTTGCAGCACAAACACTGAGGTTCCCTTAATAGTATGAAGATGAGATGTTCCTAGTGGCTATCCACTGTGGCCTAGCCAGGCATCTCAGTGGGAAGTTCCCTTCATTTTGTTCTAGCTTACAGAGCTGGAGGAGGTTACTCTAGCAAGGGCTAGACTACCTGATTTGCCATGAACATCAGAGGTCAACCTGATGCGACTCAGCATTACAATTGTAAACTATCTGCACTTAATAGCTATTATTAGTCAGCTGTCTTTAATATAAGGAGAATCTGGCTTGCATTGGCATTGGTGAACATAATTATGAAAACAGTAACACTAATTTGGTAATGTTGTAGTGGGTCCAGGCATGTCCAACCATTTGACATTGAAATGCCTAAGAATGACTCTATAGAGTCACTAAAAAATAGCCAAACATAATGTTTTAAGTACTCTTGTGGTTTTGTGTTGAGTTGCAGTCATAGCTATCTTTGTGTAGACAGTCGATTGGATATACCTGATTGTAGCCTGTGGAAGACCAAGACACCCATGACAACCCTGCATCCTCATTCAGGAGACTTTGAAGTGCATGATTAGGAACAGGGAAGTGGTTTATAGAATGCCTGAGTCTAGGGAACTACAGATTGGATGCCAAAGGCATTCCTTAAATTTCATCATTTTTAACATAGTCATTGGAATTTTTCAGCTGATAAAATGTTTTACTGGATTCTGTTGCCAAGTGAGTTTAGACACATCATCAACTGTTTTTACAATTTCTTATTATTACTTTCAGTTATGTGTAGGTATCTGTATCTGTGTGTATGTGCACATGAGTGAAGATGCCCACAGACATGAGAAGTATCAGATCCTTTAGAGATGTAGCTACAGACCTTTGTTAATTGGGTGTTGGAAACTGTCCTTTGGAAGAACAGCAAGTTCTCTTAACCTCTGAGCCATCTCTCTAACCTACAACATTTTTTCCTAGTGGCCAATGTTAATTTAAAAAAAAGAAGAAAATCTATCCATCTTATATTCTCAAATTCAAAATAGCCCAGAACAGCTGTCCATGAAGAACTTCTGCACCACAGTTGTTGAGGATAAAGGCAATTGGGGAGTTTCCCCAAGACTGTAAGCTTTGGGTTCCCTTTGGCTATGTATGTGGAATTTCTATTTCTAGAGAAAGGAAGCAGGTGGGTGATGCATGCCTTTTTAAATGCTACCCAAATGAGAAGCACTATATTTTGAATATGTTCCCCAGTTTTGTATGTAGGAAAGTTAATCCCCGAGTTCATATATGAAGTAGAGGTGGGACATTTGGAAGAAGATTAGGTCTGTTCATGAATGGACTAGCCCTTGGGTTTTGGAGAAAGTAGCTTCCTGTAGCTTGTTTGCACTGTCTAAGCTGACAAAACCCTCTACCTAATATTATGTAGAGAGAAGACCCTCACCAGAAGCTGAGAAAGTTCCAATAGTGTGGTTTCAGATTTCCCAGCATCCAGAACCAGGTTATACACTATAACAAGTTATACTCTATAAATTATCCAGCCTTGTGAGTTTTGTGACAGTAGCAACAACAAGAAGAACCGACTTAGGAGGTGTTAGAGGAAAGAGAATAAGGTCTAAAGGTAGGTGGGAAGAACCAAGAGTGGGTCAGAGAAACAGGAAGAAATTGCTTGAAATGTGGGTATGTGTGAACCTGTGGAGGACACACTGTTTCTCACCCTCTTTATTCTCTGTGATTTAAGCAAAGATGTCATTTGAAAAAGAAAAATTATACAGTGGATAATGGTGAAGTCTGAAGATTGTGCAATTCTCCTTCCAAAGTCCTTCATGGTCATGGTCATCTTTGAGTGCAATGACATCTTTAACCCCATCCTTTTGGGGCTTTGGGGAAAGGCTGGGGCAAGATGTCCTGTCTATGACTGTCTATCAGTACAAAAGAATGGGTTCTATGGATGCAGGTTTGGAGTTGGGATTCCTTTCAAGGATTTCTTCACTGAGGAGTCAGGGACATCATCCTGGATCTTTAGTAGTGGGGAGGGAGAACCATATAAGTCTAACTTTTCATGGACTAGAAGAAGGCTGGCTGAAGCAGGACAATAAAGATGCAATTCTAAAAGAAGTGTTTGTTTTGCTTGAAAAGCAGAAATCTAGATTCTATCTCTAGTGGTGGTAACAAATGGGTCTGAATTGGGGTCCAGACATCCTGGTATACTCAGCACAGATGCTGGTGTAGATGAGACTGCTACTTTCGAACACTCTACGGACAGAGTCTCAGCTTTGCCAAGTACCATGTATCTTTGGTCAAGATTCCTAACCTTTTGTTGCCTCAATTTCTTCAACTATAGAATGTGAGACCATCATGTCATTGAGAATTAATTAACACATGGAAACACAAGGAAATAGTCTACCCTTAGAACAAGCTCCAATAGTTAAGTCTGTTGCTGCCGTTCAGAATCAGGAATAATGTTTGTGAGCCAGACAGAAACAGGCCGCTTGTATATGAAATCTATCTCTGATATGTACTACTTATGTGGTGTTGGATATCTTAACTACAGGCTGTAAAATGGGGTGTTTCTTCTCAAATTTTTCTTAGTGTGTGACTGGTATGCCTGTTTCTATACATGTTTGCATGTGTATGGCTTCACATGTATGGGTATGTGTTCGAGCCGAAGGTTGATGTCAGGTGTCCTTGAACACTCTTAATTTTATTTACTGAGGTAGGCTTTTTTTTTTTTGACCCTGGAACTCATAGATTAGGCTAGTCTAGCTACTCAGCGTGCCCTAAGGATCCACTGTCTCTGCTCTCCAAGTGCTAGGATTTCAGGTAGCTGCTATGCGAGGTCTGGGGGATCAGAACTCTGATCCTCACACTTGCATGTCAAGCACTTCCTCTACTGATTCCTCTCCCCAGTCCTGCTCCTTTCTTTTTAAATGGTAAAATTAGAGGTTGAGACTCTGGAGAATTAATATGCCACATCGGCGAGACAGAAGTACTGGTCCCAGTAAGAGTGGGGTTCTGATCTGTCTATCTGTCTTTCTTTACTTCAGAGATGTACAGTATAAGGCATCTATTTGCTGCCTGTGTTATTCCCTGTTAAATGAAGACAACAACACACACTTTGAATGGTGGCTGTGTGGACTGATGAGTTTCAAAGACTGAGAGCCAGCCCCAGTGTGTGGCGGGATGTAAATGGGGACTGAGCGGTACCGTGGAGCCACGTGCTAATAAAGTGAAGAGGAAGAGCAAGGGATGACTTTAATTCTTACTCTCCTTCCTTCCCAAACATACAGGAATTCAAACATCAGATTTCTAAAGAATTCATTCAACACCATGACTTGCAAAGTGTGGTAATAAAGGACTTGACTTTGTAGTTTTCATTATCTTACTAACAAAAGGGGGACCGAGAGAAAGGAAGCCTAAATCACTGAATTTGAGAAGCTAGGACCTCTGTTGTAACAAATGATGTGGTGGTTCAATAGTTCAATAGGATATGAAATAGATGGATTCCTGTTTCTGTAAAGAGTCTCCAGTCTTCAGATCGACCCTGGAGGCCACCATGCCCACTTATATCGTTAATAATGGTGAAAACTATTCACTTTAATGTTCCACTAAGAGAAAGGGATTCCTCTGTCCCCCTTTGCCTCCATAAGTGTACACTGCTGAAGGAATTGTTTCTCCAGTTCATCGGCAATAGAAGGAGACCAGGGCCAGATAACCCTAAAGCAAACTGCCAGCACATTCCAGGACAGTGAAAGTGAGTGCAAAATAATGATGGTGACAATGATGACAGCAGCCAGTTGTCTTTCTTGTCTCATTTGTTTCGCCAAATGCATGGCAGCTGTGCTGATTGAGCAGCCTTGGGTAGATTGCCTTGGTATTCTCTCTGTAAGGCAGAACTAAGACGTTAAGCAACTCCTGATATTGGTTAACCCTGTTTTTATTTTTATTTTTAAATAAAGGAGTCATAGAGAAGCCCTTACACATACAGAATAATTAATTATGCAGCAATTTCAAATAACCATTGAGATTTTCATGTCAAAAGAAAAAGTTCAGGGTAGAAGTAAAAAGAAACTCTCTGAATTAAAGTATGCCATCAATTTCGAGAGGTCAGAATACTGTATGGTTGAGTAAACATGTGGATATTTATGTGTACTAAAAGCATGACATGAATGATAGTCACCAAAACGTTGAGGCTATTTCTGAATATATATTATGTTTTATTGATGATTTTTTTAACTTCTCAAAGCTTTCACAAGGATATTCTTCTCTTTATTTTGCACTGAAACATGTATTATTTTGTGGGTGAATGAGGAAGAGATGTACATAACAAGAAGTGAACTGGATATTAAAAATGGGTTGGATGATTATTAGTGGATTGAAAAAAATTATCACTCTGGAGAGGGATGCTGACAGTGGGAGGCACCATGCAGGCATGGATAGCCAATCTTTATAATTACCCCCTGAATCTTATTATGAACCTAAAATGGCATCTTAAAAAGGAATTTGGAATGAAAAATTATTTTATCCAAAGAAAAAGTAAGTATTGAATGTACATAGAGCGAGCCCAGGTGCTGGGGAGATGATTCATGGCAGAGTGCTTGCTTGGCAAGTGTGAGGACCTGAGTTTGAATCCTCAGCACACATGTGAAAGTCAGGCAAGGCTATGCATGTCTGTAACCCCAACACTGAGGAGGGGCAGAGACATGGGCCCCCTCCAGAGTTTTTTTAGCCAGTTAGCCCATACAAAATGCTGAACTTCTGGTTTAATGGAAGCCCCTTTCTCGAGGCAATAAGGTAGTCAGAGTTAGATCAAGATACTTGCCTTTTTCCTCTGACTTCCCTATGAGGGCCCATGGATCATCAGACCCACACAGTTATGTGTAGGCACCACACATGCATACCTTTCTCCTGCATAAATACACTTGAGGTTTGAGAAGATTAGTTTTAGCCATGAAACACAGAGAAAGTAAAGTTGATTCCACCCTAGGAGTTTGTTTTCCCTAAGTAGCAAACTTGTTCACTTTCTTCCAACCCTGGAATTTCCTTTCTTTTTATAATGAATTTCATAGAAAAGATGCTTGGGTGTGTCTTAGTTAGGGTTTCCATTGCTGTGAAGATACACTATGACCATGGCAATGCTCTCTCTCTCTCTCTCTCTCTCTCTCTCTCTCTGCAACTCTTATAAATGAAAACATTTAATTGGGGCTGGATTACAATTTCAAAAGTTTAGTTCATTATCATCATGGCCAGAGTGTGGTGTGTGCAGTCAGACATGGTGCTAGAGAAGTAGCTGAGAGTTCTACATCTTGATCTGCAGACAGCAGGAAGGGACAGACAAGCCTAGCTTAAGCTTCTGAGACCTGAAAGCCAGCCCTCTAGTGACAAACTTCTTCCAACAAGGCCACTCCTACTCCAATAATGCCATACCTCCTAATAGTGCCACTTTCTATGGGGGCCTTTTTTATTCAAACCATCACATCCTGTTCCATGGCCCCCATAGGCTTATAGCCATATCATAATGCAAAATGCATTTGGTTCAGTTTCAAAAGTCCTATAGTCTACAACAGTTTCAAACTTGTTTTAAAATCCAAAGTCTCTTCTGAGTGTCATGGCCAATCTCTTAGCTGTAATCTCTGTAAAGTAAAAATGAAAAATCAGATAACATCCTTTCAACATAATGGTGGCACAGGATATGCATTACTGTTCCAAAAGAGAGGCAAGGGAACATAATGAGGAACTGGACAAAGCAAGACCAAAGCCAGCTTGGCAAACTCCAGACTCTGCATCTCCGTATCTGGTATCAAAATGCTCCTCCCTTCTCCAACTCCTTTCAACATTGTTCACTGCAGTGCACTTCTTTGTTTCGGTCTGGTTCCATTCCCTATCCATAGCTTTCTTGGGCAGGTATTGCATGATTCTGGCATTTCTAGCATCTTGGGGTTTCCAACCCAATCCAGGCTTCACCTTCACAGCTTCACTCAATGGCCCCTATAGGCCTCCATGCAGGGACATCCCTGATATATACCTGGTCTCGGTGACTTCTCTTACCTGCAGAGGGAGAATCCATAACCCCTTTCTTCTGTCCTTGACTCTAAAGACAGGATCACGTGGCCAAAGCT
This sequence comes from Bramus lutescens, assembly GCA_001685075.1. Lineage (NCBI taxonomy): Eukaryota > Metazoa > Chordata > Mammalia > Rodentia > Cricetidae > Bramus > Bramus lutescens. The sequence goes on along the minus strand of LOEQ01000301.1, from coordinate 201,594 downwards.
GCCAAGTCAGATTCTTCTTGAGACTGGAACATGACCCCCTCGTTCAAATACATTTTCACCAGCTTTCTGTTTTTCATGGTTTCCTCCAATGCCTAAGCTTGACTGTCCTGGAATTTGCTCTGTAGACTAGGCTGGCCTTGAACTCCCAAATCTGCCTACCTCTGCCATCTGAGTGCTGGGATTAAAGGCATGCATGTACCACTACACCTGGCCCTTAGCTTTTCTTTAATTTCTATTTTTACAAGTTGGAAGCTTAGTTGGTTGGGATCTTGCCTTGAGGTCACCACTGCCTTTATTCCATTTAACAGCAAGCTTTTAAAAATCTGTTTATCTCTTTGAACACAGGACTTAGCTCAGTTCCACTTCTTGGTAGCCTCTGTCTCCCCAAGTTGCATTGTTTTCCTTGTTCAGTTTACTCCTTTTCATTATATATCTGCATAAAAGTGAACAGTAATAACCACATGACTGAGTCATTATTACATTGTTTTGAGATTTCCTCTGCCAGAGCAATTAATCCAAAACTGTTCAATTTAGCCTCAGACAGACACTTCGACAAGGGCAAAAAATTAGCTACATTCTTTGCCAAAATATCACAAGAATGATCTCTACACCACATATTAATATTCTTCTCCTCTGAAATCTCTTGAGCCAGGTTCCCACAATTCAAGTCACCCTCAGTACCACTGTCTTCCTAGTATGGCCCATTAAACATCACTTAAAGTGTCCAAAGTCCAGGAAAAGACATGGCCTATCACAACAATTCCTCACTCCCTGGTACCAATTTCTCTTAGTCAGGGTTTCTATTGCGGCAAAGAAACACCATGACCAAAAAGGAAAAGGTTTATTCAGCTTACACTTCCACATTGCTGTTCATTATCAAAGGAAGTTAGGACAGGAACTCAAGCAGGGCAGGAACCTGGAGGCAGGAGCTGATACAAATGCCATGGAGGGATGCTGCCTACTTATTCAAACCACATGTTTCTCTGTGCTTCCATTAATAAGGTAACTAAGGTCCCCCCCATAGCTTTTCCTCCCTGGTAAAATGGAGGCTAGAGCAAATGATTCTGACTTAAAAAGAAAGTACTCTATGAACCTCCTTGGCTCACTTTGAAGAAGACTGCATAAAGAATACAGAAGTGCCTTCAAAGCAAGGGAAATGCTAATACACCTCAGTGTGGTAGTTTGAATGTAATTGGCCCCCATTAGCCCATAGGGAGTGGCACTATTAGGAGGTGTGGCCTTGTTGGAGTAGATATGGCCTTGTTGGAGGAAGTATGTCACTGTGGGGGTGGGGTTTGAGGTTTCCTAGGTTTCGGGAAACTGCCCAGTGTCTCAGTTGGACTTCCTGATGCCTGCAAGATGTGGGGCTCTCAGCTACTTCTCCAGCACCATGTCTGCTTGCACACCTCCATGCTTCCTGCCACAATGAAAATAGAGTGAATCTCTGAAACTGTACTAGAGCCATCCCAATTAAATGCTTTATTTATAAGCGTTGCCTTGGTCATAGTGTCTCTTCACAAGAATAGGAACGCTAAGACACTCAGCATACATAGAGAAAACAGACGGAATGCCTACTGCTGCTGTTGTTTCTGTCAGTCTTAGGTCCTGAAACTGGACCTCAGTTCCATCCTGAAACTCCTTGAATTTGTATAACTGAAGTCAAGTCCTCAGTGTGCTCTTCCCACAAACGTAATTTCAATAAATGGAGAAGACTTCCAAGGCACTGCTCTTGGCTGCTTATTATATACACCTCAAGTCTCCTTAGCAGGTTAGCTCAAGCTATCCTAGGGTATTTCATGTGTCTATTTTAAAAATGTATTTTGTTTTCAAGTGTGAGTGTGTGCATCTGCATGGGGACATGTGCACATGTGTGTAGAAGCTGGGAGAAGTATTGCATCTCCTGAATCTAGAGTTACAGGGGGTTGTGAGTCTCTCATTGTGGGTGATGGGAATTTAACTCATTTCCTATGCAAGAGCAGCAGGTGATCTTAACTGATGGACTATATCTCAGGACCCTATCTGCTTACTTATTACAAGTCCATTTCAGAGACCACATTGCCGAATCTTTCAAGCTGACAGAGAAAGAAGGGTCATGGACTTAGACCGTGAGAAAAAGAGCTTTGTATGACCCTCTGAAACAACGACATCTATCTGTCATGTCCTGTCTTCCTGGAAACGATATCATCTTTACAAATAGATCAGTTTCTTTCTATGACTTAATTTAAATGACCCCAGCCATTTTATTTAAAGATCCTTTCATGATTACTTACTTTCATAAGTTTCTCCTATCTCAGTTTATGATCCCATGGGGTCATCTGACCCTCTATCCCTCTACCAAACTGTGATTTCCTTGAGGTCAGAAATGGTATGTTTGCTCTCTGTTTATTCAGTAGTCAGTCTCCTTCCTAAGACATACCTGATACTTAATAATTGCTTGTGGAATGAGAGAGATAATCCGTCAGTTCACCCATGGTCTTAGTGCTCAGCCTAGTAGAGAAATAAGGCACAGAGTGGCCATGTGACTTGTTGTGGCTTAGCCTGTCTGAGTGGACCCAGTGTGTTAATCCCCTATTGATTTTCCAGTCTATAACTACAGACTTAATGACTTCAAAAAGCCCACATTGATCACCTTCTACTTTGGAAGTCAGCTAAATCTGAAATGAATCTTCCAGGCAAAACCGGGCTGTTCAAACCTTCCCTTTCTCCTTTCTAGTTTCCAGAACTCCTTCTTCTCACTCCCCTCCCAATCCTCTCCTCTGTTGTCAAAGTCTCTTGCTCCTCCAAGCTCTACTCATACCTGCCCACCTCCTTTTCTGACTCTCACCCTCCTACTTCTTCTTACACCCTCCTGTGGTTTCACTGGTCACATCTGGACTATCCAGCACCCTTCTCTCATCCCAGGATACCTTAATAAGTTGCATCTGCCAAATCCTTTCCACAGGTTCCCCTGAGGTCATTATCTGGGGCTGAAATGGCTCTATTAATAGAACAGGCTAGCAGGGCAATGCTGGGCTTGCTAACTGAAGTAGAGACATGCTAGTGAAATTACTTCAGGGAATTAATTCTTGGATACAATGGAGGCACCAAGGCTGGAAGTGAACCAGTCTGCTGCTTGGCGGACAGGATGTGGCCAAGAACAAACCTCATTTGGCCTTCCATGTCAGAATACGACGTCTTAGAGATAATTCCTAAAATTTGCAAATGAGTTTCAACTGTGCGATGAGCTGCCTCAAGAAGTTACCAGGATCTAGATATTTTAGGAAACCTGGGAGGGGATGATGCTCCAGGGTGGAGGGATGGAGAGGGTTAAGACATGAGACCACACCTTGCTCTTTGCTGTTCAGAAAGGGCAGAAAACCGGTGGACAGGGGCTGCATTGGAGGAAGACAGACCCATAGTGGAAGAAACCTGGGCCAGCTGTTCTAGACACTCCCTCCAGGGGAAGAACATGTCCTAGCTTTGCTATCATCCAACGGGCAAAGCTGACTCGTAGCTCAGAGGTCCAAGACTGAGCCTGTGGATCTGACTGGCTAGGGGACACTAGCTTTAGAGTTTGATGAGCTCTGATCAATGCTTGCTTTCTCTGCACTCTCTGGCACAACCTTCCTGGCAGCTGTGACTGAGTTAGCTGCTGCATTTGGGTCATGCAAAGGGGACAGGAGATAAGCAAGGACAGTCACCCCATAATGGTATCCAAGGAGTTTGGTTCCAGCTCCCTTGTGGTTATGCAAAGTCCATGTATGCTCAAGTATCTCAGGTAAAATCCATCTTTGTGTAATACCTGGCACATTCTCCTGTGTGCTTCGAAGCATCCCTAGCTTATCAGACTTATAGAGTACCACGGTAGAAATAGCTGACATATTCTTTAAATAATGATTTTATTCTTTGTATGATATTTTCTCCCTTTGTTTTTAATAGGAAAATCACTTGAAAAGACAAAAGACTAACCTTGCCAGGAAGCTTGTCTCCTGCTGGCTGCATCAAACCCTAATATTCCAGATTTGAGTTATGGAGTTCAAGTTCATTGATCAAAAAGGAATTTTTAAAAAGTTAAAATGTTATCGTCAATGGAATACAACAAAACCTATTTTCAAAAAGTCGCTATACATGTTTAATATAGGGAAATTTGTTTTACAAAACTTTACTAGAAGCTGTTTGAATCTGGGGGTGCCAAGCCCATAGCTGAGAAGGGCTGGCTGTGGGGTGCCATGCCCATAGGTGGGGAGGGCTGGCTGTGGGGGTGCCATGCCTGTAGATGAGGAGGGCTGGCTGTGGGGTGCCATGCCCATAGGTGAGGAGGGCTGGCTGTAATAGAAACAGAGAGAATAAAAGCAGCGCTGTGTGCTGAAAGACAACCAATGGGATGCAGTGTGTGGTAGAGACACCTTAAGTAGGATGTGTGTGGAATGTGTTTCTGAGGAGAAGGTCTGAGAGGCCCTCTCTGACAGGGGTGGTGATGCAGAGCTGGGACAGAGGCCACGGGAAATGCACAGAGGAAGGTCCTGGGCTGGGCAAGAGCTTGGGGAGGAGCGTTCAGATCAACTGAGAAAAGATGAGAAACAGTGGTCGCTGTCGCAGACAGACAGCAGGGTAAGGCAGGGGCAGGGGAGAGGAACCGGAGGCTTCACAGCTCTGTGGGCACAGCAGGGCTTTTTGTGTTGCCTTCTTGGCCATTATTTGTGTTTGCCTTTTCTTTTCCTTTCTTTCCTCTCTTTCTTTTCCTTCCTTCCTTCCTTCCTTCCTTCCTTCCTTCCTTCCTTC
>LOEQ01000301.1:170196-185036 GCA_001685075.1 Bramus lutescens | reverse complement strand
AGATCTCTGTGTGATTTTCTTTGGGACATGCTGGCTGTGGGGTACTGGGTGGGATAGAAACCCCAACAAGCTGGCCCCTCGGGTTACATAGCATTATCTGTACCATCCATAATCCCACTTCATACAATTATGATTCTTTATGGTTACTCTTGACTTTAGAGTGCATGCCAGTAGATGTGTGTAATCAAAACGCTATACTGTAAAACCAATGGATGTGACTTCCTTTTTGGTGTTATGCCACCTGTCTAATATCTAGATAGCTTATTTGGTTTCTGGATCTGAAAACACAAGGGCATAGGCACATGCTTTTATTTCTCTTCCCTGATTCCACACAAAAGACAACATAGCATAAACATTGCAAACTATCTTGTAATATTTTATTCTTAACAATATGTGCTGGAGATATCTCACATCAGAATGATCCATCCTGTTCATTTCTTCAGTTGCATAAGACCGCATTGTGTGAATTACTATAGCTTGTTGACACTGGGCTGTGCAGCTCTGCAATAGCTCCTTTGACAACCCATGACTATCCTAGTGTGTTTCTTGAAGAGCCTGGCTTACCTTCATCTCCAGCTGGGTTTTGTGGCTGGAACCTAAGGACCCTAATGTGTAGCTATACTAAGGAACAGAGTTAGCAGGGCTGTTGAGTACAGGTTCTGAGTGCATTTGCCTCCTCAGTGACATATGAGTGAGCTTGGAAGGTTCAGGGAGCCCACTGGGTCTCAGTTTTGAGGCAGAGGGTGGGTCAACCACATTAATCAGATCAGCAACTTGGCTTCTTTGGCAAAAGAGAAAGAAGAGTCAGGAGGAAATGGCAAGAGGACTCTGAGTCCCACCGATATAGAGCACCCACACCCACCCACATACATACCCGTACACATAGATACACACATAAACACACACACACACATACATACCCGTATACATAGATACACACATAATGTGTGTGTGTGTGTGTGTGTGTGTGTGTGTGTGTGTGTGTGTGATACACGAAGTGAAGAACCGTGTTGTCAACCCAAGCCAACATTGGCCATCTCCAACAGTTCACTAGTCATTCACTCATTCATTCAAACATAATTTTTGTTCAGCACTAAACTGGGTTCTGGGAATTTAATGCAGATCAAGATATATCCCTTTGCTTGAGTCTGCAGTTAGAGAATGGCAATATCAGGTAACATTAAGTGTAGAGTGTACAATAATAAGGATAAGTCCGTTGAAATTATGGGAAAGAAGAATAACCAGAGTTCATAATCTGAGAGTACTTACTATTATGTGTCAAACACTTTACACATGGTAATGTATTTTTAAACAATTCTGAGAGGTAGATACCATTTAATCACATTTTGACAGGCGAGGGCATTAAGGCAGGGCTTAGGTCTGTGTTTTGATAGATAGAAGGAATTATTTCTACCTTTTCTCATGCTCCCTCAACCCTTCAAGAGACCTTGCTTTTGAGGAAAACCACATCTGAACTACACTCAGCTCTCTCTAATGTGCTTTGCCTGTTGGGGCTGCCTGCCTGACCTTTCTAGGGCAAGACTGTAGCTAGTTATCGGGGCTGATTTCATTCTGTAATTTTGTTATAAAAGTGCATGGCATAGATGAATATTTAATAGAAAGGTATTTACCATTTGTAAATAAAAATGAATTATTAAGACAAAATGCATAATATATAGAAGAAGCCTAATTTTGTGTGTGCATAAGTATTCAGGTATATGTATGCCCATGCATACATATATGTTTTTGTGTTCAAAGGCCAGAGGACAACATTGGCTGAAATTCCTCAGATATGACCCATCTTGGTTTTTGAGACATGGTCTCTCAGTGGTCTGGAACTTGCTAAATAGTGAAGCATGAATTTGAATTGGTCTTAATAATAAAAGCCCAGAGTCAGATAGAAGGGTAAAAGCTGAAAGATCAGAGAGACAAAGGAGCAAGCCACAGCCCCTTCTTACCTCACCAACTCGTCAGTCTGAAAGGGGGGCAAGCTCCTGTCTTCACCTGCCTTATAGTCCTCTTTCTGCCCAGTTATAGCACTTCCTGTTTCTTCGTCCCGAGTACTGGGCTCAAAGGCATGAAATCCCAAGTACTGGGATTATAGGTGTGTGCTACCAATGCCTGGCCTCAGTGGTTAGCTAGCTAGTGGCGAGCTCTGATGTCCAGGTAAGCTTTGTTTGTTAGAGCACAAACAAAATGTCACTACAAAATAGTTTAGGTGGGCTTGTCAGTGAGCCCAAGGTATCTGCTTGTCTATGCCTCCCCCTCCACAAAACTAGGATTACAACTTCACACCATCATACCCAGATTTTTTTTTAAACCTTGGTTCTGGGATTGAATTTAGGCCTGGATTATATTCCCAGCCACCAGTTGTAAGAAAGAGTGTTAACAGAATTTTCCAGATGATACCATTTTGGGTGTTCTTTTTTTCTTTTCTTTAAATAAATTCTTTTGTTTGTCTGAATCTTCTATTATATGATAAACATGAAATAAATTTGCAAAGAGCAAAAGCTAGTACCACACTAGCTGATTCCATCCTGCACTACAAGCTGTTTTGTATTACTTTCTATAAAACAACTAATCAGGAAGATGCTCAAATCCCCTCCTTCCACACTCCTTGCCTGCATTCCAGTGATTCTCCTGTTCCTTGGGAGGAGCAGGTTCACCTAAGATCTTTGGCGTCTTCCCAAGTTCAGATGCCCCAGGCAGAGATGGGGCTGTGGGGATGGGGGAGGAGAGAGAGAGAGAGAGAGAGAGAGAGAGAGAGAGAGTTTGCTTCCGGAAAAGCCTCAGAATCTGCAAATGTGTAGACTATAGACTAATGTTTTTGGATGTTTCAGGTTGTACCATCTTTGAAAACTGCAAGAGCTGCCGGAATGGCTCATGGGGCGGAACTCTGGATGACTTCTACGTGAAGGGGTTCTACTGTGCAGAGTGCAGAGCAGGCTGGTACGGAGGAGACTGCATGCGTGAGTAGACACCCTGCACACACTCAGCAACTCCACCTTTGCTTGGTCCAGCTTGCAACACAATCCAAGTTTATCATGGTGGACTCTGAGTTTGGAAAGCTTGTAGCCAGAGGGCTTTGTAGGTAGGACTGTCGAATCAAAGATGTGTTTTCATCTATGGAGGGTGGACAGTGGACATGCGCTTGAGATTGTTGTTTCCAGAAACTTCCTTACCAAGTTTGCCTTTTGCTCAAGTGAAGCCAAACTGTTCCATATACTACACGCCCGGTGTCCGTGCCAGGAGAACTTGAGAGATGGCTTTTGGTCAGGAGTCAGCAAAGTAGGCTCCACTGTTGTTGTCTGTAGTGCATTTAAAATAAGAATTCCTGTGATAAATTTCTTAACTCCTGAGTTAAATTCTTGAAACCACAGCGAACTGCCAGCACGCCACTTTACCCAGGAAGGGAATTCTGGAAAGTACTTGATCTGGGAAGATTAGTCTTTGTTAGTCTTCTCTGAGCTTTAAAGATCTTTGAAAATAGAAGAGAAAGCTATCACCCCTCTCAGAACAGGAAAGGCCTCCTGGCTGGCCCCAGGATGGCTGGCCTTGAGGTCCTCTGAGAGCCTGCAGCCACAGCAATGCCCATGCTGTGTGATTTCAGCAGCTCTGCTTTGTTTGCTCTTTAGCGGAATCAGAAGCAGTTAGGATGATCAGCTTCAGTTCTATGAATAACATTCCCAGTTTACAAAGATGTTTTGGAGTGCTGTTGACCTGACCGTTGGTCCCAATGTGAGGCCAAACAGTTGTAGTTGGAGACTCCAGCATAGCCAGGGGAGGAGCCGGGTTTGTCTGTAGTCCAGCGTGAACCTAACAGTTCTAGAAGGTGGATACATTTTAAGGTGCTAGTCTCTACTGAAGCTTCCATGCCACTTTAATTGGGTTCTAGGAAATTGAATTTTGGGATGTGTAGATTTTTTTCCAGGTAGGTCAGCTGTAGGATATAACCCATTCTTCACCTTCCAGCTGTTCTATGAGACAGTATGGGAGGACAATGATCAGGATACAAACTCTACTATGACACAGACCTGGGTTAAAGCAATGACTGCCTGTAACTCCATATGGCTTTGGGCAAGTCATTAAGCCTCAATGGCAGTTGCTGCCTTTTCTTTAAAATAGGGAAGAATGCTGCTTACCTTATAGAGCTGATTAAATGAAATAAATACACATGGAGCTTTAGTGCTTTCCTTAGAGATAGTGAAAGCCCAACGCCATATACATATATGATATTTTGAATGTTTTCCATATACTTCTATTTAATAAGATAGCAAGAAGTTCTAATATTAAACTACTTTCAGTAACAAATTAGGAAAAATCCTGGAAAGGCATTTCAGTCTGGAAAGTGCTTGTCATGTAAGCATTAGGACTCGGGTTTGATCTCTAGCACCTGTATAAAAACCCAGGCATGGTGATATTGGGGAGGCAGAGACAGGTTGATTTCTGGAGATTGCAGACGGCCAAGCTTAATCTACTTGGTGAGTGTTAGGCCAGTCAAAGATAAAAGAAATGGAGTGTATCTGAGAAATGACACCCAAGGTCCTCTGATCTCCACACACATGCAAATACAGAGCATGAACACACACACACACACACACACACACACACACACACATCCCAAGTGGATACGCACAGACAGAATGAAACGTCATTATAATGCATGACTTTATTGTAAATAAGATAACTTTAGGGTTTTCCCTTGCTTTAGGTTATATTAGGACTGTGTGGGGGTGAAATACTGAATAGAGATTCAATCACATGCGGTTCTATGGAGTTTAGATGCTTTTCAGGTGCCTTGGGAAGCCAAGGATGAGATATGAACACAATGAGATATGAACTTGGGTTGAGCTAAGTGTTCTGAGAACACAGTTAAGTGAACAATCATTACAGACATAAAGAGTCATATAGGAGTCTTTTTGAAATTATGATCTAATTACAATATTTCTCCTTTCCCCTTTTTCTCCCCAAACCTTCTCATACACTCCTCCCTGTTCAACTCTGTGGCCTCTTTTTTTAAACCTAATTATTATTGCATACAGATATGTATCTGCATCTATATTCTTCCTGTTCAGTCTGCATAATGTTACCTGCTTGTATGTTTTCAGGGCTGACCATTTGCCGTTAGACAATCAGTTGGTGTACTCTTCCCCAGGGGAACCACCTGTCCCACGCCCAGCTTTCTTTAGTTGTCTACAGCTCTTTGTGTATGGTTGAGGCTTTGTGGGATTTTCTCTATCATTTGGTGTGTTCCTTGGTGTTGTCCTTGTTTAGCTCAGGGTTGAGTCGTCATGTTGGTGAGACTTGGTGGATGTATCATCTGGCATTACTGGGAAACATAGTTTTGGAGCAAGCCCCCTGATACAATCTTGTGTGGCCCCGAGGAGTTTAGAGGCCATTCTGGTACACTGAGATACCATTTGCCCCCTCTTCCATAATGTTCCTGAGCTTTAGGTGTTGGAGCGCTCTGTAGATTTATCTGCTGAAAGTGAGCCCGACAATTCTACATTCCGATTGGGTGTGTCTCTGTGTAGTGACGTCTGTCTGCTGCAAAGGTAGGGAGCTTTTCTAACAGGCGATGGTTGAGTGATGACTTTACTCAGGGGCTGCAAAAGGCAGAGGGAATGGGAGGGTCAGGGTATAAACTGTGGTGTTTCTTCAGGCAGGTGATGCCAGGTGTGGCTGGGTCAGTGTGATGGTACCAGAGAACGACTGGAAAGGTAGGTGAGACCAGGCTCTAGAGATCTGGGTGTGCCAGAACTCGGATTTTGATGGTTTGGAGGAGGATTCTTGGTGTGTAATGATAGTCTGATAGGTATATTAATCTCCTTTCTGTTGCTGTGAAAAACGCCATAACCAAAATCTACTTTGCGATAGTGGGGGAGGGCTTCGCCTCATCATGAGGGAAACCAAGGCAGGAACTAAAGCGTGACCGTGGAAGAACGCCTCTTACTGGCTTGCTGTCCCTGGGTACTCAGCTGCCTTCCTCATACATCCCAGGCTCACCTACCACCCACAATGGGCTGAGCTTTCCCGCATCAGTAAGAAATCAAGAATTTTCCTGATAGGCCCACAGGCCAGTTCGATGGAGGCAGTTCTTCAACCGACGTTCCCTCTTCCCAAGTGACTTCTGATTGTGTCAAGCTGATAAAAACTAACCCACATAGCCAGAAAAGTGACATCTGAGAGGTAATTCCAGCAGCACATTGAGGGCCCATTGGAACAGAGAGAGCACTGTGGGCATCGGTCGTAGTTAGAATCCTAATTTAGTGCTTTGGTGGGGAGGAAAGAGCAAGTTGTGAGAAGGAAGGGCTTGAAGGGCAAGATGCCGCTCACTGGCACACTGGAAGATTGGTGAGGAGCCTCAAGTTTGATTCCCACTCCGAGCAGCTGCAGCAGGGGGGTATTGGTGAGCTGGCGCTCTACTTGAGGTCAGAGGAAGCTTGCACATCAGTAAGAGACTGTATGGGTAATAAGTTTCTGGAACTCAAAGTACTCCAGATGTGTGAGCCATTCCATACAGGTGTTAGCATATACCTTCGCTCATGCACTGAGGCATAACTGGTCTCTACCTTTCAATAGGGACCTGCTGTATTATATTGCTGGCTGGGCTCTAACTACAGATTCTTTTGCTTCAGCCCCCCCCTCTCTCTCACACACACACACATTACACTAGTATCCTCCTTTCTAGTAGAGAATTCCTATCTTAATAGGTCTGTTGTTTCAGGGCAAGTAGGGAGTGCGCCCTCTGCTGAGAGTGGAGTGGAGTCAGGCTGAGAAGCAGGAAAGAGACCACGAGTGATGTGGCAAGGCATGCACAAATATCCTGAGATGCAGTGGCAGATGAAGCTGGTATGAAGATGACACGGTCAGTCAGGGATGCTGAGAGATCCTATCCTGCTGCATAGGAGCAGAAATGGCCTCCGATTGGAAAGGACACGAAGTAGAAAGAGACCATTGGAGGCAGAAGGGGGACTGGGGACAGTCATGAGCTACAACAGTGGTTCTCAGCTTCTCTAATGCCGTGACCCTTTAATACAGTTTCTCGTGTTGTGATGACCCCCTTTGTTACTGCTTCATAACTGTAATCTTGCTACTACTATGAATCGTATTGTAAGTCTCTGTGTTTTCCGATGGTCTTAGGTACCCCCGTGAAAGAATCATTTGGCCCCCAAAGGGGTCACGCCCCACAGGTTGAGAACTGCTGGACTAGAAAACCTGGTCTAATGGCAGTAAAGCCATGGAGCATCATAGACGGCAGAGGTGTCAGGCCGAGAACAGGATTTATAAGTGAATGTTCTTGAGGTGGTGACAATGAAACCCTCAGTGCGGGCCTGGATAGAGCTCTGGGTTACAGCCTCAAGCAGAAGGCAGAAGTCATTTGGAACTCCGTTTGGGCACAGAGACACACTTAAGGCTTCTGGTCACAGTGATTCACTAACATCCCGCCAGCAAAAAATAAGTCACACAGCTAAGTTACAAATCAAGCAGTAGGCACATGCTCTTGATGCCAAGGGGACATGCATTCCACTTGCCCATGTGATTGCTCATGTATGGGGTAGAGCGGAGGGAAAGAATATGTGCATTCAGGAGATCGATAAGGCATAGTTACAGGAGAGTGGGTACCCAGAGATAGCCCACGCATGGCCTTTCCTAAGGTCTCTGTCGGTTGGGTCTTGGTTTGAGCCTTAGCATGAGTGGTTGGTTGGGCTGCAGAGTCTGACTAGTTAAGTTGCTGATGGTAACACTCCAGGAGCCAGGCACTCTGAAGGACAACAGAGCTGGCTCAGGGTAGACAGTGATCTCACTAGATTAAGTAGGAAGCTTTTGGTGTTATTCATCAGTTTGTAGATTCATTCAAAAGAATGCACCCCGGATGGTGGACACAGGATGACAAGCAAACAGATATGGTTTCTTCTGTTGTAGAGCTGCAGATCAGCAAAGAGAGGTTAAAAACAACAATAAAGAGTGAAAACAAACAAGGAAAACAGATTATTCTGTGAAGTAAACAAGCAGATTAAGGGCCAGATTCCTCTCTGCATCTGATTCTGTCTTGGACACATGGGACCGCATGATTGCGTTCTGCCTGTTTGGAAAGCTTCGTTCCACACACAGTGTATGTCATCACAGCTGCAAGCACACATGCAGTGTTTATTATGGAAGCCTGGGCTGGCCATCGCAGAATACAGTGAGCCCCCAAGGAGGGTAAATTCCATCTGTAGGAAAAGGTCAACCCCAAGAAGACACCACCTTTATGTTATTAGAGTCTTATCACCTACACTTCATTCTGTCACTTCATGAATTCTAAACAAATCCAAGGGAAGAAGTGATTCCTTTGTCTGTCTGCTGAATGCCTGTCTGCAGCTGGGCATTAATTAAGCTGCCTTCTGTGAAGAGGCGACTGGATACTTGAGTGGCCCTGTCCTGGCTGAGGCACAGTGCAGGAGCTACAAGACAGTACCAGAATTTTGCCAGTAGATGGCGCTCAAACAATCTTTTCCATCTGTCTTGAAGCCCAGCTTCTTTCCTGCAGGGTGGTACCATTTGGAGGGCTCCGGCAATTTCCCTCTGTGAGTACTATGTACCCCCTTAGCAGGAAAGAGGAAAGGCCAGTCAACACTGAAAAACTCCGGGTTCTATTAAAGCATTAGAGTGTTTGGCACTGGAGAGACGGAATAGTACCTTAATTTGTTAACAGTCCTCATGGATGATAATATTAACCTGCCTCCTGTCTTAAACTTGGTCTGTGACTGTTTCATTCATTGCTACAGTCAAATTCTAGCTTCTAGGAGAATGCTTGAGTCCAGGGCCCAGAGAGTTTACTCATTTTCACCTTCCTGCTCAAGATAGACAGTTTGGTGTTCTCAAACTATCCATGCTAGGAGCCAGGGTGCTATATTACTAAAGGAAAGATGCTTCTTTGTTCTTTCTCTCAACTTTTAAATTAGAATAATTTTAAGTCTATGGTGTTAAAAGAGCTCTCTGTGTTTCTATTGTCTGTCTAGACTTAGCTATGATCATTTCTCCGTGTGTGACATGACTTCTCTTTTTCTATACTACAAACTTGAATGTTTCGTGTCTTATAATGTTAGCACAACCTTTTCTTCTTTCATTTTCTTTTTGGACAGGGTCTCAGGATGTAGCCCAGGATGGCCTGGAAATCTGTCTTCCTGCGTCGTCCTTCTGCATGCTGGAGAGACAGCTGTGCTTCATGATGCCTAAGTAACTTTTCTTTCTGAGCCTCAAATTTGGCCACCGAAGATCCTTTACACCATCTCTGCTCACTGGCGTCTGAGCACCCTTCCCTCTCCTGTTCGGTCCTCATAAGTATTTCAGGTTCCCTTGTACTTCTCTTCCAGGTCCTGAAATGGCCGTTTTTCTGTGCCTCTGGGTTCCCGTCAAGGGGAGCGGTACTCAGGGTTGTCACTAAGTGCTGGCTGGTTGAAGTGCTCGTATCTAAAGCTAAGAGGAAGGCTGTCTTCAAAGCTTCTTAGACAGGAAAGTTAACTTCTTGGGTGGAACTACCTGCTGCACCTGCTGACCTCCAGGACTGGCTTCTGGGCTGAGATTATTTATTTATTTGTGTGTGTGTGTGAAGATGGGATGTTTTGTTCTTTCTTTGAATCTAATTTTCATGGCATACATTCATTGTTCGTGGTAGTATGTTACCTACGGACAATTTCCACACTATGAATTGTACACTGAACACGCTCTCTCCATAGCTCCACCCCCTTTCCTAACCCCTCACTTCCTGTCAGTCCCTCAACTTTCATGTCACATATACATACACAATTTTCACATATTTATATAAAATTTAGAGACAGCACATAATAGTCATCTTTCTAAGACTGGGATAATTTGCTTAATATGATCATCTCCATTGAGTCATTTTTCTTTTTGCAAATGACAACTTTGTTCTTCTCTAAGGCTGAAAAATTCCCTGTGTATGTAGGCCACGTTTCTTCATCTGTTGCCATGCTGTCGGACACCTACATTGGTTCCATATTTTAGACACCGAATAATGCTGCAATAAATGCCGATATCCATGTGTCTCTGTTGCGCTGTGCTGGCTTGGAGTCCTTCAGGTGAATGCCCAGGAGTGATAGCTGGATCATGCGGCTCTAGCCTTAGTCTTTTGAGAAAACTTCATAGTAAGTGCACATTTCCCTTCCAGCAGTGCACAAGGCTTCCCTTTTGTCCACACCCTTGCCAGTACTTGGGATTCATTTTCTTAGTGGCCACCACTCTAACTGGGGCTCTATGGAATCCTAATGTAGCTTCAAATCATGTTTCTCATGTAGCCAATACACTTGAACATTTTTCATGTGTTTATTGACTATTTGTGATTATCTTCTGAAAATCGTCTGTTTCATTAGTCCATTTACGGATTGGGTTGTTTGATTTCTTATTGTTTAGTTTTTTAGTTCTTTGTATATTCTCGATATTAATCCTCTCTCAGATATATAGCTAGTGAAGATTTTTCTGTCGTTTTTGTAGACTTTTTTCCTAGTTGATTAACAATTCCTTTTTCTGTGCAGGAAGATTTTTAATTTCACAAGGTCCTCTTTGTCAAATGTTGTCATTATTTCCTGAGTGACTTAACTGTTATTCGGAAAGACTTTTGCCTGTTCCTTATCTTGAATCATTTCCCTACTTTCCTGAATAGGTTCAAAGTTTCAGGTCTTGTATTGAGACCTTAGATCTATTTGGAGTTGATTTTTATACAGGATGAGAGATAGGTATCTAGTTTCATCTTAGTATGGTATTTATTTAACTTGACCCTCAGGCTGCTTCTTGCTCACCCGTACATATGGACAGCAAGAGGACTTGGAGCCTTGAGGATGTCACCCTTGAGGCCAATATTACAGTGATCCCAACAATTAAACCTCTGAAGGATATTGGGGATCTAAGGAGGTTAGGAAACCAACCAAGATGAGAGGATTTATGGGGAGAGATTATGGCCCACTAATTTGTTTATCTTCTTATGCTTTGGACAGAGGCAGAGGAGCAGAGGAATTGTGTGTGAGTCATGCCCCCAAATGTTTGAGGGCTAGGAAATGTGAGAAGATTTGTACAAGGTTATATCCAGAAATGGCCAAGAGAAAATTTGAGAGGGGAAAGATTAGAGAAAGATAGAAGGGTGGTGTGGGGACTGGGGACAGAGATGGAAAAATGGAGATCACTCATTGAAAACAGGATCATCTTGTCACAGCTTTCTGTGGCAAGTCTTGCCTTCTCCAGGGAAAGAGCAATGAACAACCAGGTCTGCTATGAGGACGGTGGGTGCCGTGGTGCCATGCAGTGGTTAGCAGTCAGAACCTGGACGACAAATTTGCTAATCATGGTTTCTTTTTTATGAATAGAGACAGAAGTGGTCCTTGGTCCTCAGAGAGTGTTTGTATGTGTGTATGTATGTATGTGTGTGTGTATGTATGTATGTATGTATGTACTAATTCTTGTGAGAGTTATATCAAGTTCTGCCTATAAGTTCCTTATTCTGAGAAATAGTAACTACTCAATAAATAATTAATGTGTGTGCTGGTGCGTTTCTAGTGTCAATTTGACACAACCTAGAATCACTTAGGAACCAAGTCTTAACAAGAAATTATCTAGATAAGGTTGGCCTATAGGGAGCTGGCAAGTGGTGCAGGAAACCTAGCCCACTGTGGATGGCACCATTCCCTAGACAGTGGGTCTTGAACAGTATAGGAGAGAAGAGAGCCAGCAAGTAACCAAATGTGCATGCAAGCATCCCTTTTCTCTACTCTTGTCTATGAAAGTGAATAGCTGTCCCAAATTTCTGCCACTGTGACTTTCCTGATGTGATGGATACAACGTGTTCTCCTGTAAGTTGCTTTTTGACAGGGTAATTTATCATAGTAATAGAAATAAAACCAGAACAATCCTATTCTTATTACTAACCCAAAGCCTTGAACTTAGGTTTATTTATTTATTTTTTTCTTGTTTGTGAGCACACACATGTATGTCTGTGTGTATATGTGTGTGTTTGACATGGGCAGAAGTTAATATAAAAATACATTGCAAAAAGAATAATCCTGAGAGAGGAAAAAAAAGGAGGAAGTAGTCCTGACAGAGTAAGTGTTCTGGAGTAAATAGCACCTCATGTTTTCTGTCTGAGAAGTTTCTTGACACCAGGGAGTTAATGTTTGGATGGCTGCAGACAGCTGCCCATGACTGATCAGCTGAAGCTCAGTGTCTGAGGAGGAGAAGAAGGCATGAAAGACCTCTTCTTCTCCAACAGTAACAAATAACTAGGTTAGCAGAATGCAATCAGAATTTTCTGTAAGACCCTTAGATATCTGTGCATGAATATAGAACCTAAAAGACTTCAGCCTCCAGAAGCAGGGCTTCAGTTTCTCTCCCAGATGAACAAGGTTCAAGGATGCTTGGTTCCTGGGGCTGGCTGCTGAAGCAGGTAGAAGGCAGGGTACCGATGAAGAAGACTGTGTCTGTCAGAGGAAAAGCAGAAGTGAGGCTTTTGGAGATCCTATGAGCCAGCTTGTTGTGCAGAAACCTAAAGCGAAGACAAAAAACTTTATGAAATGAAGTTTTGTTAATTGATCAGGGTAAGGTTTAGGCATCAGATCTCTACAGGGTATCATTACAGGTGACGTCATCACAGGGGGTGTCATTACAGACTCATAAACCTGTGGTCTCGGCCTCACAACCTCAGAAAACCACAGTGTCTTAGTCTTTTTTTTTACATTTTATCTTTTTTCAAAAAAAAGAAAAGAAACTATCTTTTTCATTTTACATAGCAATCCCAGTTCCTACTTTCTCCCCTCCTCCCATTGCCTCCATATACCCCACCCCTATCCCTCATCCACTCCTCAGAGAGGATAAGGCACATACATGGCTTTGGGGCAGGTACAAGGCCCTCCATACTGTATCCAGGCTGAGCAAGGTATTCATCCAAATAGAATAGGCTCCCAAAAAGCCAGTACATGCAGTGGGGATAAATCCTGGTGCCACTGCCTCTCAGTCTGCCCCAACCATACAACTGTCACCCACATTCAGAGGCACTAGTTTGGACCTATGCTGGTTCCTTCCCTGTCCAGCTGGAGTTGGTGAGTGATCATTAGCTCAGGTAGACTGTTTCAGTGGGTGTCCCCATCATGGTCTTGACCTCATTGCTCCTATTCTCACTCCTCCCACTCTTCAGCTGGACTGGGAGCTCAGCCCAGTGCAGCATCTTAGTCTTGTAGCCCGGAAAGGGGCGGAAGTCAGAAGGAGGAGGACTTGAAAAGTCGAAGAGAGATTGTAGAGGGCTCCTGGTGCTTGGGTTTCAAGTCATTTGTGGTTGGGTTCTAAGAACCTTAATGTCCCAGTTCAGCTAGACTGTCCCAGTTGCTACTCCTGATCTGACTGAACCAAACTGACCAGTTTTTTTTAATCTCACTGGCCTAAGAGAGGAGAGCATATTTCTAGTCAAAAGAAGCGATTAGCTGTTTCCTGTTGGAAAGAAAAGAAGAATGGAAATAAAGAGAACAATTAGACAAAAAAAAAGTTTCTAGATGATCAAATAGTGGAACTTTCAGACCAGAACTTTGAGTAACTTTTACAAAAATTATATTAAATGATCTTAGGAAAATAGGTCTCTTAGGGACTAACATGAGAAATGTCAGGTGAGAGTCAGAAAAATAAAAGAACGAAGTGAACATCCAACAACTATAAATACAGTATTTGAATAAAGAACAACAAAAATATTGGTTGAAGGGAACCAAGGAGGAGGAAGAATCAGAGAATTAAAGATAGGCCAACAAAAATCAGTCAAACTGATGCCAAGGACAAGACACATAGAGTCCTCAATGTTGTTGTTGTTGTTGTTTTAAATTAGTGTCTATTAATTGTATAAAACCCTGGACTTCATTGTGATATTTTAACACATGCAAAAAGAAGTGGATTGGGGGAGGAATTGGTGGGGCACAGAGGAGAGTAATGGGGGCTGGAAACAATCAGTCCGGTTCCCTTTCCTATCCTCCTCCAGTTCCTATTTTTTTTGGCTGGATTGGAAAGGTGACTTAATGTGAAAGGATTCAGGAAACTTGGGGAGGAAATGTCTCCTGGCTCCGAGTGGTATGTATTTTTGATGTTAAACAGCCATTTTAATGGAAGACATGACACATGTGGTCTAGGAAGAAGGGGCTCTGAAATGCTTTGATTAGAAAGGGAGCTGTTGAATTATTTGGTATGGTCACCCATTTGATTAACAGTTCACTGGGCACCAGCTTGATACTTATAAAGAGGTGAAAAAGACATTGTTCGTGCTGTCGCCCAATTGCACTATTAAGTACAAAAAAATGTAATTCAATCATCAGTCTTTACAAAGGCCAAGCTGAGTGGGGTTTTAGGCCAAATCACAGCTTGGAAAGATGCTCAGGGACCCCTAGTGATCTTGATGAAGACAAGAGCCCCCATCAAAGCAAAGCCTTCGCCCAGCACTTCCTGTGAACTAGGCATTGTCCTAAACACATTCACGCACAGACTCATTTAGCCTTCACTGCAACCCTCATCAGAACTATTTTATAGATGAGGACGCTAATGCTCCCAAGTCAGGGACGGAATGGAGTAGAGGTGTTATCACAGCTGTAACTGTCTGGGCCAAGATATGAATCCAGAAACTTGGTGCCAAAGCCTGTCCTCCCTGAACTATCTATCCCTGTAGAACAGGGGAAGCAGAGGTCGTGGATCCGAGGGTCTGTCCGAGGACCTAAAAGGTGATGGTGGCCTGCCTGGAGTCACACACAAGGTTCAGGCTTCTTTTCTGACCCTGGCCTAGTGCACTGGCAGGTTAACATGCCACCATTAGGCCTCAGCTC
>LOEQ01000301.1:159124-170171 GCA_001685075.1 Bramus lutescens | reverse complement strand
CCAGGTTCTAGCCATGTGTCACCACATGGCTCTCATGATCTAGACTACAGGGCAGAACCTGGGCTCTCTCTGGGAATCTGATGCTAAGATAGTGTCTCTGATCCAGAAAGTACTCAATAGAAAGAATAAAATGATTGCCATTTACAGAGCAGTTTTAGGAACCAGTTACTGTGTTGAAAACCAGGCTGGAGTCGGAGCTCAGTTGGTGGAGCACCAGCCCAGCACAAGTGGACCTAGGTTTGATCCTCAGCAGCACATGAAACAGGCATTGAGATGTACCTGGGGAACACTCTCATGTGACAGGTGGAGAGAGAAGGATCAGATGTTCAAGGTCAGTCTCAACCTCAGCTAGCAAGTTCATGTAAACCAGCATGGATTACATAAGACCCTATCTCAAAAAAAGACAAAGGAAGGAAGGAAGGAAGGAAGAAAGGAAGGAAGGAAGGAAGGAAGGAAGGAAGGAAGGAAGGATCAGATTTACTCAAACAAGAAAATAAGGAAAGCCCCAATGACAGGTATTATTATTATCTCACCTCCAAATGAGACACACTAGCTCAGACAATACTGAACTCGCTCAGGGTTCAAACCCAAGCTGTTTTCATGGACTGAGGCCCACTTCTTGAGCTATCTTTGAAAGAGAAGAGATATACCAGCATCTCACTGTCTGGGCAGTTTCTCCAAGTCCCCCCCTCCAAGATGGAAGATTAACCAAAAACCAAATGAAATCACTTCTCTTGCCACTCACTGCCCACACCTAGTGCTGGAGATGATGAGCTTTGGTGAATGCTGGGGTGTGCTATGGGAACCTTCCGGTTCTCTTACTAGTTTGGAAATTAAGGAAGATTTCATTTATGTGAACTAGAAGCAGGTCTGGCCGCCTATCCCATCCGTGTTGAGCTGTAGCAGTGGGCAAGAACAGGGGTGAGTGCAGGGTTTGGAAGTCTTGGAGGTTGTCTGGATACACATATACACTCACACACAGACACACACAGACAGACAGACACAGACAGACAGACAGACACACAGTGTGTGTGTGTGTGTGTGTGTGTGTGTGGAGCATGCTGTGCACAGTAAGACATAATTAGGGAACCTGAGCATGTCTTCTGGTCCCTGAGCCTGCTCTGGTCCTTTACTGCAGGACCACCTGCCTGGTTGGCCAGGGGCACTTCCTTGGCAGGGACTCTGGCTATGTTCACTGTTTAGTTCTGGACAGAGAGGTGTGTTAGCTAGTCTCTGCACCCAGATCAGCCAATTCCAGAGGAGAGGCAGAATTAGGAAGGGAGCTGAGGAAGCCCCTAATGCGGGAGGGAGTGGGGTTCCTTCTCTTCTCTTCTGCCCAGTGTCCACTCTCCAAGCACACTTCCAGAAAGTAGCCTCTTTGTCTTTGGTTGGCTGGAACTTGTTCCTCCTCCTGGAGCCAAATATTCCCTCCCCTTCAGAGGGAGAGGGAACAGCACGATGAAGGGCCCAGCCTCTGCATCTGGGGAAGTTCTGAGGCAGGAATAAATGGTTCAGCCTCCCCTAGGTGAGGCTGGGGGCTCCAAGCACTCCAGAGACCGCACACACAAAAGCCTGGAGCTGTCCTAGCTTCACCACAGACACAGGCTGTCTGATTCCAGTTCTTCCAGGGAGAGAAGGGAAGGAACCGGAAGTAGGCTGGCAGCCTTCAAGCAGCTTCTAACTTGGGGCTCCCAGCAGGAGATTTGTAGGGGGTGCGGGGATCTAACACCTTGCAGGCTGGGAAACTGCCAGGCTCTGGAGGGCTGAGGCTGTGCGGGGAGGCTGCTTTTTCTGTCTCTCACACCCAGTGCCGCACGTAGCACTTCCTTAGCCTTGCGGCAGATGGGCAGATGTGGGCGAGAAGAAGAGTGAGGTGTGCAGGAAGAAAGAATGTGTGCTTCCGGTGGGGGGGGGCACCTCGCGGGTAGTGTGCTGAAAGAGGAGAAAAATTCTTGCGGCTTCCTAGTGCAGAGTGAGAGGGTTAGATCAGAAAGTCCTTAAGGCAGTACAGTGTATTATCCAAGACCCACTACCGAAACTAGACACATGCAAATCCCCGCTTGACCACCCAGTAGCAACAGCTGATGATCACTGATTTTTGTTACCACTTCCATACCCAATCTGTTTGCAGCCTCACAAACCGTAATGACCTAGGTGGTGCTTCATTCACATCTGGTGGGGTTGACTGAGGTTTAGAGAGGTGAAGTAATTTATCCAAAGTTGCACAGCTATGAGCCTGAAGCCGAGCCTCAGAGGACAGACTTTGAAGATAGGCAAGGTCTTCCATTGGTCATCTGAGCTTGAGAACATCACATTCTTATTCCCAGTGTTCGGCATCCAGGCAATGGGAAAGTGAATATTATTTCCCCCGCATTTATTATGAGAGTTTCATGAAAAAAGCCTGGTACAGCTTCAAGCCAGAGCCTGACTTAATGCTTTTTTCCTTCCTTCGTTTGAGAAACATTCCAGGTACTATTCTAACTACAAGCTAGCTAAGGTCCCAGCTCTATCGAGGTAGGAAGAAGTCAAATGATTTTAGCTGTGTGTGTGTCTGTGTGTGAGTGTATGTGTGTGTATGTGTGTGTGTGTGTTATAAAGAATACAAAATAAGATGAAGTTCAACTAGAATGGGGGCAGGCAGTTCCAAGGATGCTCGTGGAAGGGTCTTTGAGTAGGGGCAGCTGAGGTTAGTCACCAGAGGGAAAAAGACCATGAGCTTCCTAGGCTGAAGGAGAAGCAAATTCAAGGACTGGTGTTATGAAGGCTGGTATGGCTGGAGCACAGTGCACAGGCAGAAGGGGATTAAGAGTCAATGTGACATGGTCTACAAGGCAAGGCTGTGAATGTCACTGTGTTGTGTGACTTCCTCTGGGGAGGGGTGAACGAATGTCTGTGCCCTCTAGACAGAACACTGATGTCTAGCTTGGCCAATTGCGGAGTTTACCCGGGTTACTTGCATGAAGAATACATGTGCGGAGTTATTTATAGGAACGTGGATGGCTCAAAGACAGTTGCACCACAATAATCAAGCAAATAAATACATTTCCTAGAATAGGCAACTGTGCACTGCCCGAATTACAGGCTGCCTCACCCACCAGAGAGTCTCCTCTCCCCAGTAATTGTTGCTACTTTTAATGCATTGGGCAGGGGCCTCGTGAGCCCTGTCAGTTTCTGGAGCATTCTCAGCCTTGTAAGTTTCATTAACTTCTTGCATCTTACAAGCTTCCTGTACTTCATTAGCCTTACCAACTTGCTCTTCTCTCTGGAAGGAATGTTTCAATACAGAAGAAATAACTATACAACACATGGGAAGGGAATCACAGGGGGTGACCTTTGGTGAACTTAAATTGAGAGTGATACTATCTGATTTATTTATTCATTTAAGATAAATAAGAACAGGTCTGGGATCTGTGTGGAGAATAGAATGCCGAGTGTTAAGGATGTATGCCGAACAGTTCAGAGGAGGCTGGGCCATCACAGGGGTCCACAGTGGACAGCAGCGAGTGACACTTCTCATGGCAGAGCAGGGCAGCAGTCACACACCTCAGTGAAGAGACAAATTAGACATCCTAGTCAGTCACAAAAGCCGTGGGTCTCACCCTTGTCAAAAATAGGGTTTAGGCTCTTTCCCTAAGACCATATTCACATCTCTACTGTCATATTGCCTTGGGTGAGCACCTACTGATATTACTATTTTATTTTAGCTTTTCTGAGGGCTGGCTCTGGGATAGAACTACGTCTCTAGAGTTTATGATATCTTGACCTGTGCATAGACCCAGAGTAGATCAGTTTCCCCTATGATGCTTTAGATAGTAGATATTTGCATTTGCTGAGGCCCGACTGTCTCTGTGACTTCTCAACTCTGCTACTCCTGTGCTGAAGAGCCAGTAGTACCCTGGTGGGTGGGCACAGCTGTGGGCAAGAAAACTTGGTTGTTGTTGTTGTTGTTTGATAATGTCTTGCTCTGTAACCTGGGCTATCCTTAAGCTTACAATCCTCCTGCCTCAGCCTTCCTGGGTATTGGGTGCATAACCACACCCAGACCAGTGAAACTTCATTCATAGCAATAGGAACAGGCTTCGTTTGGCTCTTTGGGTCATAATTTGCTAAGATCAGGTAAAGAAAACCATGTATTTACATTACTCAAATGATTTTTTTTAATAAAATCACCTGAAAATGTTTACCACAAACCCTTTAACAAAAATAGGGTGTATGTTACTGTGAGTAAATGCACAATTTGAAGAACTTCCCTTTAGGGACTTACAAGTCTTAGGGTTGTCTTTGGAAACAGTTTATGGGATCAAGGAAGCAGGGATTGGAATGCTTCTGGCTCTTGTCTTTTACCCATAGTTTGCATTTTTGGTTGACAGACCTAATGAGAGCTTGAACAAGGGGACTTGGGGGTAAGAGAAAAAGTGAAAACCATTAATCTAGCTCACCCAGGGAAGATCATTCATCTTTTCTAGTGTTGTACATTAAGGAAGCCTTTATTATATAGTTTGTCATGGAATAAATCCCACAACTGATCACAGAACAGATTACTACATTATTGTCTAATGGGGTGGGAAGGAGGGAGGAGGGAGGTGGGAGAGTCCAAGCCTTCTGTAGGAGGTAGCAGGAGGATGAAGTCATAGAGAAGCAGATGATAGATGTCCTGGGCTTTACATCAGACACAGCCTTAGTCTCTCAGTGACAGTACTGGAAAACTGGGATGGTACCACTCTGTCCCACATGACTAAGTGAAATAAAAGAATTAAATTATGCAAATTCCTAAGATTAAGAAATATTAGCATTCTTCTTCTTTTTCTGCTTTTATTTTGTTCTTGGGATGTGATTAAAGTACTAAGTCCCTGTCAGAATTTCTCCCGTATCTCTTCTGTTTACCTCATTGTCCGTGTCTAGATCTTTTCTTCTCTTTTCAGGATGTGGCCAGGTTCTTCGAGCTTCGAAGGGACAAATTCTGTTGGAGAGCTACCCCTTAAATGCTCACTGTGAATGGACCATTCATGCCCGACCTGGGTTTATCATCCAGCTGAGGTAAGGTGCTGGATCCAGAAATAAGGAGTAAGAGCCTACAAGGAAAGTGGGGTGGGATGGAGGGTCCTGTGTCTTGGTGTCCAGGGATGAGACATTGGCACCATTCTTCCCTCAGTAGTTTTGCCTCCTAGAAGCACATCTCCCTTTCCTTTCCCGGGGATGAAATGATCCCATCGTTCATATAATTTCTGGGAATATTGTTCTTCTCTAGCTAGTGATGAGGCAGAGGTGATTAAAACCCTTGGTTCTCTGAGTTACGAGCCTTCAGTAAGTATTTTCTTAGTGAACCAATTCATGCCAATGTTGCCACATGCCACTGGCTTCTTAAATGGCTTCCTGCCCTTCAAAAGGAGCAACATGGCACCAAAACTGACCAGGAGAAGCAATCTAGACCTCTTCCTAAATGCTCCTTAGCCAAACTGGACTTGATATCTGGTCCCCACAATCCGAGGACCTAGACTTGGGAATGAAACTCAATGGTTGGTTTTTCTAGACAAAAGCTGATCTAAGGAGCCAGTGAGGGGCCTTAGTCTTCTTCTTAATGAACTCTGGGCTGGGTCTGTGGGGATGAGAAATCATGTGTTAAATATAACAAGTTAATATTTCAGTAGTTCAGGCACCAAGACAAATGGTTATTTCAGAACCTCTGCGAGTGTCTCTAGGACTCAGGGCACAAAAATAAACCTCTCCTAAAATAAAATGGAAGAAACATGTCAGCTATTTGAGAGTCCTGGAGAAGCACAGAAACACGGGATTTATTCCACTTACTTAACTACGGGCCTCCTGGCTAGGGACAGCTGGAATGGTGGGGACGTTGGGAGGCATATGTAGAATATTTGTCTAGAGGTCAGTGGTCAGTCGCAGTGCTCAATTTATGGCATCTACCACATCCATGCTGTTGGGCAAATCTGTTTCCCTGCCTGGAAAATGACCCCCAAGCCATCTGCACTCCCTTTCACCCACCGTCACAGTTTTGCTGCAGGGGTCACCAGTTCTCCCCAAGACAGGTCCTGGATCCTGCCTGTCTCCCTGCTTCCACTGTGAGCGATGCTACCATTTCCTCCTCTCAGAGTGGTCCAACCATCATCCCATTGTTGAAACCTGCCACCAGCTGCCTACTGAACAGATAATGAAAATCTGAACCCCTGGGAACACAGGATGAAGAAACTCTGGCTCTCCCTCTCGGCCTTAGCTCGCAGTTCCTCCTCTGCTCACAGCCTCGCTCTCTGTTCCTCTTTCACTCACAGCTTCACAGCAGCCTTGATTTTCTTTCGGGTCCTCATACATACCACACTCACTACGGCTACTAGGGCTTCTGCGCTTATAGGTTCTCCTCCCTAGGTCACTCTTACCCAAGACCTTCACAAGTCTGACTCCATTGCATTGCTTAAATCTTGCTTGGATTCAGGCTTTCAGACAGGTCTTACCTAACAGAAACCATTTTTTCTTCATCTGAGTTAATTTCTAATCTTATTGGTTTATTCTGCACCTGTCCCAGATCTCATTCTTCATTACCTGTTTTCTGTATTAGAGTTTATCTCCATGATGTCATCATCTGACCTTGAGTTCACCCCTGGGCCCACCTGCTCCTTCTGTCACCCTCTCCCCGCCCTCTCCCCATGCAGGTTTGGCATGCTGAGCCTGGAGTTTGACTACATGTGCCAGTATGACTATGTTGAGGTTCGTGATGGGGACAACAGCGACAGCCCCATCATCAAGCGTTTCTGTGGCAATGAGCGGCCAGCTCCCATTAGGAGCACAGGCTCTTCCCTCCACGTCCTTTTCCGCTCGGATGGCTCCAAGAACTTTGATGGATTCCATGCCGTCTTTGAGGAGATCACAGGTAAAAAGCCCACTGATAACTGTAGCGGAGGATGCCTTGTTCCCTAACAGCACCTTTCTAGGTCTCCTTGCTCATCTTTATCCAAAGTTAGGATGCCCAGCTCTCAGAAACAGCCTACATAATGAGAAAAAAGAGGAAGGATGAGGGCTTTCCTTTTTCCCCTTCAGAAAAGCTCACCCAAAACCGGAACAAGGAATTATGCCTCCCGCATCCAGAGGAGGTGGCTGGAGCCCGCAGGGGTTGTGTTATGTAGGCATGAGGATGGAACCTGGGATTTGTATCAAAGCTTTTGACTCTAGCAACCATGAGAAGAGGCCACTCATGGTGAAAAGTACTGGCTTTGTAACCAAGCTGTGTGACTTTGGAAAATTTCTTCTGCCTTTCTGGACCTCAGTTTTCCAAGAAATAATAAAAGGAAGAAAAGGTGGGAAGATCCTTAAAGACGCTGTGGAAGAAGAAGCTTGCACAGTCCAAGCATTCAGAACCGCCTAAGCCAGGAGCCTGGAAATGGGCATGGCAGGTCTTAGGTGGAGCCCATGCTCTAGTAATAACTCCCGCGTGTGTTCAGACAAGTAACCACAATTAAGCTCGGTGGGTCAAAAAAATAAACATACAAAACCAAAAAAGATAGGAAAGCAAGAAAGGATTTAGGAGGGGGCAGGAAAGGCTGAGAGGGGTTGGAAAAATGATCAAAATGCGCAATATCCATTAAAAATTAGAATTAAAAAATACTTGTTTTATGTGTATGGGTGTTTGGACTGCATGTAAGTCTGTGTACAATGTGCATGCCTGGTGCCCACAGGGACTAGAAGAAGGCATCCGATCACCTGGGACTGGAGTTACAGACAGTTGTGAAATGTCATGTGGGTGCGGGAACTTGAACCTGGGTCCTCTGGAAGACCCAGGTTCAATGCTCTTAACCTCCAAGTCATTTCTCCAGGCCCAGAAATATATTTTTTTTTAAATCTCAAACTTAAATGCCCTTTACTTGACTACTTCTGAATTCAACTTCAATCCGGCCCTACCTGGTCATATCTGGTCATATCTAGAGGTAGGGTTGACCATCTGGACAAAATACTGAATTCTTAGGAATCACTTCAGCTCTCCTTATTGTGAGTCTGGATTTCCCATGGTTTACAGAAGAAGACTCTGCTTTAAGGCCAAAATTTAAAGCTACTGAGTAAGAGCAATGAGGAAAAGAGCCAATGTGCAGTGGCCATCTGGCTCTCAGAGGGCTGTGGGAGGACGGTCTAATGTGAGAGTCTCCGGGAAGGAGGAGATAAGAGGTCACAGAATCAGGGTCCCTTCAGCTGTACCCTCTGGCCAAGACCAGCATCCCGACTGCCCACTGTTCCCCGCCTTGAAGATGGTGCTCGCAGTAGCTCTGCGCAGTTATTGTCCAAGAGTCTGGTTCCTTCTCATGTTGAGTCCCATGCTGCAATGCAGGGAAAGCTGCTTGGCTGCTGGAGCGGTGTGTGGTCAGTCTCTGGCTATCCCCTCATTCTATAATGGCACCCTAGAGAACAAACTGAGGAGATGCCATGAGCAGCATCAGTGGATGCTTGGAACACACAGCCAGAGCTGGCTGTCCAGGTAGCCAGGGTGACAGCAGTTGCTCGTTATCTGTGGCCCTGTGTGTGAAGAAGCATCTTCCCCCTCTGAGGAGCCTGGCAGACAGCAGGCAGTACCACCTCTTGTCCCTCAAGCACCCCCGACTGTTGACTTACTCTTGAATTATTCCCTCTGGCTAAGGTCACCTGTCCCAAACCTGTGTTTTGAAATCTGTCCCGCAGGCCCTGTGCCACATTCCCTCTTCTCTGCTCCCTTTCTCTTTTTCCATTAAACTATGACTTTGCTCTTCTGTTGGCTACACTGTAGCACTTCTTTTGTTCACTGTAAACTAACTGAATTGTGCTTCAGACTCTAGTCATTGTACTCTCTCCTTTACATAGCCTTGATCCAGTAAACAGGAAGCCCTCTGTGTCTCTGTAGCTCTCCAAGGCCCTTACTACTGTTTCCTTGAACTGAGCCAAGGGATACAGTTCTCCTACAAAAGCATACATGAATATAGAAATGAGGGCTAACACACTCATCAATGTTTCCCATTGACTTTTGCAGGAAAAGAAAGTCCCTTAGATGCTCAGTAAGCCATGGGTTCTGAGCTGTGGTAAGATTTAAGAAGACTGAATACTATGTGTGTTCTTGAAACTTCACAAGCACATTAGCCCACTGAACTAAGAAGTTCTACAGTAAAGAGATCTGATCCATTACCTTGAGTAACACTTCTTGGAGAGCCTAAAAAAAGAAAAGCCCATTCAAGGGCAGGAGGATCTTTGTGAGTTTGAGGTCAGCTTAGTCTACAGAGTGAGTTCCAGGACAGCCAGAGATACACAGAGAAACTCTGTCTTGGAAAATAAAATAACAAAAAAACAAAACAAACAAAACAAAACAAAAAAAAAAGCTTCCAAAAAACCCCAAGACCCCCAAACCATTCAGTTCTGGTTTAGTAAAACAGTGATCTTTTTAGGGCTTCTGCCAGGAACTTGGTGAGGGGTCCTTACAGGAACTGTGCCACTCAGGAAGCTGCTCACTCAGGAAGCCACTCAGGAAGCATATCCCAGCTTGGTGATGACCCCCGAAGGCTACATCATTGGAGGTGCCTTTGCAGTTGCAGACAGCTACACCGGGGAAGATTCTCCTTTATCCAGCATTTATTTGTTCTCTGGTTGTAAAACCTGGAGGAGGAAACTGCCCAGTCCCTGTGGGAGAGAGAATGCATGAGTGGTGCTGTTTCACTGTGTAATGCTCTGTGGTTTGCATTCTCTGTGTGGGTGTTGTTGGTTGTTTTTACTCTTTGGCTCTTCGGGGCCACCATCCAGCTCGCAAATAAATTTATATGAAGACTTATTCTTACTTATAAATGTCCAGCCTTATCTTGGCTTATTTCTAGCCAGTGTTCCTTAACTGAAATTATCCCATCTACCTTTTGCCTTTGGTCTTTTTCCCTTTCTTACCTCTGTATATCTTACTTTCACTATTACTTCATGGCTGGCTGTGTGGCTGTGTGGCTAGCCCCTGGCACCCTCCTCTCCTTGTTCTCTTGCTCCTCAACCTCACTTCTCTCTTTTTCTCCTTCTATTTATTCTGTCTACCTGCCAGCCCTGCCTATCCTTTCTCCCGCCTTGCTATTGGCTCTTCAGCTTTTTATTAGCTCAATCAGGTGTTTTAGACAGGCAAAGGAACACAGCTTCACAGAGTTAAACAAATGCAAAGTGAAAGAATGCAACCCATGTTTGCATCATTAAGCAAATTTTCCACAGCATAAACAAATGTAACACACCTTAAAATAATAGTAAGCAATATGTGATACCTTGGGCACACTTTTAGGTATTTCAGACATATTAAACAGCATCCACATCATTTGACACTTAATATCTGTGTGTTTTCTACATTCTCAAATCACAATGTCATGAATTCAGTAAAATGAACAATAACACTGTAAGAAGTTGGGGAAAACACTTTGGTTCAGATTACAGGTTTGGGGAGGTGGATTCACTATCGGAGGTGACACTGACAGATGCCTTTCTCTTTCAGCCTGTTCCTCGTCCCCTTGTTTCCACGATGGCACGTGCCTCCTTGACACAACTGGGTCTTACAAGTGTGCCTGCCTCGCTGGCTACACAGGGGAGCGCTGTGAAAGCTGTAAGTGTGACTCTTTCAGGTGTTAGTGGGGCATGCAAAGGGATTTGGGGGCTACAGCACTTTGGTTTCTTGTCGTCTCCAGTGGTCTGTCTGAGATGGTACATCATATGGGCACCCGAGCCATAGTTGTTGACATAGCTGTTGTCATCCTAATGTGTGTTCCTATAGAGGCCAGAGTTCGATGTTGGGTATTTTCCTTTATTGTTCTCCTTATTTTTCTCCACTGAACTTGGAACTCATTGATTGGCTAGTCTGTTCAGATAGCAAGGCCGTCTTCCTCTTTGCTTCTCACAGCACCAAGACTATGGATGTGTCCTGTCATAATGACTTTCAAGTAAATGGATCCTAAGACTACAGCCTTAGGCCATCATGCCTTTACAGCAAGCAATTTACCCACTGAGCCATCTCCCCAGTGTCTCTTCCTTCCTTCCTTCCTTCCTTCCTTCCTTCCTTCCTTCCTTCCTT